>CM059270.1:24482354-24509854 GCA_030347295.1 Setipinna tenuifilis | reverse complement strand
GGGCGTCTAGGGAAGAGTAAAAGGAGAAGGACACCTCAGTCCACAAACTAAGAATGAATTGCACTCCAGTGTACAGGCACGTCAGGTCAGGTGTGTTGTTTCCATGCCAACCTCACCCCATGTGACCTCCTGCAGGCATGTCATGATGCCCCGACCCTTCTGCTTCGAGCCGGACAATCGCTACACGATGGCCATCCGCTTCCAGCGCCACAGGGTCACCCAGCGCTACCTCACCGCCTTCCTCCGGGTCGACTCGGTCAGTCTTTTGTTGCAGCTGTTTGCTCATTAATAATAATAATAATAATAATAACCTTTACTTGTATAGCACAGTTCATACATACAAGATGCAGCTCAAAGTGCTTTACAGTTTGGCAAGGTCACAAACAAAACAGCATTAGTCACAACAACGCATTGTGTGTCTGCAACTTGCCTGCATTCATAACGGTTGACTCGGTCAGGCCCAATTAACTGTGCTCAAAAGCTCTTCTTTTCAAAAGTTACTGGCATGTATTTTCTGATGTATTATCTGTCCTATTTGTCAGTGCTACTGTTGAACTGATGGTGCATTATTGCTGCTTAAATGCAAAGTTCGCTGCATGTATCTAGCTCAGGTGCGTCCAGAGCAGAGCAGAGCAGAGCATTGGGCCTGTTTAGAAGCCATTGGCATTTACTGCCACCTAGTGGTTGACAAGAGCAAATATATGAAAAATACACTGAATCTGTTATCAGTTGGGACAAAATACAGATAGACAGTGCAGTTTCTGCACCTACCTTCCTGTGTTGGTCTGTTGTTATTCTTGGCTAGTTAATATTTATAACTGGTGCCTCATTTAATGTCTAGCCTTTGATATTTTAACGCCTGCAGTTGATTTATTAATGCAAATTATTGTAATGGAATATTTAGATTTTTACAGGTAAATCTCTCTCTCTCTATCTGTCTGTCTGTCTGTCTGTCTGTCTATCTATCTATCTATCTATCTATCTATCTATCTACCCACCCTACTGCAGGTGGTGCTGATGCCGCGGTTTGAGGAGCTGCCGGGCCTGAGTGGTGGGGGGGCTCTGGCGGAGCAGCGTCGGGGGGACATGCAGCGCTACATGTGTGTGGACTCCTTCCTCAGCCCCCCCATGCCCAGCCTGGCAGAGATGTGCACCATGCTCATCTGCAGCATCTCCTCCATCATGCACAACGGAGCCCTGCGTGAGTCGACCGACACACACACCAGCACACTCATGTTCATACATACACATACATGTTCACACACTCACACTCATGTTCACATTCACGTTCACACACACAAACACACATCTTCCAACACACATCCACATGCACACACAAACACACACACACACAAACACACATCTTCCCACACACACATCCACATGCACACACAAACACACACACCACAGCACACTCATGTTCATTCACACAGACACATACATACACCCACACACACACACACCAGACTCTTTCTCTCTCCCTCCCCTTACATCTCTCTCTCCTTCTCTCTCCCTGCAGCCTGCTACTGTGACCCTCAGGGTTCACTAGTGAGTGAGTGTGAGCGCGTGGGCGGGCAGTGTCAGTGTAAGCCCAATGTGATTGGCCGGCGCTGTGATCAGTGTGCTCCAGGGACGTATGGATTTGGACCATACGGCTGTACTGGTGAGACCCTTTCATTTGTTATTGACATCACCATCATCAGCATTCTAAGCCTTTTCTAAGCAGTGTGTACCATCTAATGGTTGAAATATCCATACAGCTGATTTAGATACATAATTGTATAATTTATGTATAATTGATTTGTAATATGATATTATATGATGTATAATATGATGAATCAAGTTAATTACTAATGCACTTTCTCTGACCCCCTACCTCATGTACACCCGCCCCACCCCCCACCCCACACACTCCTACACACACATGCACACACATGCACACACGAACACCCACACACACACACACACACACACACACACACACGCACAGCCTGTGAGTGCCATCCGGAAGGTTCTCTGGACCACCACCAGTGTGACCCCCACACAGGGCAGTGCCGCTGCAGGCCAGGGGCCATGGGGCGCCAGTGCTCCGACTGCCAGCCGGGCCAGTGGGGGTTCCCCAACTGCAGGCCCTGCCAGTGCAACGGCCACGCCGAGACCTGTGACCCCCAGACCGGCGCCTGCATCCAGTGCAGAGACTACACTGACGGCTACCAGTGTGAACGGTAAGGCTAGGTTTGTTTGTTTGTTTAGAAGGTACAGTAAGACTAGATTTGTTTGTTTGGGTTGAAGGAAATTCTTTGGGAAATGGGCTTATTTTCCAACTCCTATAGAGGTAAACAGTTGAGTTCTAGCATTTTCACTCCATTCAACTGATCTCCGGATCGGGCAATAGCCCTTTAGCTATTAGCTTAGCGTAAATTGTTGAATTAGAATACACCAGTAGCATGCTAACTGAAGTTAAGTGAAGTGAAGTACGAGGGGCTGGTTTACCAGGCTACACAAAACCTAAGGTCAAAGAAATTCGTACACCTGGAACATATTTGGTTCTGTTGGAACTCTTGACTCATCATGGCCACCCCATCTGCTCTCAGGTGCGTGAACGGTTTCTATGGCAACCCTGTGCTGGGGTCAGGAGACCACTGTCGGCCATGCCCGTGTCCCGGCAACCCTGGCAGTGACCACTCCAACGGGGAGTCCTGCTACGCCGACCACTCTAACAACCAGATCATCTGCAACTGCAGGCAGGGCTATGGAGGTGAGTGTCTGGATGATAACAGTTAGGGTCGCATCCAGGGTCACCTTCGCCACTGCTACCTGCACCACACTGGGGCATAAGTGCCTACAACAATCTTGGTTCGAGTCTAAGACTTGAAGTGTTTCTCTCTCTCTCTCTCTCTCTTTGTCTCACTCTCACACTGTCATTTTCTCTCTCTTTCTTGCTCTGTCTTACCCACTTACTCGTTTGCTCATGTTATCTGACCTCTGTCCCATCAAATAAAAGCTTAAAACAGGCCAGCTGTTTTAGTTTGCTAGTTTGTCTGTTCCACAATACTCTATTTAGGAGTGTCTGAGAATTAGATTTTATCAGATTAGTTACACCTAGGAGTTAGGTAGCTGTAGAAAGAACGTAGAAAGAGTTATGAATGTAGCACAAATTAAACACCAAATTATAAAGAGCAGAATAACAATCTGTTGCTGTGTGTAAGATAATATAATTAACATAAGCAAAATGAAGACATATCAGGGGTATTTGAGCTAGTGAGGCCACTATCACAGACTATCACAGCTGCCACATTGTTCAGAAGGCCCTGACTATGGTAACAGGACTGCAGAGCTGTTGATTGCTGTCATATTTATCTGATTGGTTCTGTGTGTGCTGTCTCCCTGACCCCTCTCAGGCCCGCGCTGCGACCGCTGTGCCCCCGGTTACTACGGCGACCCCGAGCGGCCGGGAGGAGAGTGCCGCCCGTGTCAGTGCAGCGGCAACATCGACCCCCAGGACCCCGAGGCATGTGACCCCCGCACGGGGCAGTGCCTCAAGTGCCTCTACAACACCGACGGTTACTCCTGCTCTGAGTGCAAGCACGGTTACTACGGCAACGCCCTGGCACAGGACTGCCGCCGTGAGTAGACAGCTGGCACAGCTGTTGTGCTGGTTGTGACGTCTTTTGTTTGCTGAGGTGTATTTTTAGGACGACATTTGACATTAAACACAAAGAGAAAGGGAATGTTTGGGGGTTTGATGTGGTGCTCCAAGAAGGTAGTTGCCAAGAAGCGAGCTCAGAGAATGCAGCTAAAATATGTCACCGCTATTAATTAATTAGATAGACACATATAAACATACATACCAAGGGGAAAATGTTTCTTGTATTTGTATTCAACCCATCAGTGATTAATGAGCACACATTGGAGAGCAGTGAGTAATGAACAAACACACTGTACACAGTTACACAGATGGGAGAGAGCAGAGGGCAGACACCTGCTGTGGCACCCGGGCAGTAGAGGAGAGTTAGAGCAAAGATTCTAGAGTCTCCTTCAGCGCTCTCTGCTTAGACGGTTAGGCTAGGCACAGGCCTTACGATTTTTAACCCTAATTTTGATGCGATGGAACATCAGGGCCAGTCGCAGGTAGTCCAAGGTACTTCGGAGAGTCTGTGGCAGCTGAGGTGTTGAGTTGCAAAATCAGTAATCATGTTTGTTGGGGAGACTGATTTAATCGGGAAAGATTGTCAATGTAATTCTGATGAAATCAAACGAGTTTGAATGTTCTAAAGTTACACTACCTCACACATCTACTGGTGGCTGGCTGTAGAAGCAAGTAACATGCCATAGACTCAACAACACAAATGTCTGTGCATGCTTGTGTGTGTGTGTGTGTGTGTGTGTGTGTGTGTGTGTGTGTGTGTGTGTGTGTGTTGCAGGTTGCACATGTGTGACGGCAGGGACGCGTCCTGAGTACTGCACCGAGGGCCTGTGCCACTGCGACCGGCAGACGGGGGCGTGCCCATGCAGGCAGAACATTGTGGGGCACAACTGCGACCAGTGCGCCCCCAACCACTGGAACTTCGGCACGGACTGGGGCTGCGAGCCCTGTGGATGCCACCCGCATCACGCCCTGAGCAGCCACTGCAACATGGTACCGCATCACATGTTACCTTATCGCAAGCCCACTATAACCAGTGTTGGGTAACCTGGCTTCACTATTTGTTCCAGCCATTCACTAATCAGTTTGTGTGGCAAAAATAGAACTAAGTGATTGCACTAATTCATTTAGGTAATCAGTTAATTAGTGACATCATCTGTTTTTAGTCACAGGTGGCAAACGTAGAACTAAGTGATTTCACTAGTTAGTTGATTTAGGTAATGGCTGGAACATCAGTTGCTTGATAGTTTTTGTTGTTGTGGTTGTTGTTGTTTGTTTATTTATGTATTTATTTTGCTACTTTCAGTTCTCTGGTCAGTGCCACTGCCAGCCTGGCTTTGGAGGGAAGCAGTGCACGGAGTGTGAGCAGCTGCATTGGGGTGACCCACGCGTCGAGTGTAGAGGTAAGACCAGCAGTTATGGTGTAGAGGTAAGACCAGCACTTGTGACCAGTCGCCTCACAAGCTAGCCCACATGAAAATGTGTGTCACTGGTCTGGCCACGATGGATAGGACAGGCGCAGTCCAAAGAACCGGCATTAATGTTCGACTTTCAAAGTGCCTCTGCACACAAGAAAATCTAACATTTAAAACAAACTTGACTACGACATTGGGTAACCCAACATTAGAAGTTACAATGTCATACCAACTTTTTGTTCCAGCCAAATTATTACTAATTAATCAGATAATTAGTGAAATCACCTGATTCTACTTGTGCCACCTGTGAACTTAGCAATGGTTCACTAATTAACTGATTTAGTAGATGTCTAAAACAAAAAGTGGGAATGGCATTGTAACTTCTGATGCTAGGTTACCAAACACTGCTTGTCTAGCCCTACACCAGTGCAGCCCTGTCGTCATCATGTTAAGACCGCTTAGTAGCTCAGTAGGTCTACAAGAATAGACCTTGGCAGATTCCATCAACAAAAACTATAGGTTAATTTAAAATAAATAAAGAAATAAAAATAACTGCCTCCCTCTCTCCAGAGTGTAACTGCCACCCGCTGGGTTCTGAGTCTGCCCAGTGTGACCGTGTGACGGGCGCGTGCGAGTGCAGAGAGGGGGCGTCGGGGCGGCAGTGTGACGAGTGTGCCCGCGGCTACACTGGCGTCTTCCCCAAGTGTGTGCCCTGCCACCCCTGCTTCCAGCTCTGGGATGACATCGTGTGCCAGCTGGGCCGCGACCTTGACCACATCCGCGCCAAGGTCAGCATGATCCTGGAGACGGGCGTGGTTCCCGGGGCGAGTGATGCCCGCATCCAGAACCTGGAGCGCAAGCTGAGCCAGGTGCGCGACCTGATAAAGGACGGGGCCAGTGACCGGACTTACCACATCATCGCTCAGTCCATCGACGACCTCAGGTAATGTGAACCACCCACGATTCACTGTTCAATAGTAGTGCTTGAATTGCATCTGCATTCCACACTACTTGTATTTGAAAGATATAGTACTGAAAATCAGGCACTGAAGCACTTTTAAATGGTAACATGGTTACAGTGTTACAGTGTATCGACATTGAAGTATATCATAACAAAGTTTGTAACAATATGTAATATTATGTACTTACACTGTACTATAGAGTTAGGGTAAGGGTTAGGATTAAGGTTTGTGTTAGGTATGTACAGTGTATTTCCAAAGTATTACACATTGTTACATTAACATGTAATAATGAAGTAATTATTATTACCTTTTGCTGGTCAAACTTCACTTTTATGTTACATTTAATTGGTTAAGACTTTTAGGTATGTTGCTAACTACAACAAGAATTGTATTGTAACATACAGTTGAACAGTATACTGTAATGTGTTGTAATTTGGTCGTATGTTTCCAGAGTTTTAAAAAATATCTTTATGTGGAGTGTATTTAGCTATACTGTATAGACCCACCTGTCTGTCTGTTCCACAGGGCGGAGATAGCCTTGACAGATGGACGTCTGATGGCTACGACCAGAGACCTGAATCAGGTGGAGGACCAGGACAGACACCTAAGGCGCAACCTGACCAGCATGGAGGAGGAGCTGGCGGGCCTGAACTCCACCCTGGCCAGCTACCACAAACAGCTGGAGAACTACCTCAGCGGAGGCTTCGCAGGTACAGCAAACTGGCCTCAAACTGTGTATGGCCTAAAGTACGCACATCCGCCTCAAGTAATCTGGGTGCTGGACCAAAAAGTAAAAGTCAAACAGCAGAAACAAAGTCTACGACACCAGTGTACTCCCCCAAAAGTATTTAATCATAACGTTTTGAGCATGTGCTCTTCATGAGATGTCTGCACACACACACACACACACACACACACACACGCACACAGAAGGAGAAAGAGAAAGCAAAAGAGAGAGAATTGCAGTCTGCCCACACATTCTTACACACACCCCCTATGTGTCTGTCTCCACATTCCTTCACACACTCCCCGTGTGTCTGTCTCCAGATCAGTTTGAGAAGGTGAAGCGCTACTACCAGCAGTCTGAGGAGGCGGAGCGACGCTGCAACGCGTCAGTGCAGGGCCCCCAGAGCCCCGTGGGGCAGTCCCAACGCACGCGTGCCCAGACTGAGCAGCTATTGGACGAGCACAAGGACCGCCTCCTCCGCACCGCCACCGCCCACAGGAAGTCCCTGTCCGAGCTGGACACCAAGGCCCAGCACATGGACAAGGAGGTGCACCACCTCAGCCACAAGGTGAGTGTGTGTCAGGGGCACAAGGTAACATGAACAAATTCCTGTGGTTACACTGAATGTGGGATGAATTAGTAGTGGAAGAATTTACTTTCTGAGGACAGTAAACAAAGTTAATATTAGTAGTAGTAGTAGTAGTAGAAGTAGTAATAGTAGTAGTAGCAGCATTAATATTAGTAGTAGTACTAGTAGTAGTATACAGTATACAGTATCTCTGTTGGGATTGGTTAAAGGCTGTTGTAGTAAATGATTAATGGTATAGGATTAATGCTCTTCTGTGACCTTTTTATTTGACATTGGTGGAAAGGAATATGTCAGAAGTTTGTCAGTCAGCTAAGCCAGTTACGCACGGACTATGGCGTTTATATTGTAGCCATAGTTTCACTGACTTTCTTCCTACTTTCTCATTGGTTCATTGCCATAGTGTTTTTTGTCGACCTGTGTTCCACTCAGGTGTGCGGTGGCCATAGCAACGCCAGTGCCAATGGCAGCTGCCCAGACAGTCCGTGTGGGGGTGCTGGTTGCCGTGACGAGGAGAACCAGCGGGTGTGCGGGGGCCCAGGCTGCAATGGCACTATGGGTGCGGCCACCAAAGCACTGGCACTTGCCAAGGAGGCCAGCACCAACCTGACCACCATGGGGGAGGAGCTGCAGAGCATCTCTAGGAAGGTTGGTGTCCCTGCTGTGGGAAACATACTTAGGCACATACATCTCCTTGTATGTATGAAGGTAGTCTGCTTACTCTGTGTTCCTCTATACCTTTGTTAGCTTATGTCCTCCTTTTTGTAAATTGCTTTAGATAAAAGCGTCTGCTAAGTGTAATGTAATGTAATGGTGTGGACGCCTGGAGTTTGAATTACAGGATGTACTGGATGGTACGGTAGCCCCTGATCAAGACCTAGTACTCAGGGTTGGGGGTACGGACATATTATTAGAATTAATGTAAAACAGGTAGCACTTTAGAATACCTACTCCCTATAAATCATGTATAAATGTATTTGTTAACTGTTAATTAACACTTAGTTCATCATTTGTTAACCTTTATTTTCACATTATTTGTTATCTGTTGGCTATCTCTCTATATAAAAGAAAAAAGCTGCAGACATCCAAAAATATATAGGACATATATAGGTGGGTGTTTGCGTTTTATTGACTATTTTACATGAATAAGTTACAGCTTGTAAGTGGCTTTTTTCTCTCTGTATCACATCTACAGCTTCATGAAGTTTTACGTATGACGGAAGATGTGAAGACTCAAGCCATGAATACTTTAGATAAAGCCAGAGAGAAGAAGGATGTCTTTGAGAAAAACAACAAGCACCTCAAGGACTTCATTCAGCAGATCAGGGACTTTTTAACAGGTATATCATACCTTTGAAATTTTTTTATACAATAATGTACCCGGAACCACACACTGCACTCTTCTGAAGTTCTGATTTTCAAATAAGTGCAGTACAAACTTTTACAAAGGTTTTTTTTATTATTTTAGTTGAAAACATACTTTAGAATATACCTTAGTTACATTTCAGTAATTGCATCATTGTACAAACATTGACATACTGTACACTATGCAAGGTACTGCATGTACATGCAGTCTTGACTGACCTAAATCCTGTTTTGCAGAGGAAGGAGCTGACCCAGAGAGCATCGAGAAGGTGGCCCAGCAGGTCTTGTCGATCTCGCTGCCAGTGAACAGGACCGTTATGGACGACCTGATCCACCAGATCAAGGACAGCATTGCCAACCTCACAGACGTGGAGGGCGTCTTCAACCACACCGCCCAGGAGCTGCAGAAGGCAAAGGACCTGCTCGACAGAGCACGGGATGTCAAGTAAGAGGGCATGGGAGGCAAAAAGAAAATCTAGGGTTAGTTAGTTTTGTAGTGTAGTGTAGTTAGTAGTGTAAAAGTAGCAGCAGCAGCGGTAGTGGTGGTAGTAGTAGTAGGAGTAGACGTAGAAGTATTATTGATACTATTATTAGTAATAATAGTAGTAGTAGCAGTATTAATATTAGTAGTAGTAGTATTAGTAGCAGTATTATTAATATTATTAGTCGTAATAATAGTAGTAGTAGCCCTATTAATATTAGTAGTAGTAGAAGTAGTAGTAGTATTAGTAGCAGTATTATTGATATTAATAGTAGCAATAATAGTGGTAGTAGCAGCACTATTAATATTAGTAGTAGTAGTATTAGTAGAAGTATTATTGATATTATTAGTAGTGATAATAGTAGTAGCAGTATTACTATTAGTAGTAGTAGTAGAAGTGGTAGTTGTAGTTGTTGCTGTAGCAGTATAGGATTGTAATATTTTTTTGCTACATCCTATATAAGTGGAAATGAAATAAACACAGAGGATTGTATGTAATATGTGTGCTCTTGCAGGGCTCGGGCTCAGGGTGTGAAGAATGCGACCAGTGAGACTGAAAAGATGCTGCAGGACGCTGAGAAGGCAATAGAGAAGGCCAAGAACGCCACACAGACCGCCATGACAAACCTCAACAGCACCAGAGAGGCCACTGCCACGGTAAAGGGAATATTTTATGAAGGTTTTTTATTTGTTTCACCTGTTTTATGAGCCTATTGCAGCTTACAGCAGCATATGTCTGTACACACATGAAATCCTGTAAACATGCATAAACTCTGTGTCTCTGGCTATTCAAAGCTTTGCTACTGCCTCTCCCAGTCATAATTGGACATGGACATACTTATCAGAAGCAATCATACCTGCTTTTGGAGAAGACGATATGTCCTGTGAAAACCTTTATTCCACCCTCTCTTTGAAATGATTTCTTTGTTTCTTCCTTTCCTTCTTTTCTTTCTGTCTTTATTTCTCATTGTGTCTTTTTCTTTTTCTCTCCCTCTCTCTTTCCCTCTTTCTTTCTTTCTTTCTTTCTTTCTTTCTTTCTTCCTTCTTTCCCTGTTGACCTGTCCCTAGGTGGAGGGTAAGCTGTCTGACCTGGAGGCCAAGCAGATGGAGGCGATGATGCGTCTGGCCAACCTGTCTGAGGAGATAGAGGCGCTGAGGAACAAGAGTGAGCTCAACAGGGAGATGGCCATGGAGGCCAAAGCACAAGCGGACAACGCTACAGAGGCAGCAAATGGCCTACAGAAGGTGTGTGTGTGCGTGTGTGTGTGTGTGTGTGTGTGTGCGTGTGTGTGTGTGGGTTTGTTTGCATGCCCTCGTGTGTGTGTTTGTATGACTGAGTGTGGATGTATGTGTGTGTGTGTGTGTTTGCATGCCCTCATGTGTGTGTTTGTGTAACTAAATGTGGATGTCCATTCCTATGCGTGTTTGTGCTCTTGCATGTACCTGACAGATTGTGTGAGTATGCACGAGACCCGAGTATATGGTTCCACATGTCAAAGAAGGATGGAGCAACCAGAAAGGCATCCGAACGCAGCGGCGCCATGGCAACAAACATTGCTCCATGCCTATTAACTTCCACTGTTTCACTCTGAAAATAAGGGCTGCATTGTTTCTGTGACTCTCTCGACATTGACCATTTGTCTCGTTTTCCCCTTCCAGGGTCTTACTGAGGCTGAGCAGCGGTACGATGAGCTGACGAAGAAGGTGGAGTCTCTGGGGGGCGGGTCTGTGGGCAACATCAACCAGAGAGCCAAAGACATGAAGAAGGAGGCAGACGACCTGCTGAATAAAGCCAAAGAGGGCATAAAGAAGCTAAAGAGTACGTTTCTCAGCAGTGTGCGACTTGGTGTAGCACGTTTTCAAATGTTTAAGTTTTGGGCTAACTTCCATTGACTGGAGCAGAAATGCCCTTCTGTTAGTCAGTCTTTGTTAGTCTAAGTCCCACTCATTCTTCAAAGTTGACAACTTTGTCTGGACGTGTTTTTATAACCTTTTTACAAGGTTGCATAGTGTAATGAGTCACCTCAGTAAGGCTGATGTCATAACAAATTCTTAGTGTTTTTCTTTCTTGTGAAACTTTACTGTTACTGTTACTCCATGGCTTGAGAGTGCTGTCAGCATGCATGCAAGAAATGTTTAAGCCGCAATATGTAATTTTTAAGTTCTGTGTTACCAAAAAATATTTTTCTATTCATAATTATAAGCTTATTACTGAGAAATTACCTCTATCTTCAAACTGAAGTGTTCCTGTAATGTTTGAATTTTTAATTTTAATATACATAGAGTTGGTAAGCTCAGTGATGGCTGCCATCTTGTGGTGCCATTTTGAGACTATAGGCACCAACAGAAAACACCACTGGGAAAATGCAGCTTTTTGCGTTTCTCTGTGTGTTTCTCTGTGATACAATCTCAGCACTAGATAGGGTGGTTATGGTAAAAAATCTTCACACGGGATTATTGCTTTAACTGTTTGATCTGTGTTGTGTGTGTGCAGAACTTGAGGACAAGTTCAAGAAGAACAAGAAGAGGATGGAGGACCAGCGCATGGAGCTCTCTGAGCTGGAGAGCAATGTGACCAAAGTGAGGGAGTACATCAGGGAGGAGGCACAGCGACTGAGCACGTGCACCTAGAGCCAATCAGCACCTCACGACACAGTCACCACGCCTCCTCTTTTTTACAAGACTCTAGAATGTTACCAGTCAAAGCCACTGTCATGTCATACTGTTGACATGGTTATAGAATCCTATCCAGTATAGTTATATGTATTTTCATGCCATAATGTAAGCTGACCAACACGCTGCTGATGCCACTCAATAAGCTGCTTTAAGACTTGGACTATGGGGGGAAAAAAAACCTTGAGGTGAGGAAAAAATGAGGTCCGACCATTCACACTTGAAGAGCACAGCTGTAATTGTTCGAGGAGAGAAACTTTTTGTACAAGGCTGAAAAAAAATCCAGAGAATTAGGTGCCAACACACTGGCCATGATCATTCCAGAGTTTTCCTGGTCCAGTTCATATATGAGCCAGCTGAAAAAAATATCCAGTGTTTTAATTAGGCCACTGGTCTGGAAAACTCTGGAATAAAAGTGAACACCTTTTACGGAAGTTTCCTTCCAGATTGCAGCACCTCCACATAAAGACCTGACAGATTCCGGAGTTCAGGCTAAAAGTCTAAAAGCAGCTTTGGTTTATACTTTTTTTTGTCTAAAGATTGAATGCCAATTTAGCCAACGACACCTCTTCACTTCTACAACACACTGGACATTGAATGAATGAATGAAAAAGTATCTGCTTCTGAAATGAGATAAAAGCACAGATGAGATGGGAGAGGAAATGGCAGAGTGGGGTGGCGATGGAGGGGGTAGGGACCTACTTAGTTGTGAAATTATACTGTTGGAGGAAAGAGGACAGTCTTACCACCACGCTGATAGACATTTGTTTGTCTGCTGTATGTGTGACTGAAACAGAAAATGTTATGCTATTATGATTTTATTTTTATGAAGAGTATGACAGCAGTCTTTTTTTTCTTAGCCACACTGAATGGGTATTGTATGAGTGTGATGGTGTGACATGATTTGTGTACGGTGTTACACATGGCCTTATATACTGTATGTATGCAGCAAATAAGATGGAGAGTATAATTGAAAAAATAATCATTCCGATAAAAAAAAAATCCAGGGGGGGTGGGGGGTGAATTGGTTGCCATTTTTTTACGATGATTATATATTTCTATTTTTATCCATAATCAAATTTATTCTTTAATTAAGCCACTTGATTAACATATCAGTTTTTAAAACAAAGACGATTGCCAAGTTCAACATGAATGACATAAATCATCCTTTACAGCCAATGACTGTAGAAATGAAATTGGAGTTTGGTACTGCAAGCATTCCTTGCTGTAATCCGCTGGAAAAAAGAGACAGTATATGAAAGACCAAAAGGAGGGACCAGCAAGGCACCAGCAAACACACACACACTCACACACACACACACACACACACACACACACACACACACACACACACACACACACACACACACACACACACACACACTTTTTGTATGCTCAGTTCACCACAAATAACTTAATGTTTATGTACTTCTGCTGTTTATTGTTCACCTAAAGTTTTGGAAAACAAACAAATAAATGAATACATTTTGGATACCCTCTGATGTGATTCCGGTTCAGTTATTTCATACACCAGTCTCAGGTTACACCACTAGAGGGTGCTACAACGCAGCCCTCATTCATCCCCCATGTTCATTCAGCCCGCTCCAGTAATCCTCTTTGCCAGGGCCTTTCGTCCCGCTCTTCTCTCATTTGGGTGAGTGCTCTTATCTGACCCGCAGGAACCACTGTTGGCCATGTGACCGGTCCCTCAATTAACACGTTAGCCTCAAAGAGAACTAATGGTATTACCCCCCTCCCCACCACCTCAAAGCTTTTTTGTTACCCAGCGCTGTACCGACTCATTGCGCTAGTGATAACAATAATTGCAGTTACTAGAGCACTTGATCTTGAGTGCGCTTTGCCTCCATATCGCGTCGTTGCTGAATCAGTTCTTGGGGACTGTTTAAAAGAGCCAGCTCAGTTACACTAGTGCTCAGGTTCCCACAGCTTAACAAAGGGCCACTGTACGGGAGTGCGGGAGAGAGGGAGAGAAAGGAGGGTGGGTTTAATAGCAACAATGCATTTTCTTATGAGCTTTGTGCTTTGTAGCAGATGCTGGATAATGATAGAAAATTGAATTAAATGATTTTGGGAGGCGGATAACAGGATAAAAACACAGGACTGTCTAGCCACAAAATAAATGGCATACACACACCATAACGTTTTAGGTGCAACACTGTGTTTGTGTGTGTGTGTGTGTGTGTGTGTGTATAAGAGAGAGAGACAGAGAGAGAGAGAGAGAGAGAGAAAATTCTGAAGTTGCCAAAAAAGTAAATGAAGGCTATCAAGTCGTAGGCCTTGATAAAACGATTATCAATTTTATTCCGAACTTTCGCACAGTAAAGACAAATGCCAGACAGCTGTAGATGGATTACAAGATGGATGGTCTTCTAAAATAACATGTAATACATTTATGTTGTTGTACCCGGTACAGAACTATATTTAAACGGGAGCTTGTTTTAGCTGCAGATATTTGGGGGTTTCTAATGTCATATCATTAGGTGATGTAAAAAGAAGTCGGTGTTACAAGAGTGTTAGGTCAGTGTACATACAATGCACATTCTGACAAACTCAGTAATAACTGAGGATACAACTAACTGGTCAGGATAAGCTCCCATACCTTCTGTATGCATAGAAGCGTGTGGGAGCGCATGGTTGAATCCGGTTTAGTGACGCTCCGCTGCGTTCTTTCGTACACGCCCCGCACGGCACAACTTTTGCGAGTGCACCAGACTTCAGATAACTCTGCGAGCGTTGTCCTGTTGGAAAATCATCAACACGAGACCTTAATGGCTTCAGTTTGAGGATTAGACAGAAAAGGAAAGGCGCACTTGTAGCAACGGTGAGTGTCGATTTTGGAGAAATACACCAAGTGCCTTTCGCAGTTTGATATTTCTTACACACATTTCTTTTACACAGTCTTTTATCAACTTTTATAATCACTGTCCTAAAAAGTCTATTATCGCGCGTTAAAAATTATCATACATTTTCATGTTACAGAGAAGTAAAACGTCAAAAGGATTGATGGTCTGGTAGCCATGCGCACGCTCGTGGCTCTGTTCGTTTGTGGTGGTGAGTATCTCTTTCATTTACCATGAAGTCTGCGCTCAGCATCACTGCTGATCTGTCCACAGTTTGTTTGTGTGGGAGATCTTTTAGGATTAATAAGTTCTGCTATGCTACGATGTATTACAATAGCCGCTGGTTCAACAGTTCGCTGAATGTCGGGTGCATATAAGCATATAAGTAGACGACATAGAGTTTGGATACATGTTTGGTTGGTTGTGATAAGGAAACTGATGATCCTGTGTGTGTGTTGGAGCAGTGTAGGGTATTCATCTGAACTCAAAATTGAGACACCCCGTTTCTTTTGCCTCGGGTTACATATAACTTTTTAAGAACTCGTTCAGCCTATTTCTTTAAATGGGTAGTGTGTTACCCTACACGGCTGACCCTTATATTTACAGCACCCAGGCACCCGGCCCCGTGCCTCGCCACCCAGAGAGACGCCACTTGGGTGGTGCTGATGGTGGTGGGCGAAGAACATGTAAAGAAACATGGAGAGACAGAGCTTCATTCTGTGTACTCCTTTTCCCATAAACTTGGTCTCTTTTGTAAATCTTAGAACATGGCTGAAGACCTAGGGTGGTCTAGAGAAACCAGTGGAATAATAATAATAAAAAAGTTAGAATTACTTCCAAAGTTATTGAAATCACAGGCTGCAAGGGTAATCCCTTTTGCATTCCACAAAGACCCTCTTATCTTCGGGAAGATGATGTGGTGGGGTGGTGCTATGAGCAGATACATTACATTACATTTAGCAGATGTTTATATCCCAAGTGACTTACAATAGAGGACACAAATCAAGCTACAGATATGCGTAAGAAGAGTAAGAAAAAGTGTAGCATGCTACATGATACACATGCTGCTAAGTATTTTACCAAACTTAAAATGTGACCAGTTTACTGAGCATGGAGAATTAACACACAGCTGAAACTACTCATTTACTTTACCAAGAGCTACCCAAAGATATGACTATTAAGCTTTGTGTGTGTGTGTGTGTGTGTGTGTGTGGGCAAGTGTGTGTGAATGAATAGATATTTGTATGGAAATGTATGTTAACCAATGACTAGAAACTGTTTGTACAGGCATGGGGGGTAAACCCCTTCACGTTGTCTGCACTGTTAGCATTGTATTGTGTCTGAGAATGCCCCAGCACAGCAGTGCACCTGTTGATTAGTCAGTGTTTTCTCTTCAGACGCTGTCGCATTTAAGGAGCCCGTAGTTTACGGCCCACTATACAGCCCTACACTAAAAGCGGCTCCATAGTAGTAGTAGTAGTAGGAGTAGTAGTAGTGGTAGTGGTGGTAGTACACAGTGTGTTCCTTGGCCCCCCACGAACTCAATTAGCGGGCTGTGTTATTTCTAAAGGCCCCTCTATTCTCAGGCCAAATGTATTTATTGGTGTGCTAAAAGGGGAGCTCAGTGTTTGGGAGGTCAGTAGGGGAAAGCTGGTGGGCTGTGCTGTGGTGTGGTGGATGGGTGGGTGGGAGGTATGGATGGAGGTATGTATGAGTATGTCTCCTTTCTCCTGTGTGGAGAAATGCCACTGCATTCAAATGCTGAATAACCTATTTCAGTGTGTGGCACAGGCAGGCAGGTCATCATGTGACACAGGACACAGCCATTGGGGAAAAGAATAACCTGGAGGTCTATGTCTCCTTTCTTCTGTGTTGGAGAAATGCCACTGCATTCAAATGCTGAATAACCTTTTTCACCGTGTGGCATAGGCCGGCACGTCATCATGTGACATGGGACACAGGCACTGGGGAAAAGCCAGCGGTGTCTAAGAGAGCAGTAACGTGAGACTGTCGGTGTGGTGTGGTGTGTGACACACAGACTGTGTGTGGCACTGATAAAGCTGGTAGAGATCAAAGAGGAGACGTATGACCCGACACTCTGTGTTTGTGGACGAGCCTTATCTGTGTGGCAAACCCCACTCTATAGCCGGCTGTCAGATGTGTTGGTGGGATACAATCCCCACAGGTTATCAGTGGGGTCACTGACCAGGGCCATGAGGTGATGTGAGTGTGTGTGTGTGTGTGTGTGTGTGTGTGGGTATGTGTGTGTGTGTGTGTGTGTGTGTGTGTGTGTGTGTGTGTGTGTGTGTGTGTCACTTTCATTGAGCCGTCATTGAGTCTTGCTGTTTCCTTTTTCCTGTTTCACAGGCTTTCACTCCCCCATTCTTCCCCTGACCGGCCACCGGCCGCCACGGCCCTTTCTTTCTTATGCCTGTCCTGGGGGAGGCAGGGCAGGGGGCGGGGGTGGGGGCTGGCTCTATCTCAGGGGGGATTTTCTTAGCATAAGAAGGTGTTTTTTGTGAGAGTGAGAGTGGGGGGTGAGTGTGTTAAGTGTGTGTGTGTGTGTGTGTGTATGTGTGTGTGTGTGTGTGTGTGTGTGTGTATGTGTGTGTGTGTGTGTGCGCCCGCCTGTGGAGTAAGGGGTGAGGGGTAAGTTTGTTGTGTGTGTGTGTGTGTGTGTGTGTGTATGTGTGTGTGTGTGTATGTTGGGTAAGTTAGTGAGGGTGGGGGGTGGGGGGGTGAGTTTGTGTGTGTGTGTTTGTGTGTGCGTGTGTGTGTATGTGTGTGTAGGGTAAGTAAGTGAGGGTGAGGGGTGAATGTATTGTGTGTGTGTGTGTGTGTGTGTGTGTGTGTGTGTGTGTGTTTGTATGCGTGCGTGTGTGCACAGGCATGGGTGTGTGTGCAGGGTAAGTGAGTGGGGGTGGTATGGGGTGGTCCTAGATTAGAATATTCCATATATAGTCCCGTCCTGGGATTCTGACGGGATTGTTTTCACTCGGCTGCCTCACAGCAGCCACCTCTCATCTGTTGTCTCGGCAACGCCTCCCTCAGACAGGCCGCCCACAGAGGCTTTCTGATAGCTGCTTGAAACTCAACTGCAGTGTTTCACATTGTTCACTGAATGTCATCTCAACCCTAACCTTAACCGAACTTATCTCACGACATTACAACCATACAGTATATTGCCGTTAACAGAGTTTCAACAGTTTGTTTATTTATATTCCTAGCATCTATAAACAATCTCTAGGAAACTTCCCATTTTCCCTCCTGTAGTTTTTATGTAGCTGTATTCACGATTACGCTTACCACAGTTCATTCAACTGTCATACATATTAGCCTCTAACATTTTACAAACACATAACAACCTGACCATTCTAAAGTTCCCACTGTCTCCTGGTTTGACATGATCGATCCTCACTGGACTTTGCTGTTATGGAGACTGGGTCAGACAGCACCTTGGGAGTCTGCTGGGAGACCTGTCTGTCTGTGATGTTTTTGAGGAAGAGCCCACAGACACACGGTCAGCGGCCAGGAGAACAGAGAAAGGGGTTGATGACAAGAGTTATTTTTGAAATGTCTGGACAGGCCACCATGATGATAGGGGGGTTGATGCAGGCGGGGTGGGGGGTTGATGGAAGCGGAGTGGGGGTGTGTGTGTGTGTGTGGGGTGGGGTGGGGTGCGCAGCAGGGGTCAGGAGACAGGATGGAGGGCGACGTGTCTATTTTTTACAGGTGACAGAGACACCATCCTGAGGGGCTTTTAGCTCCGGCTCTCTCCGTCGCTCTTAACTTTATACGATGACCTCATACATACAGTATACACCTTCCTTCCCTTGCCGTGTGTTTAGAGCTGAAAGTGCTGCCAGCTTTCTTAAAAGTGTGTGATTGTCCTGCTGCAACAAGTAGTCCAGCATGTGTGCCTCCCTCTGGACTGTGTGTGTGTGTGTGTGTGGGGAGGTGGGGTGGGTAGAGAAAGGAGCCGTAGGCAAAGATTGGCAAAGTGTTTTTGTTCCTAAAGCTCCCTTTTCAAAAGCCTCGGCTCATATCGGAGAGGAGGTGAAGGCTGGATACAGCACCTGTCTGCGGAAAGAACACATTTGCCCACCCCCTTGCTTTATCCACCCCCCCCCCCCCCCCAACCACACACACACACACACACACACACACACACACACACACACACACACACTCTCACTCACACATACATACATTTTTTCTCTCAAAATATTTCCTCTCAAAGTCTTTTACCTTTTTTCCACTCCCTCCCTCCCTCATTCCCACTCCTCCATCTCTTCTGAAAGCCCCTCACACGCGCACACTTTCGCTTTCTCTCTTTCTCCCTCTCTCTCCCTGTCTTTCTCTCTCTCTCTCTTTCTCTCTCTCCTCCTCTCCCCTCTCTCTCTCAGATGTGTGTTGAGCTCCAGCCTCGCCCTGAAATCCCCTTCTGGGAGCCGGCCGGTGGGAGGGTTTGGTGGGGAACAGGCACAGACTGGTGCCCAGGGCGCCTAGCGGCCTCCACAGAACTCTGAGCCCAGGAAATTCCGGAACAGGGGATCGCAGAACAATGGAGTAGTAGAAGAGTCAGGGGAGGGCGGAGGAGAGGTGAGGAAGACGAGGAGGAGAAGGAGGTGGAGGAGGAGGAGGAGGTGGGTGACAGGAGAGCAGGGAAAGAGAAAAGGAGGGAGAGGAGAGGGTAGAGAGAGAGAGAGAGAGAGAGAGAGAGAGAGAGAGAGAGGGAGGGAGGGTCAACAGAGAGCAGGGGGAAAGAAACAGGTTTGTTTATAGAAGAAGGGCAATGAATTAGGTTTCCATCCAGGGAGGGTGGGGAGATGAGGGTCTGTGTGCATGTTAAGAGAATGAAAAAAAGACCTTACAGAACTCCTTACACTAACTCTCTCTTTTTTTCTCTTTCCCTCTTTCTGTGTATGTGTGTGTGCGTGAGTGAGAGAGAGAGAGAAAGAGAAAGAGAGAGAGTGTGTAAGAGAGACAAACAGAGAGAGAGAGAGACAAAGAGAGAGATCAGCCCACAGGGCTCATCTGGGGGGAAATGCCCCAACCCTATTATCATAACTTACGAAAACATGACAATCATATTCTAATGACCGGTCAAAATCATAAAATCATATTTTTCCAGGTGTGGAAATGACATCCTTGACTGCAGCCCGATAGCCAGGGCCAAGCTTATGATTGCCTGCTGCGATTATACTGTCTAATTAAGTTTGTCAGGCCTAAATGGCCCTCTCTGGCTCGTGTGTGTGGTGTGTGTCAGCCAGTAATCATCTCCGGCTGTAGCTCTCAGGGTTAAGTTGAGGCTGCACATCGCAGGGGTGCACTCCTGGGTCACGATAGTTAAATAAATAAATAAGACCTTTATCATCATTTGCTTCTGCTGTGGGGGAGATGTACAGCGTAAGGGGGTGGCAGGTGATTGGTGATCTAGAGGTTTTATCAGTGCAGCGTTCTTTAAAGGGGTGTCTGCACACAGTATCCAGGTTTTGTCTATATCTGTTTAGTGTTTAAAAGTGTCTGTTTCTCACTATTTGAGTTTTTGTTGATTTATTATTCTTCCCCACACATAGGTACACATTCTCTTCTCTTTGTCTCTCTCTCTGCCTCTTACTCTCTCTCCCCCCTGTTCTCTCTCTCTCTCTCTCTCTCTCTCTCTCTCGCTCTGTCTCTCTCCCCCTCAAGTACACATACTCTGCATGTTTTTGTATGTCTTTTTTTCCCACACATGCCATGTCTGTCTTTCTACATGTTAAAAGCACATGCTTTCATTGCTTTCCCAGATGCTTATCCTATCGTGCGCAACAGCAGGGCTATGTCCCAATGTCTGACTGGTTTATATGAAAAACTCATTTGCTGTCTCACCTCACATTTAGAATGAGCTCTAAATGGGCTTTTTATTATGCTGCTGTGAAAGCCGAGGCTCTTCCAGCCGTGGGTGCCTCTTTCTCTTAAAGCTTTTTACCAGAAACCAAAGCTAAGCATTGGACAAAGTCACCTTACGGTAATTTAAGATTTGAAAGACAAAAAAATGTCCACTGGAAAGGTTTTTTTTATTATTTTTTCAAACATGTGGCAAGTCATCTTCCTCCCCTTGATAGCCCAGCCCACATCACCCCCCCCACCACCACCCCCGCCATTTCCACCCCCCCCCTCCCACCTCTCCCTCCTGTGCCCATTCCTGGACTGTAATTAAAGAGCAGGATGGCGCTGTTGTAAAAGCCACTCACCTGTAAACATCAGGTGGGCTTTTCTTGTGTGGTTTCAGCCGTCAGAGGCATGCGGTGTGCCCAGGGTTTGTTTACTCTCTTAGACAAAGATTAAACTCCGGCTTGAAAGAATTCAAGTCATCAAAGAGGATTCTCCTGCAAGCGTTACTCTGGGTTACTCTGGCTGGAGGCACAAGCTTTGTGTGAATAATTAGCTTTTCTTACCATAACATGGGTTTGAAACACACTTACATAAAACTCAATTGAGTTTTGAGCATTTTTTAAAGGGAAAACTGTGTTAGCATATTTCACTGAGGGGATGGGGTTAGGTGAAATGCAGTAGTACAAACATGAAACAGAGGAAAGACACACTCTAAAAAATAACGGAGCCAGGGCGATGCCATAGAAGAACTTTTTTCAGCGCTTCAAAGAACCATCAAGGCAACAGTTCTTTAAAGAATCATTTGACCCCAGTATGACATAGCATAGCATAGCCCACTGTGATCTGAGGCTCTGAACAACAATTTCTAATGTGAAGAACCTTTCACATAATGTAGTGGTTAGACACAGAGTTTTCACTCCACATGGAACCGTTCAGAGATTTTAAACAACCATTTAAGCACCTTTATTTTTCAGAGTGCATGCATGACAGGAGACGAGACAAGGGGAGGGGAGTCATACCACAGGGAGGAGTGCAGAGATGGGAAGTGAGATAACTTTAAACATAAAGTCACCCTCTGACATGACGTGTGTTGATGTCACTCTGCAGTTATTTTGTGTGTGTGTGTGTGTGTGTGTGTGTGTGTGTGTGTGTGTGTGTGTGTGCGTGCGTGTGTGTGTGTGTTGTTCTAGTAACCTTTCCTGGGGCTGTCATGACTCATCCTAATCTCAGGAGACACCTATCGCAAGGACAGGAAGTCCTTGGGTCCTCCTTTTCCCCTGTGTGTGTGTGTGTGTGTGTGTGTGTGTGTGTGTGTGTGTGTGTCCAAGGCCATATTGCTCACTCCCACTCCATCTTCTCACAGGGGAGAGAAGAGGTTACAAGTTCAAAAGTGTTCACCCTGAGGGATGACACACGCACACACACGCGCGCACACACACACACACACACACACACACACACACACACACACACACACACACACACACACACACACGCAAAAGTGCCCTCTGCATCCATTAATCCTCAAGGCTCCTCCAGTTCTGTTTCCACACGTTGCATTTAAACATCCTTCCATATGTCTCAGAGGCCTTTCTCCATACCAGTCACATACAGCTTCATCCTACCAGCCAGCACAGCCTTTCCACAGACTCACTGTTACAGCTGCCCAAATATATGGGCTATATCTTGCTACACTCTCAGAAAAGAAGGTAGAGAATTGTACTTTTAGGGGTACAAAGCTTGCCACACTGGCAGTACCCTCAAAGGCACATAATTGTACCTTGTAACCTTTTAACCAAAATATTTGGGCAGTCAGACAGAGCACTGCTGTCATAAATGCTACTGTCTGGGTGGTGAACACAAAGCTAAAAAATATATACTACTGTAATACTGTACAATAAGTAAGTCTATATTTATTTAAGTCATACCATCATTGCATTATGTAGCTACATCACACATTGCACCGTATTCTAATATTGTACAGCTCTGGCCTTTTTCTTTCTCATGTTTGGATCTCAGTCAGATTCATCGTGTGATTCAGAGCCCACTGATTTGTAACATGTAATGTAACAGTTCTAGAATGTTGCCGATGTTAGTGAAGAAGACATGAAGAAAATATTACAGAAGAACACAACAAATAATGAAACACCACACTCCTTTCCTGCTAGTGTTTTCTATAGGATAATTTATATAGTTATAGTATGTTCTATAGTTTCTAAAGTTTCTATAGTGAACTACAGTTTCACTATTTTTTTTTAATAAGTGGTGCAAAAGCTACATATTCCAGCCGGTGCTGTGTCAGCATGTGTCTCTTTGAGAAAGGGTCCATGTCTCAGGCCCTGGCTCTTGTCACACAGGTGAGATGCCAGGGGTCTGGATGATGGATGTCTGTGAGGAGGTTAATAGATTACAGTTATCGCCCTGTCACACGTCAGCACACATGTCGGCCCCGCAGACTGATGGAGCCAACATCTGTTTCCAATGCATAGCCCCCAACCCCTCCAATGCATAGCCCCCAACCCCTCCAATGCATAGCCCCCAACCCCAACGCGTGCATAGCCCCCAACCTCTCCAATGCATAGCCCCCAACCCCAACGTGTGCAGCCGCTGGTGCGGCTAGTCCAGGGCGGGAGATGGTGAAGACAGACTGGGGGGAAGGGGGGGTCAGTCTGTACCAGTGCACCAGGGGTAGAAATTAACCTTTACCAGCCAGTGACAAATAAAATAAATGTACTGCTTAACCAAAATCTACCAGCCACTTTCATATTTTACCAGCATTTGGCTGGTGGCTGGTGCTAATTTCCATTCCTGCAGTACACCAACAAAGTACGACCTAAGGGACCAGCAGACTAAGAATGTAACACTTTCTATGAAGGCTGCATTCATAAGAGCCTATAAACACACTTAAGGGTTATAATGACTTCAGGAAGCTTAATAATGGTTAAAATTAGTATTCATAACTATTACTACATAGTCATAACTTCACTTGTAAGGTAGGTAGGTAAAGCTTTATAACCAAGAATGCACTTCAAGTTGTAATAGGGCTTATGACATAGCATTACAATGTCTTAGAAGTACAGTCACGAGTGTGTATAAATAGTTATGCATACTTTACATACTTTATCAATGTGTTTATGGAGTCTTACATTCCATAATGTGTGAATACAAGCTTCAAAGAAAGTGTTGAAAAGAATATGTCACATGGCATTCATATTCCACTATTAACTACTTTGGATAGAGATTTTAGGACATTTGGTATAACCAGTTTGTCCTAGATACTTGTCACACCCTGAAGGTTTATATTGTGCATAAGTGTGCCTTTGTGAGAAAAGCATGTAGTTCTTGTACTGATTTGGTTTTAAGTTGCACTGGTGTGAACTGTGGGTCTACTAGTACAGGATAGAGGGAGGTTGGAGAAGGGTCTGTACCCTTGGGTGGAGACTGCTTGGCTGGGTGTGTGAGTGGACAGAGGCTGGGGGAATGTGGGGGTGGGGGGGCAAGGGTGGTATGGTGTGGACTGGGAACAAGAACTGGAAATAGCACCAGGGTTAGAGGACTGACTAGACGGTGAGACTGCGGAGGGCCTGTAAATAGCACCAGTGTCAGAAGGTGGAGGGGGGCTGCAGGGTGGGGTGGGGTGGGGGTCAAAACGAGAGAGCCAGAGAAAGACAGGACGAGATAGTGAGAGGGAGAGAGAGAGAGAGAGAGGGAAAGGGAGGGAGAGAGATAGAGAGAGGGAGAGAGAGAGAGTGAGGGAGAGGGAGAGAGAGAGGGAGAGAGAGAGGAAGAGAAAGAGAGAGAGGAAGAGAGAATCAGAGGGAGAGAGAGAGAAAGAGAGGGAGGGAGGGAGAGAGAGAGACAGAGAGAGAGAGGAAAGGAAAGAGAGAGAGAGGAAGAGAGAGCGAGAGGAAGAGGCAGTTGTAATGATTGATGCTGCAGCTGAGCCAGAGCACTCAGGCATTGCAGATCCTCAAATTCAACACTGAACGGTAGTATCAAAACTCTTCGCAGTATAGCAGTGATACTCTTGGCCTCGAGGCCGGCCAGGAGATGGCTGTGGGAAACAAATACCTTAGGAGTCCATCTCAGCTGGAATATGGCCGCTAATGAGGGTAGCCTGCTAACTTGAGGGTAGTCTGCTTAGTCTGTGTTCCTCTATTTCTGTTAAGCACATTGAACTGCCTTTGTGTATGACATGCACTATACAAATACACTTGACTTGACTTGACTTGACTCTATACCTCTGTTAGCTTATTACTGTATGTCCTCATTTTGTAAGTCGCTTTGGATTAAGGCGTCCGCTGTGTAATGTCATGTAATGTAATGTAAGGTAATGAAAGTTGCCCTCCCCGTGTCCCAGGCTGCCCCACCTGTTAGGTTAGGGCTGTGGGATTATCCCACTGGGGAGCTCTAACCCCAGCTGGCCCAGGTGGTTCTGTGCAGGCGTGACGTATGATTGTAATGGCAGTTTAATGAGGTGAGGTTGGAGGTCAGCGGTGCTGGTACCAGGTCTCTGCACGCAACCACTGGGGCTCTGGCTTCCATCCCGTCCCAGGACGGAACGTCACACACACACACACACACACACACACACACACCAGGGATTCCCAATTCCCAATGAAATCCTTGGAATTTGGTGCACTACTGAGGTGGGAGAGAGTAGGAGGAGGATGAGCTGTGTGCGGATGCACATCGGAGGTGTAGCACTGCGTGTGTGTGTGTGTGTGTGTGTATGTATGTATGTGTGCCTGTGTGTGTGTGTGTGTATGTGTCTGTGTCTGTGTGTGTATGTGAAAGGATGAGAAAAGACAGCAGGAGAGATGGAGGGGGAGGAAAAAGAAACATGTCTGTTAATTAGCAGTAGGGCTTAAAAAAATGGCGATGTGTTGACTTTTTACACAAGTGTGGGAGAGCTTAACCTTAAGTGGAGGCCTGTAGTGAATCCCTCCCTTACATTGGAGGGTAGTCCAGACTGACCTTCTCTCTGAGGAGACTTCCACATTCCCATGGTTAGCACGCACACACACACACACACATGCACACACACACACACACACACACACACACACACATACACCTCCTACAGGTCTGAGTCTCCTCAGTGTCCCTTAACTTCTCTGTAGAAAGTGAGCCAGACATTTTTGTGTCACCCAGGTCTCCTGTTGTGCCTCGAGACGCTGCAGAATGTGTCGCGTCCGTGTCACTTTACCTCAAGCTCCTGTGTACACAGAGCAGGGACATTTTTTTTTCTTCTTCTTCTTCTCCTTCTTCTTCTCGTCTTTGATTTCTGAAGTAAAGCTACCACTCCCCGTCCCCGTCCCCGTCCCCGTCCCCGTCCCCACCTCTGCATCCCCTGGATCTCCTCCCTCAGACGCCTGTCCCTTCAGGCCAGGGCTGAAAGCTGAGAGCCAGGAATAATCTGCTCTTGCACCGGGCGAACAAAGCCCACGTCCGGGGCAGCATTCATGCCGGCCTTGGCAAGCTGTGCCAAAGCATGGAACAGCAGGGCCTTCACAAATAAGTGTAGATTTCAGATTTCACGTTGCAGGGAGAAAAGGGGGGTGAAGAGGCAGAGGGAGGTGTGTGTGTGTGGGAGGTGTGTGTGTGGAAGGTGTGTGTGTGTGTGTGGGAGGTGTGTGTGTGTGTGTGTGTGTGTGTGTGTGTGTGTGTGGGAGGTGTGCATGTGTGTGTGTGTGTATGTGGGAGGTGTGTGTGTGTGTGTGTGTGTGTGTGTGTGTGTGTGTGTGTGTGTGTGTGTGTCTGTGGGAGGTGTGGGGCATAGGGAGGTAGAATTGGTGTCTGTGCCTATGTCTTAGTCCAGTGTTTCGCCTGGCCATAACTCAGCTCAAGAAGGGTACAGATCGCACACAAAGGCTAAATAGTTTCAAAAATCTGTATTTGTTTTAAATGCCGAAAACAAAATGGGCCATACAAAAGATCAGGAAACACGCATTTTCGGTGTAGCCCATCATTCTTGAAATGCTAAATTTGATATGTTTTCAGGTGTGGAGCAATGGCAGGGTTTACTGGATTCAACACTAAAGGGAGAGGAAAGTTACTGAGGAGAGAGAGGGGGAGAAAGTGAGGGAGAGAGAGCAGCTTTGGGAATAATGAAAGTCACCATGAGTCACTGCACTGCAAGGCAGAAAGTGAAATTAAGAGATGGAAAGATGGTGGGAAAGAAAGACAGAGAGAGAAAGAATGAGAGGCAGAGATGAAAGAGAGAGAGAGAGAGAGAGAGAGGGAGAGAGAGAGAGAGAGAGAGAGAGAGAGAGACAGGAAGAGAAAAGCCTTCTCTTAGTTTTGTTCTCCAGCTCTTGACAGGAGATTAGTTTTGGCCACGCACATGGGAGGCCCAGAGGATGATGGGATACGTCCGACACAAAGTCGTTATTCTCGGGACTTACTGCTCCTGCGAACACAATCCTCGTCTTAGTATCAGGGATAAGGAAACTGACCACTATGTGAAGTTATGTTACTGTAAATCATATTTATTTTTACCAAAGATTACTTTTATTCAGTGTAATGTAATTCATTACATTACATTACATTACATTACATTTAGCAGATGCTTTTTCCCAAAGCAACTTACAAAAAGGAGGACATAAGCTGACAGAGGTGTGTAGATCAACACAGAGTAGGCAAGTAATTCAACCAATTCAATAAAAGCAAGTAATTCAACAAATGTCACCCATTTACCTCTGTTATCATTTCTTTACAGGTCTTTTTAACAGTTGTTTGCATATTCATGAATAAATACAACACCTTATCTGCACATAACTCTTGTAACGGTACATCCTGAAGGCCTGCATGCATGTCTAACTGGTGCGGGGAGTTAATCCCACAGCGGGGCTGGTTATCTTGTGGCTGCGCTTCAGTGGCTACAGTAACTCACAGGGCAGTAACA
>CM059270.1:24397354-24479854 GCA_030347295.1 Setipinna tenuifilis | reverse complement strand
AAAGACAAAGAGAGAGTGTGTGTTGTTTATATGGAGTTCTATAGATGGAGCGGAGCATGTGTGTGTAGGGATGTGTCCCTGTGTGTGCGATGGCGGTCAGTGATGTGAGGTGCTGGACGAAGGCCAGGCAAACACAGCTGCCCACCACAGCACTCCAGTGCCAGCTCTCTGTGGTGCCCACTCAGGACAGTTCACACACACACACACACACACACACACACACACACACACACACACACACACACACACACACACACACACACTGTGGTGCCCACTCAGGACATGTCTCATGCGGGTCACACACTCCCACGCAGGAAGAAGGGGGACCTTGCCAACTTACACACTTACTCACACATTCACTCACTCACACACACACTCACACACTCACGCACGCTAGTCCCATGGAATGTACTTGTGCTGTCTTGTAAAAGTGAATAGATGTAAGGGAATATGGTCTGATTTGTCACACTCATCTTTGTGATGTGCTGTGTGTGTGTGTGTTTGTGTGTGTGTGTGTGTGTGTGTGTGTGTGTGTGTGTGTGTGTGTGTGTGTGTGTGTGATAAAAGGCTTACACTTTTGTGAGTGGAAACAAAGCTAGAGGTCTCTGGTGGAATATATTTAATCTTCAACGATTATTAGACAAAATAAACCTTCTTAGGTTTCCTCACAGGATTTAGACACAAAGGATGCAGTGTGTGTGTGTGTATGTGTGTGTGTGTGTGTGTGTGTGTGTGTGTGTGTGTGTGTGTGTGTGTGTGTGTGTGTGTGTGTGTGTCTATGTACATGTCTATGTATGCATGAAAGGGATTCTCTAGCATTTAAAACCACAGTAAAAATATGTTTGAAAGCACCTGTTGCAGATTGTTGTCAGTGACACATCCCCAATACACACACCCACCCACCCACACACACACACACACACACACACACACACACACACACACACACACACACATACACACACACACACATTTCTGCTTGTGGTATGTGAGCACCAGGTCTCCACACACCATTGGTGTTTCAGGAGGAATTTGTCCCAGGATGCTCGAAGGAATGTCTGATTGCTCCTGAGTGCTGTAAAAGTTTATTTTCAAACAAACACCTCTCCCCTCCTGACACACACACACACACACACACACACACACACACACACACACACACACACAAAACAAATATCTAAAGATACAAACAAACACCCCCACACACACACAAACACACACACACACATACTCTGTTTGACAGGTAAACATACATACACAAACACAACCACCCACATACAAATCTACACAAACAGATAAACTGTTGTTTGGGCAGGACTACAGCCCCCTCCTCCCCCAAACACACACACACACACACACACACACACACACACACACACACACACACACACCTCTCTCTTCGCTTTTGTTTCATGACCTACCAGTGGCATGGTCCCAACTCAAGTGACCCATGACCTCTTTCTGTTGCTAACCCCAAAACATGTCGGAGGTCTTGCCCCCCTCACAAACCCTCCTGCCCCCCTCACAGACCCTCCTGCCCCCATCACAGATCCTCCTGTCCCCCTCACAGACTTTGCAGCTGCATGCCATGCCAGAGCCCTGTACCCCTGGGGGCAATAAGCAAAGCTGGGTATGCTATATGAAGGGGAACAGGCTAGGTCATGCTGTGTTGTCATTTTTTCTTTCTTTCCACTGCGTACCCCATAATCAAATCTAGCAAACAAAATTCAGCTACAGTGCAGTGGTGTTAAAGTGTCATCTCGTGCTTCAAGCCTGAAGTGTTCACACTTGGTGGTCCTGAAACTTAATGTCAGGCCTGGAGGCAGTGCAAGAGGTTAAAGGCAAATGTATTCATGTGCAATTCACATCGGTTATCAAAACAAAGACAGTTCAGCCTTCTCTGAACAGAGATTTGCCCTTGTGCATAGTTTGTCCTTATCTGGTCAGCAGTGGAGTTTGCCAGCAAACAGTGGTCCGAGTGGAATGTGACTTTTTATTAAGTTTTATGGAGTTTTTTTTAAACATCACTCAGCATATCAGCCCTGAAGCTCCCTCTGTGACATCACTTCCTGCTCTGTGTTAACACTCTCCCTCTCGGTGTCTCTCTCTTCTGCTAGTCCTGGCGACGGTCTCCGCCCAGCAGGAACCTGACCACGCCCACGGCTGCACGCACAGCAGCTGTTACCCGGCAACCGGCGACCTGCTGGTGGGCCGTGAGAAGAACCTGAAGGCGTCGTCCACCTGCGGCACGCGGAGGAAGGAGCCCTACTGCATCGTCAGCCACCTGCAGGTACAGCTAGCAGCTGACCCCTGACCCCTGAACCTTGACCCCTGACCCTCACACCTCACCTCATTCTGACCCCCACACCTCAGCTCATTCTGACCTCGACACCTCAGCCTCATTCTGACCCCCACACCTCAGCTCATGCTGTGGGACGCATGCCTGTTTTTAGTAGCAAACACCTGCAGTCAAGGCAGCTCCCAAGCATTTTGGGCACTCTCACTCTCTTTTTATGTTTAAATGTTTAAATGTTTAAATACTCGTGGACATTTTCTTTTTACTTTTACCATTATTTTCATTCATTTACTTAGTTTTATTCTATTTCTCTCAAAGAATGTTGTATAAATAAAAACAACTCTCTGGGCAAATCAGAAATGATCACTCACTCACTATACTGTATAGTGCACTATGTACTCACCTAGCAGAGTGTGTAGTAAGTGACAGACTATGCACTACATGTATAAAGTACATAGTAAACAAGTGAACGTTTCGGGCAGAGTCTTTGTTTCTTCCTCCGTCGCCACCCGTTAAGCTTTGACCTTTGACCTCTGCTGCAGGAGGAGAAGAAGTGTTTCCAGTGTGACTCCCGGCGAGCTTATGACACCGTTTACAACACCATCAGCCACCGCATAGACAACGTCATCACCACCTTCAAGCCCCATCGCAAGAAGTCCTGGTGGCAGTCCGAGAATGGTGAGTTTATATGTAACTCAGCCAAACTTTGCTTTCACTCTTTAACTCTTTGTATCTAATGTACTGTAGAATCCACACACATTCCTAGTTTGGATAGATTCACACACTAGAACAGAGGCACTGTCATTAAAATGGAGGCATGTATACCCTCAGTAACCCTGTTTCAGTGAACAGACGGACATCCTGAAACCAGTGCAGGCCTTGTGGTCTGTGGCACACACCCAACACAGAAAAGGAATCAGACTTATTATTAGCAGGCTAATCTCTGAGCGCTATTAATAACATGGTCTGCTCAGATACACCACAACAGGGAAAAGTGCAGGCCAGGGTGGGACAAAAGAAGCTGAAGATGGACACTACAGTGGAGTGACTGAAAAAAAGTTGCAGACATTGAAAGAGTAGAATAGAATAGAAACTTGTATGCTCTTGTAACAGTTGGTTTATCTGAGCATTCTACTTAAAACGGTAACATTTGTTAAATTGCACAATAATCTCTGCACTGCAACGTCCAGAATTTGCCAGCATTAGACTTTAATTTTGGATGCCCCAGTTTACAGAGGCGAGGGGAGGGGATGGGTAAGAGCAGATGATTAATTGAGTTAGTGGTGGAGGGAGGGAGAGGGTGCAGCGGTTCTGGATGCCCTTCAGTAGCCACAGATTCACCACATCAGCAGAGCCCCACGCGACTCGCCCCGAGACCGCGCTACTGCAGATGCACATGATTACAGGCTGGGCTTCACGCTGCCTTAGGAACAAGATGGAGATACCAGGATTGAGGGAGAGGCAGAGAGAGAGAGAAAGAGGGAGAGAGAGAGAGAGAGAGAGAGAGAGAGAGAGAAAGAGACAGAGAGAGAGAGAGGGAGAGAGAGAGAGAGAGAGAGGGAGGGAGACAAACAGACAAACAGACAGACAGACAGAAAGAGAGTTAAAAGAGAAGTGGGCAAGAGAGAGAAACAGTGAGATCACTGCACGGAAAAAGTTCTCTAGACAGCATGTATGTCTGTATGAGTCAGTGTGTCGGGTAAATCATCTTTTATTCATGTCACGACGAATAAGCCTCGTGTTTAGTCTCCCAAACAAAGTCCCTGTTCAGGTCTATTTCTGTTAAACAGTGAGAGAGAGGAATGAAGATGAATTATGAGCTGCGATATGGCACGACAGCCGCCCTTATACTCCTAACACATCAGGGCTGGCTGCCATATTGGGTCTGATGTTAACAGGAAGTGATCACTATTTTTGCCCACGGTTGCCATGGCGGCTGTTCTGCAGGTCTGAGAATGGAGCTCCGGAACAGAGGGCCTCAAACAGTGCCCCGCACGTGTCTCGCCACCGAGCGGCCATTCCGCTTGACCCCCCCCAGCCCCCCCAACTCCGCCCCCGCCCCCCTGTGCCCCCACCCCCCCAACCCAACCCCTCTGTAGAGCAATTAACTTTTGTCTGGGGAGAACACTGCTCTACATATGTAGCCTGCCAAGGCAAACCAGGGAAGCAGGTGCAGACCCACAAGGATAGACAGCACATATATCCCGAGTGTAGATTTAGAGGGCCATTTACATAGCCTTTTTCTTTCTTCCTCTCTCTCTTTCTTTCTGTCTTTCTTTTTCTGTTTCTTTCTTTCTTTTGTTGTTGTTGCCTCAGAACCACTTCCTGTGCCTAATGACTCTCGGTAGTAAGGGAGGCCAAACAACGCAATGTGCCAACAGGAAGAAAAGAAAACAGCCAAACTCAGTTAGCTCCCTTTCTCCCTGCCACCCCCCCCACCCCACCCCCACCCCACCCATTCTCCCAGCACCCCCCACGCCTGCCCTGCTCTGTCCTAGCCTTACTTTTTGTATTTTGTCCACTCCACCCTTTCCTCTGTGTTGCCTCCTTTTTCCTTTCTATTACAGTAAGCAGCTCATTACTTGACTTGGTTGTACACAGTTATCAGTCAGGGGTCCTTCTCTCTTCTCCAGAACAACAGTAACCTACGCTGTTTGCTGTTGCAGTGATTTGTTATCTGTTGGCTTAATGTGGCAGACAATTCCTTAAGAGAGAATACATGAAACTCATAATAGGCGAAAGAAAGAATATTCTGTCATAAGAACACACCTCAATCATCCTCTCCCTTGTAGCCCTATTTCAAGTTTATGCAGTTTTTTACTGGGGGATTGTCAACTTTGTCATCACACGATATATTTTAGTTATGTGCTCACTAGCCTCCTGTGCCAGCCCTGCTGTGCTGTGCTGTGCTGTGCTATGGTGGTGTTGTGTGATGTTTTTATGCCCCCATCCCAGCCACTGCTTCAAGGCTCTGCTTGTGAAATGTCATACTCCCTCTGAGACGCTCCAATACACAGACTTCACTCTCAGTTGAGACAGCTTAAAAGGACCAGCTGGAAATGTGTGTGTGTCTGTGTGTGTGTGTGTGTGTGTGTGTGTGTGTGTGTGTGTGTGTGTGTGTGTGTGTGTGCGTGTGTATATATGTGTGTGTGTCTCTCTACGTGGGTGTGTGTGGGTGTGTCTGTGCATGTATGTGTGTGTATGTGTGTGTGTGTGTGTGTGTGTATGTGTGTGTGTGTGTGTGTGTGTGTGTGTGTGTGTGTGTGTGTGTGTGTGTGTGTGTGTGTGTGTGTGTGTGTGTGTGTGCGTGTGTGTGTTTAGAAGGCTGTTCGAAGCAAGTCTCCCCTTCATGTGATCTTGCTCGCCACACTTAGAGCCAAGCTGCAACACGCTGTCAAATTTACGCCGTCAATTTTTTTCCCCCTCCAACAACTAAGCTTTATGTTCCCTCAGATTGTGCTTGTGGTTTGGTATGAAATATACCATCAAACAGACCTAGCCCTTTGCTTAAGGGAAAGTCCTGCTGGTGTAATGGCATAGGAGGCCCCATAATGACACTGTGGGCGCTCCCTCTGTGAGGATGATACTATGATGAGGTGCTTTAATGTAGACCACTGACACTCGGAGGGCTGACAAGACTAGGAAGTGCTGAAGCAGCAGAAAGAAAACACAACGACGTATTGTTTCCCCTTTCTATTGTTACTTGGGGATGACAAATGTGTCCTTGTCTTGTTTGTTTGTTTGTTTTTCCAAATGATTTAATAAAAAGTCGATCACAAAAACACAGCAAATAATGCAATTTTTTTCTCTCTCTTCCTCCTTTACCCCACCTCCACCCCCCAACCCCCAACCCCCTCCACCCCTTCTTTTCTGTCCTAAGGAAAGTCTGATGTTTCCCTTCAGCTGGACCTGGAGGCAGAGTTTCACTTCACCCATCTCATCATGACTTTTAAGGTAACGATCAAACGGGACGCCACTGAAAAACATCTATATGTGAAACTCAATACGGCTCTACAACAAGGGCTCCACGCATACACACACACACTAATCCAGCTCGTCTGAAGTTTCCTCTGTGCTTTTTACCCTTTTTTTTCTCCTCCCAACTGTTCTGAAGTTTCCTCTGCGCTTTTACCAATTTTTTTTCTCTCGTCTTATCTCTTCATCTAGACATTCCGTCCAGCTGCGATGCTGATTGAGCGCTCTGCGGATTTTGGCCGCACCTGGCAGGTGTATCGTTACTTCGCGTACGACTGCGCCACCATCTTCCCAGGGGTATCCCAGGGTCCCCTGCGCCGGGTGGATGATGTCATCTGCGAGTCACGCTACTCCGACATCGAGCCGTCCACGGAGGGAGAGGTGAGGAGGATTAGAGAGGAATGTCTATACATATCCCAGGGGATGAGCTCTAGAACGTTCTCTGGAAATAGACACACATGTAAAACTGGGCCAGGTCTGACTGGATCAGATGAAGGCCTGTACGACTCCACAGTAAAATGCTGACAGAATCACATTTATTAAATGCCACGAAAATGTATTTTTTTCCTTTTAGTAGGATTGATGTCTTAAAATTGTGTTGTGATATCATTTGGAAATACAACTGGCAGATTCCAAAAACACTCTTCAACTGTAACTGCAATTAGCTTTAAATGAATATTAATTACAGTGGCTGTAGCTCAACAAATCTAAAATAGAAGAGCTGCCTATGCCAATGGTAGGCAATAAATAATGTAGCCTTTCAGGCCTTCCTGGTTCTGAGTACCTAACTTTAAGTACTGTAATTTTAAGTAAATTTATGACTTATGACTTGTTTATGTTTGGGTAGGTGATCTTCAGAGTGCTGGACCCTGCCATCAGAATTGAGGACCCCTACAGCCCAACTATCCAAAGTGAGTGCACTTGACACGGGAAACAGCCAAGGCCAACAATAGATAAAAGAAATGTACACACAGACTTTAGCCACTTAGAGACCTGCACGCATACGTGCACACAAACACACACACACACACACACACACACACACACACACACACACACACACACACACACACACACACACACACACACAGATATCCTCCTAATTATAGGACAGACTCTAATACGCAAACAGTGATGGGGCTTTAAGGCCAGGTTTTGTTCTTCCCTTGTTCGTGCTTAGGGCCACTGACTGTCTGAGCCGAAATGAGGGAAACAGCAGCTGCTCTTGCCCACTCACTCACTGCACTCCCTCCGTCTCCCTATGTGTCTGCCTGTCTTATTTGCACTGGCATGACTTCACTGTGTTTCCCAGAAACAACATGAGCAGCCTCTTCCTCTGCTACACCAGGACAGGACAGGGCCACACATGCTAAAACAGGGTGGGCTCTCCACCAACCTCAACAGGACCTCGGTGCACGTTGACCCTGATATCGTCCCCCCGACCCAACCACACCCTCTTTTCTCACAGACACTCCCTTTAGGGCTCCGCAAACCGGCTTCGATAAAGTGCAGTGCACTTTCGAATTCGACAATGTGTACAGCGAACATCGTAATATTCTATCTACAGCTGCTATGATAAACAATAACTTTTAATGAGCGGCGGCAACAAAAATAGACTCGAAATGTAATCGGCAGCAGCTCGACGTTGGTGTGTGGAGTTGTATTGAAAACAACGTCATCTAAACTAATAAAATGTTGGAAGAGCAGTGCAACACAATTTGTCAATGCGGGTGTGTGGAGCCCTTTTCTCTCCCTTCTCTGTAGCCAGTAGACTAAATAGAAAACTCATACTGAAGGAGACTTCATTGGACGTTACATAAACATAATAAAAAGGCCAGTTGATGTATCAAGTGCCATTTATAAAAAAAAACAAGCAAAGCAATATTCCTGTCTTCATGTGGTAGACATTATAAGTAAACACCAGGAGTAAGGGCTATGGAAGGCTAACACTTCGGATAGCTAGTATGAAAGAATAACACTACTATAAGTAAGCACCAGGAGTAAGGGGCTTTGGCAGGCTAACACTTATTAGAGGATTGTCTGTCCATCGCTGTCACGGTTGGTTATAGTGTTTGTGAACATGTGCTGAGGGCTGTGGGCTTAGGCCAGGTGTTACAGTCACAGAGCATAAACATAAACGAGCCTCCTGCAGTCTCCTCTTTGTGGTCCTGCTGGGGTCCGAAAGCAGAAAGCAGAGCGCACGTCTGCGGCAGTGAGTGAAAACAGCAGGGTCGGAGAGGGCAGGCAGACAGTGACATAAGGCTCTCGTTACCATTGCTGGCAGATTCACACATCTGGACATGCAGGCATGCACACACACACATGCACACATAGACACACACACACACACACACACACACACACACACAGGTACACACATCCATGCCTGTGCAAACACACACACACACACACACACACAGAAGCACACACACACACGTGCATACACAGGCCCACACATGCATGCTGTCACACACCTGCGCACACATATGCATGTTCTCACATCTGCACGCACATACACACACACACATACACACACACACACACACACACACACACACACACACACACACACACACACACACACTGTCTGCCTCCTCAGTGGAGTAGTGTGAACTGATGTCTGGCTGGCCAGGGCAGGGCGAGACTGAGAGGATGTGTGTGGAGCTGCAGCCCAGGGGACTGCCGCCCTGGTGGGTGAGCCAAAGGAGCCCCGCAGATAAAGACGACAGGGGCCCCGATAAGCCTGGGGGCCGGTAACAGTCCAGTGGCTCTCCCATCCAAGCTTGTCTCCACTTCCCTACTCCTCTCCTCTGTCTCTCTCTCTCTGTCCTCTGTTTCTCTCTCTCCTCCTCTGTTTCTCTCTCTGTCCATTCCTTTTGTACTTTTTTTAACGCCTCCACCCCTGCTGGTTGTTTTTTTCCATACGGTTTTGGACTACACAATGTCCTTGTATACTACATTTGTTATCCCCCCTTGGTAAACATGTTTCAAAAGGAAGTATCCTTTCGAATGGAACATCATAAAATTAAATAAAAAAAGCAAGGTGTGGAAAAGCTGCTTTCATAGCCAAACACACTTCTGCTCCTCTGGGCTCCTCTCTCAAGTGGCTCACTTGAAACAGTATCTTTTTTCCATATGGAGGGATGGTGGTGGGAAGATTGATTTACTGAAAAATAACCGCAAAGTGCACACTCACACTCGGTGACTAAGGGTGAGTGTATTGTGTGTCCCGCGGTGTGTTTTGGGTGGGTGGTGTTTTTCTGTGGGAGGAGAGGAGGAGTGGAGAGGAGGACGGATGTGTGTGAGGATGTGTGGGTGTGTAGATTGATTCCGCTCTGCTCTGCTCCGTCTGCCTGTCTGTCTGTCTTGCCTCACATTGTACATTCCGTGCAGGCTGCTGTCCCTGAACAGCTGGTGTGTAACAAGGAGAAGCCACACAGTAGCCGTACAGCAGACCCACATTTAAGCCCACCCTTTCCACACACACACATATGCACACACACACACACACACACACACACACACACACACACACACACACACACACACATACACATACACACTTTGTCTCACACTCACACACATACATACACACACACACACACACACTTTGTCTTACACTCACACACACACACACACATGCACACGCACTGACAAACACACACACACATACATACACACACAGGAATAAATCACATGCACTCACATGTGTTCATCCACGCATGTTAGCTGTTATGCTCTCATAAGCAACCATGCACATGTGTCTATAAGTACACACACACACACACACACACACACACACACACACATACACATATATTCTCCTATAATCTCCCTCCTGAGTTCTTGTTGCTGGTCTAAAAAGCTGCGCTCCATTACCCTTCTGTGATGGTGTGTAAACTGGGAGAGCACTGGTCAGGCCTCTCACGCTCGGCTGACCGTGACTTCCTCTCGCTGGGGAGGCGTCCAGGTCAGGCTCCATGCGGAGGCAGAGGATGAGGGGTGGGAGGTGGGGGTCGGTGGTGGTGGTGGTAGGTGAGGGGGTGGAGGGGGTCAGGTTGGGTTTCAGCAGGGGGTTACGGGGCTGGCTGGGAGGGTGAGAGGGGTGATAAGAGACAACCAAGTTTGAATGATAGAGCAATGTAAACAACCCTCATTGTCTGGTTGGCAAGCTTGTCCAGTACCTTGACATAAAGATATGGAGTTTTCAGGTTATGAGAATGGAATCACAGTTCCTCAGTCCAACTACTGTAGGAAGGGGGGCAGGTCCGGTTTCAAGAGGGGGTTATGGGGCTAGTTGGGTGGGTGAGAGTGGTGATAAGAAAAGAAAAAACTGAGTTTGAATTGTAGATCAATGTAAACAACCTTCCTGTCCAGTACCTTGACACAAAGATATGCAGTTTTCAGGTTATGAGAATGGAACCATAGTTCCTCAGTCCAACTAGGAAGAGGTGGGTGGTTGAGTTTCAAGAGAGGGTTACAGGACTAGTCGGTGGCTGAGAGTGGCAAAAACTAAGTTTGAATGGTAGAGCAATGTAAACAACCTTCCTGTCTAGTACCTTGACACAACGATAAGCAGTTTTCAGGTTATGAGAAACCATAGTTCCTCAGTCCAACTGGGAAGAGGCTTGTTGCTCTAGACAAAAGAGTTTGGGATGGCCTTGAATCAGGTCTGGCTCTTTGATCTTCGAAGGGTTCATAGGGTAGCCTGATTACATTAGCCACCAGCTAATCCTTGCCTGTTTGGCCTTTGATCTGCTGTGCTTTAAAATCTACCCAGACACAACACTGTCCAGGTCTTAACATCCACAAATGAATTAATAGCCTCTTGTTAGTCAATTGGCTGCGTTAGAAAGAGAACCTTATGACTTAAGTCTGGCCAAAGGAAGACATCAGAGCATCAGGAGGCACTTCATCAGTGGTCCTCATGTGTATTTCATTTCATTTCATTTCATGTACCTACATGTTATTTAGCAGACGTTCTTATCCAGAGCAACTTACAGTGAACTAACTACAGGGACAGGGAACTAGGGGTTAAGTTACTTGCTCAGGAGTGCAATGGTGTCAGATCCTTGGATCGAATTTGCAGCCATCTGCTGTTCCTTTTGCAAGCCCTTGATCAATGACCTCCAGACTGCCCCCGAATGTCTTTATTCCATGGGCAGCACCCATGGGAGTACATTAGGGTGATTATAAGGGCCCCAGCATTGACAGCAACATTAATAATGTTATTGATAAATAGACCGCTTTTATAAAGTCCTTTTTTTCACACTTTCTCACACCCAGTGGAGTGACTCAAAAGACTTTTACCAATTCACACGCACATTTATACACCAGTGGTCGAAGAATGCCATGCAAGGTGTAAACTAACATACCAGGAGAAGTATGAGGTTGAGTGTCCTTCAGCAATGACACTTCAACCTAGTCAGCAAGAGCTGGAATCAAACCAGTGGCCGTTCCAGATGCTGGTTGACAGAGGCTTGAGGATTGAGAAAGTAAATGTCCTGCCATATATTCCTTCTGCCTGTGCGCCTAACAAAGGTGATTTCACTAATTAGCTCATAGACATGGCTAAAGAGTTGTGCTGATTGGAATCAGATGGTTGAGTGAATTGGCTGGAACAAATATGTGGCAGGACTTTTACTTTCTGAACCTGGGATGTCCGCCTCTGCTGGTTGGCTCCATTACCTCCTGGGCCTACCAGAGGTGTCAATCCCGAGTTGAGAAAGTAAAAACCCTGCCACGTTTTTCTTCTAACACAGGTGACTTCACTGAGTAGCTGACGTACCCATCTTGAGTGGTCATTATGATCAGTTGACTCAGAGCTGGTTGGATCAAATTTGCGGCAGGGTTTTTACTTTCTGAACCTGGGATTGACAACTCTGGGGCCTAAAAATCATGTATTTTTTTTATCATACTCAAAATATCTAACGGCACCCCTGCCTCTCTTGTCATTTCAGATCAGCTGAAGATCACGAACCTGCGTGTGAACTTCACCAAGCTGCACACCCTGGGGGACAACCTGCTGGACTCGAGGGTGGAGATCAAGGAGAAGTACTACTACGCCATCTACGAGCTGGTCGTCCGCGGCAACTGCTTCTGCTACGGCCACGCCTCCGAGTGTGCCCCCATCGCTGGCATCAAGGATGACATCGAAGGCATGGTGGGTTTGTGGAGGCAGAAAGACATCTTCCAACAACTTGGCACGCATTACAGATGTAGGGTTATTTACATTAAACCAGACTTGTGTGCTAATATAATGTCTGTGAAGATTTTCATTCATCCTGGTCATGTCAAAAGAGCTAAGTTGTAAGCAACTGGACTTCTTTCACCTTTCACCCAAAAGCCTTCTTTAGTTCTAAAGTGAAATGTCTTCAAGGTACTAAAAGAACTCCAGTTGCTTACAACTTAGCTCTTTTGTGCTAACATAATGGCTGTCTTTTACCCTGTGTTGGTGGAATTATTGGATTGTTGTCTAAACGCCTAAAATACGACTGTGCTGTGCCCTGTTAAACACATAGCACTTGGTCCTCCTTCAGGATCTCCCCCTTATTTCCTGTAGAGAAACTAAATGTGATAATTGTTGTGCACAGTGATGTATATAATGTATATAAACTGCAGAACAGTATGTACTGTACATTCAGTAGTATACATTGATTGCAATGTTGCTCTTGTGCCCCCAGGTGCATGGGAGGTGTGTGTGCAACCACAACACCAAGGGTCTGAACTGTGAGCAGTGTGACGACTTCCACAAGGACCTGCCCTGGAGACCGGCTGAAGGGCGCAATACCAATGCCTGCAAAAGTAGGAACACAGCAGACACACTGACTGGCTCCTAATGCCTCATACTGTATATCGTTGGAGTGTGATATGAACCTGCTGTAATATTAGAGTGTGATATTTATGCACTTGTTACAGTGTGATATGATATACGACAACAACAGTAATTTATAACAGTGCAGTGTAAGTAGTAGCAGTTTCACAGTTACTAGTAATACTCTAGGTTATGTATAGCAATAGAAGATCTCTTGTATGGTTGGTGTGTCCTTGCCATCTCAAGTGTGTGTGTGTTTTGTTAATTATAATATTTCTTTGTTTTTTTACCCAGAATGCAACTGTAATGGTCACTCCTCTGAGTGCCATTTTGACATGGCGGTGTATCTGGCCACGGGCAACGTGAGCGGAGGCGTCTGTGACAACTGCATGCACAACACCATGGGCCGCAACTGTGAGACCTGCAAACCCTTCTACTACAAGGACCCCACCAAAGACATCAGACACCCAGGAGTCTGCGTGGGTGAGTGTGTGGTGGTTAAGTGGCTATGGATGAACACCTCAAAAAGAAGACTAGCAGAGGTGTCAGTCCTGGGTTCAAATTTGATCCAGCCAGCTCTGAATCAGCTGATCGTAATGAGTACTTAAGACAGGTAGATCAGCTACCCAGTGAGTCACCTGTTAGAAGGAAAACGGGGCAGGGTGTTTACTTTCTCAACCCGGGATTGACACCTCTGGAGACTAGTGTGTTTATTTGTGGAAATAAAGTAGCAAACTTAATAACACTGCCTTATTACAGTTTCACTGTGTTATTACAGTTTCCTGGGAAAGTGACTGATTAATATAGGTATGGGTATTAAAAATGCTGAATTGTGTACGCGTCTGTGATTATTATCTTTCTAGGATTATAAACAAATGCTCTCTTTTAGCCACAGCATGTACTTATACAGTACGAGCTTGCAATTTCCTTTTACAAGTATTTTGAAAGACTAGAAGAGGGATGGGTTGATAAATGAATAGATAACTAAGCAGTGTATGTTAATAGGATAATTATTTCCATCGTTGGTAAAGGCCACAGTCTTAACTCATGCAGCCGCTGCCTCTCCTCATGTTAACCCCTGTCTGATGTCCCCAGCGTGTGACTGTGACCCCGATGGCTCTCAGAACGGCGGCATGTGTGACAGCCACAATGACCCCTCCCTGCGCATGATCGCGGGACAGTGCACCTGCAAGGACTATGTGGAGGGCCCACGGTGTGACAAATGCAAGACTGGCTTCTATGGCCTGAGTGCGGACAACCCACAAGGCTGCCGGCGTAAGTGCAGAGAGAGATAGAGAAATACAGATAAATAGAAATGAATATACCACTCATCCGCGGTTAGCTGGATATGTGGATCGAATGTATGTGTATAACTTCGCAAAAGTATTTTCAATGTTTGTTTGACTTCTCTTGTCTTGTCTTGACTTGACTGGCAGAACATACATATTTGCGATATATTTCTCCCTTACTATTCAAAATGTTTCATATGATGTGTATCACATGAAAATTCAGGGTGTAACTGCTGTGCATAAAGTTAGATGAAAAACATTAAAGAGCAAATTCATTGTCATGGTCAATACACTGGTTCTCAGAATAACTTGAACAGCTGAAGGAAAACATTTGCCCAAAATATCCTGGTTTATATATAGACCCATAAGTACTCAGTCCATAGCCTGGTTGTGTGCATATGTGTGTGTGTGTGTGGGGTGTGTGTGTGTGTGTGTGTGGGGGGGGGGGGGGGGTTCGTAGTGCTTGTGTGTGTGTGTGGGGGGGGGGGGTTGTAGTGCTTGTGTGTGTGTGTGTGTGTGTGTGTGTGTGTGTATGTGTGTGTGCGTGTGTGTGTGTGTATATGTATATGTGTGTATGTAACGTGGGTCATATATTCTCTATCTGCCCCTAGCATGTACATGTGACCCGAGGGGTACGGTGTCGGGCAGGGAGCAGTGTGACCCTGTGAGTGGAGACTGTTTCTGCAAACGCCTGGTGACTGGCCGCAGCTGTGACCAGTGCCTGGTGAGTTCATTCACAAACACACTGGTGCTCACAAACACACACACACACACACACACACACACACACACACACACACACACACGCGCACACACGCACATACACACACAGTGCTCTTGTGATGGAGACTTTAAACATTATTAATACTAAGTCAGGTCTTACAGGGATATGGAGAATGAAGAACACATAATAAAAACATCCTCCCTATTCACACACACACGCACACACACACACGCACACACACACACACACACACACACACACACACACACACACACACACACACACACACACACACAGCATTCATGTGATGGGCAATTTAAAGATTATTAATACACTGAGACAGCTTTTACAGCCGGTCCATATGGGGAACAGGGAATGGGGAATTCATATTAAAAACACCTCCCCCATTCACACACACACACACACACACACACACACACACACACACACACACATACATACACACTCACACACACAGATGTAGATAGCGCTCACAGTGGGAGTATCAGATTGGCCTTCCCCTTCATGATGACAAGGCCCTCATTTCCTCACTTGGCTTGGAACCATACCCAGGAATGTGAGCTCCTGAGTGGGACCGGGCGTCTAAATTTAGCCCAGGGATGCTAGGCCTCTCTGGTTGGTGTTGGCTTACACCAGGCTTAAAATGGACAGATGAGGAAAGAGCCGCTTCCTGGATTTAGACAACTAGTGGGAACTCTAAAAGGTATCGCATGTCTGGAGGTTGGACAGCTGACCGAATCACCTCAACCTCCATTACGAAGACAGCTGTTCATAAGTGCAGTTTGCATTTATAGGCATTGTATCCAAAGCAAACAGTAAACAGCAATACTAAGATTTTACAGTAAACATTAATAAGCATAATAAATCCCTTAATGTAATCTGCTGAAGTGTGTCATTTTATAGCAATCACTGATGGACCAGAGTAATAGGCAGATGACTTCTGTTACCTAATGTAGAGGCTTTAGCTGTCTCTGGTAATCCTGGCATGATGGAGGGACATTTGTGTGACATGGAAGTGATGTGACATGGATTGTATTTCAGCTGTATGCTTCTAGGTGTTGAAAGGATTTGACCACTTTAACCGAGAATGTAATGTCAACAATGTCTCTCCCTTCATCTGTCTCTTTCTCTGTCTGTCTGTCTGTCTGTCTGTCTGTCTGTCTGTCTTACTCTCTGTCTTTCTCTCTCTCTCTCTGTCTGTGTGTGTGTGTGTCTCTCTCTCTCCCTGCCTGTGTGTGTGTGTGTGTGTGTGTGTGTGTGTGTGTGTGTCTTCTCCGTCCCCAGCCGGAGCACTGGGCCCTGAGCCATGACACTAACGGATGCAGGGGTTGTGACTGTGACATAGGAGGCGCCACGGACAACCAGTGAGTCCCCCTCAGCTCAGCTCAACATAACCCAGTCTTTATTACAGACCCACAGCAGGGTCCCCATCATAAAACTACATGATGCTCTGATTAGATCATGCTGTAAAGCTAAAGCTTACATAACCTCTCCCATTGCTCCTCCGAAATCTAAAATGATAACCAGGTCAGAGTTTAGTGTGAACTGCTTGCAGATAGATAATCTGAGACTGTGGGGTGTGGTGTTATTAATAATATTGTTTTTATGAGTAGATCATATTATTGCTGCTACTGTATCTACAATCACTGTGTGTGTGTGTGTGTGTGTGTGTACTGTAAATGTGTATGTGTGTGTGTGTGTGTGTGTGTCATTTAGTGTATATGTAAGAACAGGACTTCATTAATGTGATCAGATACACATACTGTAAGATTGAACTGGACATAAAGGTTGTCATTGTCCCCCTCGTTCCCAGGTGTGCCATGGAGACGGGGCAGTGTCGTTGCCGTAGCCACATGATTGGTCGTCAGTGTAACCAGGTGGAGCCCGGCTTCTTCTTCATGGCACTGGACTACTACCTCTACGAGGCTGAGCTGGCCAAGCTGGGGCAGGTAAGGCCTTTGGAGAGGGCATAGGTACTGTATGTCAAAGGCTAGATAAGGAGACCTAAAATATTACTGAGACACGTAGCCAGAAATCATTAAATGGGTGGGCCTAGAAAAAAACAGGTGGGCCAAGCCCAAATCACATAGGTTACTGTTAATACTTAAACAGTCAATCAGACAAAATGAGCCTTCTGATTGGGTGGGCCTAATGCCTGATGACAAGTGGGTGGGCACAGGCCCACCCCAGCCCACCCGTGGCTATGCCAATGATATTACTTCAGGCATAAGCCAAGTATCTGTTAGGGAAGTTCCGGGATAATTCTAGGAGGGGGGAGTTACAGGGAAATTTGTTGGCTCTGTCTTCTGAGCCCTTGTGACTGCATTAGAAAGCAAGACATTTGTAGGACCCCCTTTAAAATACTGCAATGGCATAATTATTTCGCATTAGTTACTGATGCGACTTGGAAAAAGTCCAGCAACCAAATTAGCAACATAAAAAAACAACAACCCATCAGCACTAAGTTAATCATATGCCCCATAGAGGAACTTGTCTGGAGACACATGTGAAAGCCTAGAGTTCCAATAGTGTCTATGTACGTGTGTGTGTGTGTGTGTGTGTGTGTGTGTGTGTGTGTGTGTGTGCGTGTGTTTGCTTGTATGCGTGTGCTTGCATGTATGTACCTACGTGTGTGTGTGTGTGTATACACATTTGCAATCACGTGTGTGTGTTTCTAGGGGTGCACTGTGGAGGAGAGGGAGCATCAGCAGGGTCGCTCCCCGTCTTGGACTGGTACCGGTTTTGCTCGCGTACCCGAGGGCAGCAACCTCGAGTTCGCCATCAACAACATCCCCTACTCCATGGAGTACGACCTGCTTATTCGATATGAGCTCCAGGTAAAACCACACATTTTAGTTTTTCCATTTTATTTTACCTTTATTCAACCAGGTTAGTTTCATCATCATCATCAAAGACCTCATTTACAAGGAAAACCTGACCAGCATGACAGTGGCATAAATACATTAAAAACAGTTAACAGCAGATAAGATCAACATATGGTCATCCTTATTCTTTAGGCCTCTAAATTCCAATATGCCTGAGAGCAGCTCTGCCCTGTGGCTCTTGAACTGCTTGGATAATGGGTCATACTTGGCTTGCGTCACTAATCTTGAGTGCTGTGGGTAAATAATGGATGGAGTTAGAAAGGGGAAAAAAGGAAGGAAGTGAGAGAGATACTGAACTCAAATGGAGAAGAGATATTTTGAGGGTGGGAGAAAGAGGCGCAGGGACATTAAGAGGAGGATGACAGAAGCAAATACAAGGGGGGAGACTGACAGAGAGAAAGTGATGTGTTATATGTGTTATATGTGTTGGTCATCTTGTACATCTGTTTTCCTGCTCCACTCAGTTGCCGCGTGACTGGGATGAGGTGCGTGTGACGGTGGTGCGACCTGGGCCCATCCCCACCAGCAGCCCCTGTGGAAACACCATCCCAGCGGACGATCTGCTCTCAGCATCCCTGCCTGCCGGATCCAGGTTGGATTCAACACTATCTACTAGATATGCATCCATTTATGCACAAGCCTATGCACACACGCATATGTGTGCCTGCACACACACACGTGTGCATGTGCACACAAACACACACATGTGCACATGTGCACACACACACTCACACACGTGCACATGTGCACTTGTGCACGCGCACACATACACATACACACACACATACACACACACATCAACTCTCTCTTATTCTGCATGTTGTCTCCGTCCTTGTTTCTCAGGTATCTGGTCCTTTCCCAGCCCATTTGCCTTGAGAAGGGAGTGACCTACACGCTACGCCTGGAGTTCACCCGCTACACCGACCGCAACAGCATCTCCAGTGTTGCTAACCCCAGCATACTCGTGGACTCTGTGAGTGATGTCCTGTGTTCTCCAGATACTCTAATTTTCTCTCAAATGTATGCAGTGTTGTTTTATTTTAACTGTTATTTTGGCTGAGAAGCAGTCCGAATAGGAGCAGTAAATAGGGCAGCTCTTGAAACAGGAAGTAGAATTAATGAGTGCAAACAGAAAACAGGAAGTTTACGTTGCCAAAACATGATAAGATTTATCCTTTGACCTCCATGACCTTTTCCTTCCTCCTCCCTGGTACCACCACACATCAACTTCTCATTACTCTCTTTCCTCTTCTTCTCTCCTGTCCTCTCCTCCGTAGATTGCACTCCTTCCTCGCTACTCTTCCATGGAGATGTTTATCGCTGGCGACCCGGCCTCCATCGCCAGGAAACAGAGCTACGAGCGCTACCGTTGCCATGACACCGCCAAAGGCGTATCGCGCCCCCAGATCAGCGACGTGTGTGCCAAACTCATCACCAGCATGTCCGCCATCATCAACGACGGAGCCCTGCGTGAGTCGTGGTTAAAAGAGAGATGCTTATGAATGAATGAATGACTGAATGAATGAATGAATGAATTTGCATTACGTTATTTTATTTATTTGTTTTCGCTTTCTGTTCTGAACAAAAAAGAGAGATGCTTATGAATAAATGAATGAATGAATGAATAAATAAATGAACAAATGAATAAATGAATGAATGAATAAATTTACATGATGTTATTTTATTTATTTGTTTTTGTTTTCTGTTCTGCCCGTCAGCGTGCCAGTGTGACCCTCAGGGCTCAGTGAACTTTGAGTGTGACACCCGTGGAGGTCAGTGTCGCTGCAGGCCCAACGTGATTGGACGCCGCTGTGACCAGTGTGCTCCAGGCACCTATGGCTTTGGGCCCTCCGGGTGCAAAGGTGGGTGTGGAAGACTACTGAACCGCTATGCTTAGCTTGTACCTACACAGCAAAATTCTCAGAGTTAATTTCCCAGTGTTCAACAAAAGTGTTCTTTTAAGAGTGCAAGTGTAAAATTAAGAGTTGAAATTACACTGCAAAAAGTTGATTTAACTGTACAGAATTCACCTATGTAAATGAGGAGTGTTATATCAACACTACAAAGATTGGGACAAAATAAACACTGGCATAGTGTTAAAACTGACTTTCCCAGAGTTGATTTAACACTACAGAATGTGCTGTGTAGGTGTCATGAATGTCAGCTGTTGGGCTTCACATACTGTGCTGGGGGCTAATTAAGTATGTGTATGCATGCACTGCCTATGCACTGCCTGTATGTGTTTGTATGTGTGTGTGAATTAATCTAAATATATTTCTTGAGCTTAAAGAAAATGCCAACCACATAATTTATTTACTCTAAACGCCTGAGTAAACCCTTTTTTGTGTTTTCATTTCTGTAATTGCACAGTTTTAACCTATAATTCTCTGTTTTGTAATTATGATCATGGTGATAATTCTATGTTATCAGTGTGCCCTGGACTGTGTTCTTTTCCACCTCCCTCTAACTCACACCTCTCCCTCCCTCTCCACCTCCCTCCCTTCCTCCCTCCTTCCACCCCCTTTAACTCACCTCTCTCTCTCTCTCTTTCTCTCTCTCTTCCTCCCTTCCTCCCTCCTTCTGCATAGTGTGCCCTGTGTTGTCACTCTGCCCTGCACTTCGTTCATTTCCATCCCCCTTTAACTCACACCTCTCTCTCTCTCTCTCTCCCTCCTTCCCTCCGTCTGCATAGTGTGCCCTGTGTTATCAATTTGCCCTGCACTGCGTTGTTTTAGACCCCCCTTTAACTTATGCCTCTCTCTCTCTCTCCCTCTCCGTCCTCATAGTGTGTGAATGCAGCGCCGAAGGCTCCCAGACGCGCTTCTGCGACCGCATCACGGGCAAGTGCTCCTGCCGCACTGGCGCCTTTGGGCCCCGCTGTGACGGGTGCCAGCCGGGCCACTGGGGCTTCCCCAACTGCAAGCCCTGCCAGTGCAATGGTCTGGCCGACGAGTGCCACCAGAAGACGGGTGCCTGCCTCAACTGCAGGTCCAACGCGGCCGGACACAACTGTGAAAGGTGAGGAGGAGAGAAGAAGGGGTTAATGAAATCAATCAGTATTATTTGTTGACTGGTAAAAAGATGATAAAAAAACATGAGATGGACATCGCATACCGATGGCACTACTGGACTATAACAAACCTATAACTGGCCTCTGTACTGTGTCCCTTTGTCAAACTGTGAAGCACATTTTATATACTATATAATATATATATATTATTTATATGAAATGTGTTACACAAATGCAGATTATTATTATTAGTAGTAGTATCATTAGTATTATTGTTCTTATTGTTGTTATTTTATTATATTCAAAAAGTAAATGTCCTAGCATGTGTTGGTTCTGTCTGAGGCCCTAAAACAGGTGCTTTCACTAATGAGCTCATTTACTGGGCCAGAGCTGACCCATGGGGGGCCTGTTTACACTCTAAAACTCTCATTGGGAAGCACAACATTTTCTGAATGGTCTACATTTTTATTGGGTCTATAAAAATCTGCTCATGTTCTTTTTTTCACATGGTTTTTACTTGTCACAAGTTAAAATCACTGCTAGTAAATAGTGATTGGGCAATGCGCACTATAGACGCCCATTCATTCTGCACTCACTCACTCAATACCTCAATACCTCACTCACTCACTCACTCACTCACTCACTCACTCACTCACTCACTCACTCGTGACTGCCCTCTAGGTGAACTACAGGGATTTGTAACAGTCTTCTAAAAGTCTTCTGCTCTCCCCCACTGAACCCTCTATGACCTAGCAAAGCTAAATAGCTGTGTTTATTACTGTATAATCAGCCAGATCAGTGAATGACTGGAACAAAGAAGTGGTGGTCTGTTACTCTCTGAAGCAGAGATGACCACCTCTGATACCCACCACAGTCAGTAGTGCAGTCAGATACAGGTACTGCTTACAAACTTTAAGGACTGTATTCAGGCCTCAGAGAGTTGTGCCCCTTACAGGATGTCTGACTTTTTTTTTTCTTCTTTTCCGGCACTTTTGAAAGTCTGGAAAGGCAATATCTACCCTGGTGTGTCCAGACTCAAATCCACTTTGTGAACAGGCTCTGACATCACTCTGACTCCATTGGGGATTGTTTCCAGTCACTGCATCCTAATGAGAGTGCTGGGTTCATTTGGAAACCACTGACTCCACTGGGATCTTTGCTAGACTTCCTGCTTTGCCACCACTGATGCAGGCAATGCAGATTAGGCATTTTACAAACCAAATTTCCTGGCAGTTAGGCAGCAACGAAAAAAGTTTTTGCCCTCAGTGAATAATAGTATATATTTTCCTTCCTCTTGTTTTGATTCTGTATTGTTTGAAAACATTGTTTTTACTGTGTGTATTGCTTTGTTGAGCTCTAACACTTTCACAACTCTAACACACTCATTTCAATAAATACTGACAAATATTTAACTTAAACATCCTCACACTTGATCACATTAAAATTAGGCACTGATTGGTGAGCTTGCAGATTCATGACATGACAACCGATTCCATACCATAATTCCTGCAAAAACTAAGATGCTGGGTGCAGTAGTAAGGCCAGAGTAGACACTGTTGGCTCATCAGTAAACTAGTGATCTCTTGACTCCTCTTCAACAAACTACAGACATGTTTTTTGCACAATTTTGCTGTAAATGACATAGTGTCATAGAATACTCTTTACTCCCCCTCCCCAGATGTGCCAATGGTTTCTACGGCAACCCTGCGCTGGGCTCCGGGAGCCAGTGCCGCCCCTGCCCTTGCCCAGAGGGGCCCAACAGCAGCCGCCATTTTGCAGCCTCCTGCCACCAGGACGGGCGCAGCAGACAGGTGGTCTGCAACTGCAATCAGGGCTACACTGGTGAGTCCACCAACATGGTCAATGTGTCCTCTCCCTCCCCTCAGAACGCTACCCAACCAGAGTTTTGGATGGTGAGGAGATAACATGCATGTGTGCTATGTGACAGCATGTACTGTACCTACCATGTAATCAGTTATGGGTACCACTTTGACACACGTCCATTGAATTGAAGATCGAAGTCTGTCTGGAAATTGTTTGATGAAATGTTGAACACTCATGACTAATTTTTATGTACTGTACTCTCTCTGATATCTTGCATCTATTGTACAGTGGTTGAGAACTTTATCAGTCAACAGGTACATGGAGCCGAACTTCATGTCATCAAAGCTCACATCATAGCTCATTTATTAACAATCAGCTCTTGTGTATTGGATGGTTTTGAAGTGATGACTGTTGTTGTCTCCCCCTCCCTCCCTGACAACTGGATGTAGGTATTGTTAAGCGCTCTGAAGGCTCCATCCTCAAGCGTGAGTAACGGTGAACTACTACAGACCCCAACCCCCAACCCAAAACCGCCAACTCCCAACCACCAACCCCCAACCCAAAACCGCCAACTCCCAACCACCAACCCCCAACCCAAAACCGCCAACCCCCTTCCTCCTCAACCCCTCCAGTTCCTTCCTCCCTCCTCCCACCTCTCCCACCCAAGCTTTCGCATGGCTTCAGCCACCCTATCCCACCCCCCAACCCCCCCATTGGTGCTCTGCCACTGTCCCAACTTACCAAATCCCCCCCATCTCCGAACACAATACCTCACTTCTGGATACAGTTGTGTCCCATGTGACCCACTACTCCTAACTAGGCCACTCCACAGACCACTGTCCTGTCCTCCACATGTATGGAACACCTATGAGCCCCTCCATCCAAGATTGCTTGGATGTGTAAACACTGTTTGCTATCCACTATGACGACTGTGACAAATGGACATTCTGCAAGTCTGCATTCCTCACGTACAGCAATACGGCACATTGGGCAGCCACATTAGGGTCACGAGTGACTTGACACACCCCTGTCAAAACATTTGCTACTCTTGGTGGTTTTTAAGCCACGATGCCAACTCTCCTCTCTCCTCTCTCCTCTCCTCCACACTGATCTGATGCTGTTCACTGGAGGCCAGTGGGCACCGACTGTGCTGCTGTCTCTCTCTCCAGGAGGCTACTCAGCCTGCCTTTGATGGGCGGCCATCTCGAGATTGCATTCAGTGAGTGCACCAGGCTGCCCCCCATTTCAGCCAAGTGCTCAGCTCAATAGGAGTACCCTCCCCCTCCTGCAGAGAAGCTCCATGTGGCCAGAGAGCTGCTCCAGGGAAAGAATAGGGAGGAAGGTTTAGTTTAATTGCATGTTTTCAGTGGCCTTGCAGTACATTGAGGTATGAAGGGATTCATTCGTTTTTTTTTTCTCTAGTTTGAGGCAAGTATATAAACAGTGTTTTGGCAGGCCATGTGCACATGGGGAATTTACTTCTAGTTATCTGTGTGATGGGTCATAAGGTTGCAATATAGACACAAGCAGAGAATGTTACCCACCTGCAATTAAGAAACAGCAGGAACAATGTAATTCAATGTAGTGTAAAATCTTTGTGATTCTTCTGAGATATTTAGGAACATATCTCAGCCAGAACAAATACAGTATAAGCAATAATAAATCATACATTTCTAACTGGTATTCAAGTTATGACACCAATTGCATAAAAAATGTCAAGCAAATGGAAACTTTCCCGCAACCATCTTAAGACCCAGCAGTTGCTGTCGACTCTGACAAGTTTCTCTCTGCTCTACGGCCAGCGAGGAATGTGGTTTAAGAGGACCAGGAGGGAGCAGCTGCAGGGTCTCTGTCAGACCCAGACCTCAGCACCCTTCATCTCTCTTCCACCTTCACCGTGTCCACTCCCCCCTCCCTTCCTCAACCTCCTCTTCCTGCCACATCCCGTCCTACAGTATGCCACCCCCACCCCCCCCCGACTCAACCCTGGGCACACAGGGAGAACAGGCCAAGAACTTCCTCCTTGTTCCTCTCGTCCAAATTTCGTCAGGAATATGTCTCTCGTGTGTGAGAACGCCAAGACGTCACTCTCACTGCCAAGTCTCATGATGGGTCTAGTATGTCCCGGGGAGTGTTTTGCTAATAAGCAGGGATCCGGCCCTTCGCTTAATCATAAGTTGGCCACATTCCTCTCTTTTAAAAAAAAAAACGAAAAAAACTCCAGATGTCAAAAGGCAGGATTATGGTTATTTGGTCTGGTTCGACTGATTTGGAATAATGTAGTCTGACAGATTTGCCGTCACCACTTTGTCAGTTTTAGTATCTAATCCTGTGGTGCAAGAGTTGTTCCTGGAATGTCAGGAGAAATCTTTTTTTTCAAACACTGCACATCAGGTGCAAGAGCCTTTTCTGATGAACAGCAAGTGCACAAATACCTGTATGGCAGACACTTTAAATCGATCAACAAGTTCAGAGCGAAGTTGTTAGCTGGTTGAAATTTATTACACTGACCTTCACTGGAAATGTCTCACATATTTTTACCGTCTGTGTGAATCATCCAGCAGACATGTGTTTAGTTAAGTGGAGCAGAGGCATCACCTGAGTTATGTAGACCATACAGCAATACATCACATGAGTCTCCAGATGCAAAAAAGGCCAACAAAGCTTGAACCTTTACTGTTAAAAAAGAACTGGTGTTTTTTTTTCTTTTTCCTTCTCCAACAAGTGACCCAGTGTTCTTTAATTCCCTTCAGAAGAACTGTTGTCTTGTTTTTTTCTTTTTTTTCTTCTCCAACAACAAGTGTCTTCGAAACCCAGTGTTCTTTAACTCCCTTCTAATCGCCACTGTCTGTCTCTCTCAGTGTCCATCTTACTCACAGTCTCCCCCTCGGTTACGCCCGTGGTCCGTTTGTTTGACCTCTGTTTGACCTCTCGCTCCTCTCTGCCCTGCCAGGCGCACGCTGTGAGGAGTGTGCCCCCGGTTACTACGGCAACCCCTCTCAGCCAGGGGGCCGATGCCAGCCGTGCCGCTGCAACAACAACATCGACCTGTCTGACCCCGCCTCCTGTGACCAGCGCACGGGGGAATGCAGGAAGTGCCTGTACAACACCGAGGGGCCGGACTGTGGCGTGTGCAAGAGCGGTTACCATGGCGACGCCTCTCGCAGAAATTGCCGAAGTGAGTTAAAGTTGTCGCTTTGAAGAAGTCTGTGTCATGTAGAGAAAATTGTGTGATGTGTTCTGAATTTTATATTTGACTTGATCAGGACACTTAGTAGACACTTTGACCCTGTTTTTGTTGGATGCTGGTTACTGAAGTAAACCTAATACTTAGATTATACTTTTAGTCATATTCAAAATGAAATGTCAAAATGACTTCAAATAACACTTCCTTACCATCTCCGTAGAGTGCACGTGTAACTTCCTGGGCACGGCGCGTAACCAGTGTCCAACGAAGGACGAGTGTGTGTGCCAGCGCTCCTCCGGTCAGTGCCAGTGTCTGCCCAACGTGAGCGGGCTCACCTGCGACCACTGCGCCCCCAACTACTGGAACCTGGCCAGCGGGCGGGGCTGTGACCCATGCGGCTGTGACCCCAACAATGCCTACACCCCGGCCTGTAACGAGGTGTGTGTGTGCCCTCCATATAAATGTTGCAGTAAAAGAACTAGAAACTCCCGCATACTGCCCATTTCGCAAGAAAGATTTATTTACAACGTTTCGGTCATAGACCTGTGAAACATCCTGACAAAGGTCTATGACTGAAACGTTGTAAATAAATCTCGCTTGCGGATTGGGCAGTGTGCAGGAGTTCTTTTTTCCCTGAGTTAGTCCGCGGTCATGTAATCTCCAACATACCTATCTTCTGTAGAGGTGTGCAAAAGGTTATTTTCTTTTTGCAGTAAAAAACTACAACACAGAGTACTGTTACTGTGTAATCTGAATCTAAATTGTAGCCCATTGTAGCCTGTGTGTATATAGAGCAGTGGAGTGGCACTACAACTGATGTCCTGTAAGTTGTTGGCTCAGGCTCAAATTCCTGTCATTCAAGTCCCTGTTGCTTTGGCTGGGACAGGACAGGATTGAATGTGTTGAATCCCTACCTACCTACTTGTATGTGTCTGTGAAATGCATCTGTGGCTTCCTCATGCATCAGTGTGTATGTACAGCATATGCTTGTGGTGGTGTTATTTAAGATGTGGGATTCCTCTGTTGCTGTTCAGTGACTGACATTGGCACTCTCTGTCCCCCTCTTAGTTTACGGGTCAGTGCCAGTGCCGTGACGGCTTTGGGGGCAAGACCTGCCGCGACTGCATGGAGAACTTCTGGGGTGACCCCAGAATCCAGTGCAGAGGTAAGCCTGTCAGTGCTTTAGCTGTATAATTAGTGTGACCCTCAGGTATAAAAATAACAAGAACAAGAGCAACAACAACAACAACAACAACAACAACAACAACAACAATAATAATAATACACTTTATTTATAAAGAGGCTTTTCTAAAGTATATTTTTGTCCTTTTGTGCCTTTATTCTCTTTATGTTCAAACCCCTGCACCTGTGCTCCAATGGAGAATTTAAATGAAGAAGCATCAGGAGATGAACCTACTACTCTTACTGCCACTAGTGCAGAACTTAACAGATTTAAAATTGCTGAGCTGCCATTATTGGATTGTTTTTAATTATTTATTTATTGTTAAAGCCTTTTAGCCTTTAATTAGATAGTACACTGAAGCGTGAGGAAAGAAAGTGTGTGGAAGAGAGCTCGATGAGGCAGGCTCAGGAAATTACTTGGCCAGAACTCACCCCCCCTACCCCCCATGGGCACTTGGACTTGCATGTATGGTGCTGGCACTCAAGCCAGATACACCCCACTGCCTCCTGAGCCTCCATTGTAGCTGATCTGTAATTCTGTAATTACCCTGTGCCCCACAGCTTGTGACTGTGACCCCCGCGGCATTGAGACGTCCCAGTGCAACCGGGTGACGGGCCACTGCGTTTGCCAGCAGGGGGTGTCGGGGGTGCGCTGTGACCAGTGTGCCCGCGGCTTCTCTGGCACCTTCCCCAACTGCCAGCCCTGCCACCAGTGCTTCGGGGACTGGGATCGTGTCGTCCAGGACCTGGGGGCCAGAACCAAGTCCCTGACCGACCGTGCCAAGGAGATCCAAGCGACTGGCTTGACTGGGCCTTACGAGAAAAGGTTCCGTGAGCTCGAGGACAAGCTGGCACAGGCTCGGAAGATTGTTAACGCCCGGAATGCCACAGCGGAGGCTGTCACCACCCTGATGGGCATGATTGAGGACCTGAGGTAGAGTGGAACCAGCATGAGAGAATGCAGTTATTAAAATATACAAATGACACTGTACAGAAGCTCACAACAGGTGTTTATGTACACGTACAAAGAGTTTTACCATGCTAGTGCTATGTCAACACTTCTGGCGTATTGTCTGTTTTGTGTTCACACATGGAAATAGACAGTAACACAGTAACGCAGTTATAACACAGTTATAGTACACAACCAGGACAAACAATATCTGGAAACTTCTATCATAGCAGTAAAGTTATGTCAATACCCTCCTTGAATTTATTCATTTTTATTTTTGCCCTGATTTCTCCTATGCAATAGGACATGCCGAACAGCCAGCATACAGACAATAAGTGCCGTATATTTTACTGTATTGTTATATAGTTTTATTTATTTTTATTTTGCTCTTGAGCTTATTTTCTATGTGACCCACACAGGTCCCGCATTGGTGAGACAACAGACACTCTGAATCGGCTGGAGGGAGACCTGACCAATGTGCAGGACAACAACTATGAGGCCAGTAACGAGCTGAGCAACCTGGAGCGAGAGGCCAAGGAGCTCAACCTGACCTGCGACGGCCTCAACCGCCAGCTGGACATCCTCAAGAACTCCAACTTCCTAGGTTAGACCGAGTACCTCAGCACTCCTTTCCTCCTACACACACAGCCCATCATCAGCCACCAAAGCCAATCCTCCCTCCCAACCTCAACTGTACTTTATGCACTTTACCCCCCGTCCCATTCTACCTCCCTTTACACAGTTTTAGACAAACAATCACTAATTTCACTGCATGTCCTACTCTACCCAGTATGTCTATGCAAGTGACAATAAAACATCCTTGTATCCTTGTATCCTTGTACCACTGCCACTGCCACTATGGCTACTACTACTTGTACTATTTCTGAAACTACTTCCATTGGTCACTTGCTTGTTGTTGTTTAATAAATACAAATGTAATATTATAGGGGTAGAAACACCATGCAGGGTTTTTGTACAAAGGTCTACAGAGAGCAATGGTTCACCCATGTGTGAGTTTGGTCCTGGTTGCTAAAGTATTTTTTTCCATTCATTTTCTCAATTGACATCTTGGAGAAAAAAAAAAACATTTTTCAATGCCTGGACGGAGTTAATGATGACCACAGAGCATTTTAGTGAAGAAAAATAAGAAATAATGGTTAAAAGGCAAAGGTTAAAATTTAATTTGTCTTTTTTCAGTTTGTGTTGTTTTTTTTTTTACTTGTGCCAAAATGTTTTATGGACATCATTCATCAGATATGGAGTCCAGCAGATTTTTTGAATGAATGAATGAATGAATGAATGGAAAAATTACTGCCAGAATCAGGACCCAACTCACATGAATGTGGGACTGTTGTGCCATATGTATATTATAATAAAAAAAACAGTCCTTTAAAAGAGCAGGCTGATACCAAAGAAACCAACTTCCTCTTCAGGTGCATATGACAGCATCCGCAGCTCCCACAACAAGTCCCGAGATGCAGAGCGCCGAGCCAACGAGGCCACCACAGACTTCCCCAGCACTGTCAGCCAGTCAGCCGCCACCCGCCGCAAGACTGAGAGGCTCATCGCTGACAAGAAAGATGACTTTAACCGCAAGAACGCTGCCAACAAGCGAGCCCTGCTGGACCTCAATGCCAAGGCACAGAATCTGGACATGAAGAAACTGAATGAGAAGGTCAGACGCTGAGGCCAACATTTTGCACACAGCTGACTGATTCATGTCCTTGATATTCTAGGCCTGCCATGTTCTTCTTGCTTCAGCAAGAAACATACTGAAACGAAGTAAACCATTTGAGATATTGATTTCAATAACTTCAATTCATTTCAATTATTCTCTAACCATTTAGAGTAGAGTTGTTTTACAGCGTACTAATGAAATGAGGAGGTAATAGATGGTGAGGAGATACTAGTGTAATGTAATAAAAGGTGTTACATGCTTACAAAACACTTAAAATGCCTTATAGCACCTTTTAAGAAAATGACAGACAACTCCTCTCTGCTTCCTTGGACCAGGTGTGTGGGGCCCCAGGTGACGCCCCTTGTGAGGAGAGTCCATGTGGTGGTGCTGGTTGCCGTGACGACGAGGGGAATCGTCTCTGCGGTGGACTGAACTGCAATGGTGCCGTGGCCAAGGCCGACAGTGCCCTGGACAAATCCAAACACGCCGAGACAGAGCTGAACCGAGCTATGGCAGAGGTGGAGGAACTCTTCCAAAAGGTGAGGGACAAGGACTAGCAGTGGACGACAGGGGTGTAGTCAGAAATGATAAAATGGGTGGGCCCAACAAAAACATCAGGTTGGTCTAACCCAAAACACATAGGTTATCATTATTAATAAAACAATCAATCAAAGCAAGGGAGCTTTCTGATTGGGTGCCAGAGGAAGAGAATGAGCCGCAAGGGCTAAAAACGTTACTTCAAGGGGATCAAGGGGAGCTTTCCGGAGTGTGGAGCTTTAGTTTTTACAGAACTTTCATGTGGCTTTTTGATCCTGCACCTGAGGTACATTTTTTTGATGTGCGTGGTACAACTTCATGTGGAGCCATTTAGTAAAAAACATAGAGCTGCAGCCATAAACATTTCACAGATTCCATAGCCAAGTGTCTTATTTTTCCTAATTTTTCTGTATTTTTTTGGCATGGTTTTCAGGTGGCAGATGCCAAGTCGAAGGCTGATGAGGCGAAGGATAAGGCCCAGGCGGCACTAGAGAAAGCCAACGACACCAAAAACAAAGTGGAGCGTTCCAATGATGACCTCCGCGACCTGATCAAGCAAATCCGTGACTTCCTCACTCGTGAGTTCAGGCCCACCATCCTACTGTATGCATTTAAATGTGCTGACAGAAAACCAAACATAAACATGATATGAAATTACACACTTTTTTTCCTGCCAAGGTACTTGTCTCCCCTTCAAAATAATCTCAGTTTAGTGCATGTTTTAATGTGGGACAAGAATGACCAATACACTAAAAGAAGTCGTCAGCTTATTTCTTCAACGTTTTAATTCAATATTTGATCAATGTTTTAATTGATTGATTGAGCTTGGTAACAAGTAAGGGGGATGTGTGACTTCCACAGAGGAGGGTGCTGATCCTGACAGCATTGAGATGGTGGCCAATCGCGTGCTGGAGCTGTCCATCCCCGCCTCCCCTCAGCAGATCCGCCATTTGGCCGAGGAGATCAAGGACCGCGTGAAGAGCCTGTCAAATGTGGATGCCATCCTGGAACAAACACAAGACGATGTGCGGAAAGCTGAGCAGCTGCTTCACAATGCCAAGAGAGTCAGGTACCTGACAGTTGGTCTCGGGGGTTCTTTTAGGGCAGTGGTTCCCAAGGTTGCTATGAGTACTTCATATTCACATAATAAATTCACATAATAATTGTGCATCTTATATGGTACATAATAATGTAGTCCCAATTGGGTGTACAGGGGATAGCTTGAATGTAAAACCTTTTTCCACATATAGTATGTATACTTAATCTTGATGCTAGAACTCATTCACAGAGTTCATCCAGATACCCCTAGGGGTACTCGTACTCCAGTTTGACAATCACTGCTTTAGGGTAAATTTTGTTTAAGTTCAGATTTCATTGTTGGTCCACTGCAAGGAGTGAGATGGTGTGAGAAACCCATAGGAAGTCTTGTCACCTTTTAAACAGACCATTCACTCCCACATGCTCTGGTGTGTCTGCCTTTTTGCCTATTTAACTGCTTTTACCTTCATGACCTTTCCCTTCTGTAATTTAACACAGGAACCGAGCAGAGGGAGCGAAGAACGCCGCAGACATGGTGCAGAAGGCGCTGGACGACGCACGCAAGGCGCAGGCTGCCGCAGAGAAGGCCATTAATAAGGCCAGCGACGACATTGGACAGACCAAGAACTGGCTTGCTCAGGTAAGACCTCACAGCCAGTCCCAGGCTGGGAAATGGTGGATGAAACACACAACATGCTTGTTTAAACAAAAGGGTCACTTACAGCTCTATTGGAGTTATCAGCTATTAAAGTGTTTGGTGGAAGGAGTCTATGGACTTATAGTGACTTAGATAGATAGATAGATAGATAGATAGATAGATAGATAGATAGATAGATAGATAGATAGATAGATAGATAGATAGATAGATAGACAGACAGACAGACAGACAGACAGAAAGAGAGACAGACATACTGATTGATTAATTGATTGATTGATTTACTGGTCCCAAGCTGGAAAATTCACTTGTAGTTATAGCATGACATGTACGACCAAATAGAGAAAAATATAGTAATTTTATACACTTGTGTCTTTAGATTGAGTCTGAGACAACTGCAAGCGAGCAGGACCTGACGGACGCCATGGACCGGCTGGGTACCTTAGGCCAGGAGATCATCGCCCTGAAGGCCAAACGTGCCAACAACAGCCTGGAAGCAGCCCGAGCCGAGGAGACCGCAACCATGGCACGGGACAAGGCCAACGAGGCCAAACAGGTCAGTGCTGCCTTTGACACGACTTAGTCATACATGTGTCACATCAGCAACATCTACAGGTTTTTTTTGGCTAGAAATGTTTTTTTTTTAAAATGTTTGTCACTTTAGTAGATGGTGGACTTCATACCTCAACAGGGATGAAGAATGTCATTAGGATTACTTTATTTGTTGAACAATAAAAATAAAATATAAAATTATTTCGATTTTCATTATAATTTTCAGAACATCACACTATATGTGTTGTGTACACTCACAATGAATATCAACCGTTGATATTCACTTACCCAGTTTACAATGATTTGCTAACCATGTGTTTCAAACCATGCTTGTGTTTCTCAGATTCTGGACGGAGAGCTGACAGATAAGTACCACACAGTACAAGATCTTGTGGACAATAAAGCCAAAAAGGTCCAAGATGCCAAGCAAAAGGCAGAGCGCCTGAGAGACGAGGCCAAGGACTTATTGAAGGATGCCCAGAACAAGCTCCAGAGACTGGCAGGTGAGTGGAGCATGAGCTGCCTATATGGAGGTCAGTATGGGCGATGAGTGAGAGCATAGGTGGGCCTATGTCCACCCATGTGTCCCCCCACTTGTCAATCAGGCCCACCCAGTCAGAAGGCTTCCTTTGTTTGATTAATTGTTTTATTAATAATGTTAACCTATGTGCTTTGGGCTAGGCCCACCTGATTTTTTACTTAGCCCACCCATTATATGATTTCTGGCCGTGTTCCTAAGTGAGAGGGCTAAAGATTGCATGACAACTGGTGTAGTTCTTAGATTGTTTGCAATGATGTGTTCTGCTGATGCGGCTTAAAACATGAAAGCTGTTGTCTATTCATCAGTATAAAGCAAGGTCCACCTCTACACCACACTTCATATTTACACTATAGTTAAGCAGGGGGACATTGCCCCCTTGTGGTAGTAATGTGGTACTACAAAGATCTGAGTCACCCTGTCTTCGTCATGAAGGCAGGTCCACATATGCTGAGGTTACTTTGGCAACATTTTGCATCAAAATTCAGCTACAAAACTCACCACTGTCTGTATTATGTGCACTTACAGAGCTTGAGAAAGACTATGAGGAAAATCAGAAAACTTTAGAAGGTAAAGCCCGACAGCTAGACGGACTGGAGGACAAAATGAAGGCCATCTTGGATGACATCAACAAGCAAATTCAGATCTACAACACTTGCCAATAAACAACATGATTCCTGCACTGCATGTGCAGTTTACCATATATCAGCACTACTGAATCATCTCCAAGGAAAGGTGTCTGTTGACCTTTCATGTGTTCAATTCAGATGACCAATGGGAACTGCCTCAAAAAACTCAGTTTAAAGCAATCCTTTGTCAAAACTGTTACTTTTGTTCTCACACCAAAGGATAAAAGTGCCTATTTTTGTCTAATACAAAACAGATTGAATACAGTATAATTTGCTTTTATGATAGAAGTTTATGTATACTTGTACATGTTTGTGCAATTAGTGTAAATACATTAAGAAAAACTGTGTGATTGTTATTTAATGAATCGAAATAAGAGTTATCAAATACTGTAATTCATCTGTTTGTTAACAGATTTTTACCTTTATAAACATGCCTTTGGATTCTTTGAATTATCACTTGAGAACTACATTTTTAAAAACAAAGTCTGTGACATTGTGAACATTGTGCATGGAATACTTGTATGAATGTATATTCATTAAAGGAAAAACAACAAGAAGAAATGTTCAGCAAAGAGTATATTCATCTGTTTGTTTTTACCACTCACTGATAGTCTTTTGTTAAAGAACAATAAAACACATGTATTCTGAAACTATAGGCTTAAATGTTTAGTAGATGGCTAGAAGTTAAATGATTTATTTGTCTGCATGTGCTGTCCTTTGGTAACTGGGGTTACAACTGCCAATCAATAAATCATCCAGACCCTGTGCTCGGGACAATGCGAGGCATAAGCCTATACATAGGCACATTGCAATGAATCTGGCGATCCGAGGGAGGACGCTCTTAGCCTGTGTGACAGATGTTAGTCGATTTAACTATAACAAGATAGACTTATTAAGAGCCAAAAAACATCAAATGCCTATTTTTACTCCACTCCATCTGGTTTAGGTTAAATGCCACCTTGGCTAGAACTAGAACTATTGGTAGCATAATGGCAGCAATACCAGCAAAATTGTTGTATGCCACCACTGCTGTCCATCACTAATCACCAAGGGCAGCTGATTGACTATTTTAACCTCAAAGTGGGTTGTCATAGGGTGGATGTTGATATTAAGCGCTAAGTACCATCTTTTCTTACAACTCCTAAAAATCACACACTAACTACACCACTGCACGCTGATAATGTGATAACACCGTAGAGCGCCCGCTGCAGTAAGCTTGAGCGAGACCCATGTCATATGATTGGGAAGTCATGCGGCGCTGTCTTCAGGAAGTAGTCTGTGCGGTGTGGATTTCGATATTGTCTGTTTTTGTTCCCAAACAAAGTGCGAGTCATCGCGCAGTGCATCCATAGGAAGAGGTGTAGGAGCACCGGCCACGTCTATGGCAATACCCTTTTTGTATTTATAAGATCTGTTCCAAGTTGTCACAAAATGGGACCAGGTTAGAATTTTCTAGAAAATCCGTACAGCGAAGATTATATGCTTTCCGCACAGGGCTATCAGCGGCCCGTTGCCGTGTCAAGAAGCCTCGGGCTGAACTGATTCGGACTCGCTAGCCATTGTTGGCAGACGCGTAGCGAAGAAAACGGTCACCTTCCACCTAACTGCTAACAAAATGTGAGTGTCAGTTTTATGTACATACACGCCGGTGTGTGACAGCGACATGTTGTATTCTAATGTGCTTTGTTTTCTGTATTGTGACTGCAAACCATCTTTCATTGCCATTACACAAAATGCCAACGCTAACACCGGTGGAGTTCCATGATGACATACCAAGTGAGCTAAGGAGGAAGCTAGCCTTTTATATTGTAGCTAGATGTTCTCTTTAGCTAATATTAGCTATGTTGTAGCTAGCTAGCTAGCATGTGTCGACCTTCGCAACGTTAGATCACAATCTCAAGCAGTTGATAATCGTCTTGAGTTAGTATAACACCTAACGTTTACTATTTTATTGTGTGTTGATGCTAACATCTATTATGTCAATTAAGTGTGTCGGATGCTCAGCAGTCTATGCAGATGTCTTCTCGGTTGCTCTTATTGTAAGCCAAGCCGGTGTGTGGGCTAATGTTAACGTTCATAAGGATGTGTCGCCGACTATCTTATGCTAGCTCGCCAATGTTGGTGTAAATAGCCCTAGCAACCATGCCGATATCTCACGTTAGCTGGTGTATTTTCGTAGTAACAAATGGTGACCAACTAGATTTGGTCAGTTGTCCTATGACTAAAAATAGGTATTTTGACGTGTTGGGGCAGCATTTACACTGACCAACTGGCCTCAAACAAGTAAGGATATTCCCCCTTAAAACATTTAAGATACCTTGCTGCGTTTGTACATAACGGTTTTTTTGTTGTACAGGTTCATTCTCCCCATTGAAAAGTAGAACTTGTCAGTCATATAATTAAGATGGTCGTTATCGTGAAAGTAGGTTTTTTGGCACATTAAAGAAAATAACGACAAACGAATTATCTTTACATTGACCCAATGGAAACTGCATCAAGAACTCTGTTACTGTAACTTGTGTTTTCGAACCAAAGGATGAAAGTACCTAATACAAAAAGTGTTTAATACAAAACAGGTTAAATAAAGTATAATTTTCTTTGTGGTGGAAGTTTATGTATACATGTACATATTTGTACAATTAGTGTAAATACACAAACAAAAACGTTTTTTTTTTTTATTAATTGGAAATAGAGGTTATACAATGGCGTAATTAATATATTTAACAGATTCTAACCTAAATAAAGTCTGTTCACTTGGCCCCCTCCAGCCCCTCCTGATTCTGTTCTGGGAGTGTTCTGACCCAAAACGTCGCCAAGATAGCTGGACCGAGTAGGAAGCGACACAGCTCAGAACCAGACCCCAGCGGCAGCAGTGGGAGTGAGGCGGGCGAGGGACGGCCAGTGAGTGGGAAGTGGCTAAAGATGGCCAGCAGCAGCAGCACCAGCGCGAACGCGGGAGAGACGGGTCGCAGGAGGGCCCAGCGTGGCACTGACGACACAGGCAGCACCAGCAAGAAGAAGCAGAAGGACCGGGCCAACCAGGAGAGCAGGGAGGCCAAGCGCGCCGCCGCTGGCACCATCAGTACAGAGACCAAGAAAGGTGAGCAGAGCTTCTTCCTGTGACTTGAGCAGTTGACAGTCTGTCTCCAGCGATGTGTTTGCATCATTTATTGAATATGTCATTGCAGAGGGATCTTATGTTGCAGTTTTGCAGGGATCGCGTTTCTGGCTATCTAAGACCTGCATACGTGACTGTAATGTGGATTTGTCCTTGTTGGGTTTTCTGGGGAGAAATTGTCTCTCCAAGCCTTGTTGTGTTTGTGAACCCACCGTGGATTAATAGTAAATGATAATTGGCTTTTTAAGCGGAAGAGCACTGCCCTGTTCATTTACTTTTCCTGTGCGACTGCACTCCGATTTCTAGAGTGACTCCTTTGTCAGTCCAGTCTCTGCTTTCAGGTGCTCACTGTTCCTGGGTCTTGTTTGTGAAGCCTGGAATCTATCGACTGGCAACTCTGCAGCAGCGCACACAGAGATCAATAGTCTACAGAGACCAAACTCAAAGAAGGATAAAGAAGTCTGTCCATCTCCCTAGTGTGTTGTGGCTGAGGGCTATGCAGTTAAATGCTTTTCGTGGAAAGCAGGGCATGCAGTCTTTGATGTCCTGCTCTGTTTTAATATACAGCCACACTACTGAAAACAGTGCTCAACAGCAAATAGCTCTGTTCCGAGATTAGGGCTGACTCGAGCTTCAAATGAAATGAGGCGGTATATGTTTCGCTCTGTGTAGGTCAACTGTCCTTATTTCGCACTGCTGTAATGTAGAGTCAATGGGCCAGAAACTAAAAAAAACCTTTTAATCATATTGTTTTTGTTTTGTTTTACATTATCCTTAGTTAACTATATGCTTTTGTTGACGTGTCAATATGCTGCATGCTGGCTGTGCACCCAATATGAGATCAGTGCCGCTCGATGTCTCCTCCCTTTGAAGTGTGTAGTAGCGTAAAAGCTGCCGTAATATCCTGCCTCGATCCCCCTCAGTCCAGAGGCCTTAGGGCAGGAGTGGGTGGCATTGTTTGAGCATAAGTGGCACAGCACAACACAGCACAGCATGGCTCAGACCTTCCTACTCAGCCCCTGAGGTGCTCCGTTTGTGAGAAGAGGCATGAAAGTTATTCATCAGTGCTTTGCTCACGTATTGGTGTGTGTGTGTTTGTGTGTTTGTGTTTGTGTGTGTGTGTGTGTGTGTGTGTGTGTGTGTGTGTGTGTGTGTGTGTGTGTGTGTGTCTGTCTGAGTGTCTGACCCAAAGGACTTTGTGCACTCCTTTCCTGAGTAGGGGAGATGCTCCTCCCGATATAAGTAATTCACTCTGGGACGTTGATAAGATCCTACTGCAGCTATGTGTGTTTACAATGCAGTTCTTGTTTCAGCAGATGTTTAGCCCAGATTGAAAGGACCAGGGGTGCGTTTCCCAAACAACGACGGATGTTAGCATTTGAACCACCGTTGTCCGTAGTAGGTTCAAACGACACAACAGTCCGATTCCGACTGTTTCCCGAAACTCTCCAACTACCTACGTACAACGTAAGTCTGAACTATGTTAGTTTGGACTTCTGTCGTTGAAACTGCAAAGTATCCAGATGTGTCGGAAGTGCTCGGAGAGTATTCGGATGCATTCGTTGCGGGGAGGCAGAAACGACACCACGACAGTAAGCAACAAAAACGTAGCCTTATTTCAATTCAGCCGGTATGTAGGCTGTGACAACTTCAGCAACTTAGGAAAATGTTCCCCAACACAATCATGTCCCTTACTCATTAAAAAGCAGTGACTGAATACGTTTGTAAACTGTATACGTTTGTAATGATATAATCGTATATTTCATTTATGCTACCCTACATAGGTGTGCATAGAAATATAGGCTAACCAAGGCCACCGGTTATTCATGTGACACGATGGTTGAGTGGTTAGCTCGTCAGCCCACTATGAAGACCTTCTCCCTTTTTCGGAGAGATACGGGTTCGAATCCTGCTAAACCGTAATCAATTTGAAACACGTGGAATGGCCTTGATTGTGGATCTGTGAACCGTGATCATACTCTACATCACAGTATTAAAAACGACCTGTCAAATCAGCCAATAACTTTAATAATCCAACAACATCTTGCAACAACTTTTGGTGTGTTGTGGGGTGAATTTTCTATCGTCTTTTTACATGACCTGGCAAGTGCCAGGATGAAAATGAAGTGAATTAAAGTAAAACCATTCATGCAGTGGGTGGCGGTAAAGCATTGAATGGTGCCTAATCTGACCCAAGACGGCCAAAGGTGACGAGCAAGACGTCACGTGTACAGAAACCGACATAAACAATGGTCTAACGACAGGTCCAAGCTAATCGTTCGAACTATACAGTTTAACGATGGAACTTCCGATGGATCGTCCAGACTTTGCTGTTGGGAAACACCTGCATCGTTGAACGATCCATCGGACTAATGTTGTTGTAAACATCCGTTTTGTTGTGTCGTTCGAACGATGCTGTTGGGAAACAGTAGTGTCGTTAGTTCATCGTTCAAACCTACGAAGTTGCTAAGGAAGTTAGCAACGACGGTTTTGGGAAACGCACCCCTGGGTCGTTTGTGTGTAAACATAGACTAATGTCTAGAGGAGTGGTGGCAGTGATTGTGGTCCCTCCGTATGTGCTGCAGCTTACTATGGTGTTGTTTAGTTGCTGTGCATGTCTGTGTTGCCTCTGTCCCTTGTGCACAAGTTCACATAGAAATGGGAAAGTGAAAGCGAAAGGAACCTGCTGATGACCTTGTTTGATTATGGGCCTGCACGCTGATTGTTTAGTAAGATTATTAGCTAGGGTGGTTTCAAAGGCTATTACACAATAATTACTGCCCATTATACAGTTCTTTGTTTTTTTCTTGATTGGTCTAATTTCTCACATTGCAGTATTCTATTTCAGGTAATCACCAGATACTTCAGATCAATACATGTATTAGTACTATTATGTACAGTGCCATTTTCCAGGAGTAAACTTGCTTTTAATCAACAACTTGGGTAACATATTTCTCAAGTGTAAATGTGGTATAAAGGGAGATATGCCCTTACAGGAGGTTTTTAAAACTAAGTTAGGCTCACATAATACCCTGCCGGCCCATAGTGGTTTAGGAATATAATCTTTGCACTTTTGGAAGCACAGAATATCCAACATTGGTCTGTCACAGTTGATAACTGACTTGCTTTTTTGTGGATGATGAAAATGCATTGGTTGGGAGATATTACCTGTTTTCCCCATTGCCCTTGAGCTTGCTGCATCTGCAGGGCTGGGTGGATTGGGGACAGCATCCACCTGACCAGCTCTGCCAGCCTCTGTTGTCATTGAGTTACATCATCTGACTGCATGTGGTACTGTCAGTAAGAGCGAACGAGCTCTACATGCCAGGTGCTACATAGAGCTCGGAAATTTGTTTGGAAGTTGATTAGAAGTTTGTGTCTCACCCAGACTTTGTTGAGGGAGTACAAGCTGTTTTTTTTTTCTTTTACTTTCTTTTACACGGTCGCAGGGTTGGTTCCTTGCTGCCGTCTCTCTGCCTGCCTGCCTGCCTGCTTGCTGCAGACTTGTGCAGCTTAGGGATGTGTTATGTGAGCTGATGTGAGTGTGAGTGTGAGTCTGAGCTGTCCCGGCCCAGCACAGCACAGCACAGCACACCAAGCCCTTGTCAAGGTCAGCAGCGGATCCATTCAGGTGGGAGTTCTGTCCTGTCCTGTCCTGTCCGGATAGACTCCCGTTTCCCACAGAGAGTTGGTTCCGCTATGATTCATTTTACCCTCGCACTCCGAGCCCTGCACTAGTTTTGCCCCTATGCGTCGTGTCCTTGTGCGCGTCCCCAAAGTTTGCCTGCGCTCTGTCCCACAATTTGCCCTTCAACACCAACTTGCAGGAGAAACTTTCATTACTTGCCCTCGTTGTCCTCGTTTCTCTGCACTGTAGGGAAAATGCATGGATAGATAAAGTTTAATGGCTCTCATGCGTGTGTTTCTACTGATTTGCTAGGTGACAGAACTGATTTGCTAGGTGACAGAACCAGTAGCCTTGTAGACAGAACCAGTTCTTTGATCTGAATGGAGATGTTTCGTCCAAATGTGACAGCATTCACACTGAAGGTGGTTTTGTTTTTGTAGGTAGGCTACCTGATCACCTTACTGTGGCTGGCACCTTGAGCTACCCATACCAAAGCCACAGCAACAAGCACTGCCCTGTGCATACCCATACAAATGGGTTTGTTTACTAAGTAGGCAGCACCCAGTATTTTCTCTAGAGTTGCTATGATACTAACACTTCAAACTCTGGTAATGATACCAAGGGAAATACTTTCAACCATTTATTTATGAAACTATTATTATTATATTGTTTGTACCATTGGGGAAATATATATTTATACATGAATATTTATCTAAATATGTATTTATATATATAGAGATATACATAATGAAAAATAATAGTAATCATAATAACATGATAATAATTATAATAACATACAACATAAACAATAATAACAAATACGCATCTCATCAGATAATAATTTTTAACCCTGTCATCTGATATTGTTAGTATTGTAGCGAAAAAGATCTCGTTGTAACTGGGTGGTGTGTGTGTGCTGCATACATTGGTAGGCTAAGTGAACAGACATGCAAGATATAAACGCTGACATCTGACGGCAGAAAATGTCATAACACAAAACACAATCAGCTGTACCTATACATTTTTTAAAAGTCCTTCTTTAACCGCTGTTAGCAGAGGTCACTTTGTAGCCAATTTGTAGTCAGGCTGGGTGTACTTCAAAAGAAATGTGACTGACTCTAAAACGGTAGCAGAGGTGACCCATTGATGTTCAGTAATATGCACAATACCAGATGGTTCCGCTGCAGCTAGCCGTATCAGGTGGACCATAATTGCATGATACTGTATATGATTAACATGAATCATAGTGAGTTGGCCATGACCACTAAGAGACAGTGCATGAAGCATGTTTATTTAAATGCAAAATCTGTGAAATCTACTAGGCTCGCTCTCCTCTCTCGCGCTCGCTCTCTCTCTCGCGCTCTCTCTCTCTCTCTCTCCCTCCCCCTCCCCCTCCCCCTCTTTCTGCATCTCTTCCCACTCAGGCAGGTGTTGTTATGCATCTCCATTCCTGGGTCTGTTGTTTGGGATTAAAAGCATTCTGTAGTGTCATGTGATCAGTATTCTGATTTGATAGCATGTCATTAAATTGTCAAGTAGTGGCAGTGCACTGCAAAATACAAATAATGAAAACTAACACCAGACTTTTATCAGTAGATGTCCATCCGTACTTAAAAGGTGCATTTAGCCACAGTGGTGGATATTTCATTAGTTTATGTTTGTGCTTATGTTTCCATTTGTTAGCAGACGCTTCCACCCAACGGCTAATTTTAACATTTGAAGTAAGGACCAAATAAAACTGGCAAGATGGCTGATTCCTACCGTCAGTACTCTCCCAGAACCTCCACATAATCGTTGCATGTTACAGTGGCTGAAGAGTGGGTTGTTATTATGGTGTAATAAAGGATTGGCGAGTTAGTGGATGATGACATATTAGCTTAATATTTGAAAAAGGTTTACATCATTACAAAACACGTACAAACACCAAATGCAGAGTTAATAACAATTCCAGCTGTCCTTGCGGGGCCCCAGCAGCACTACAAGTGCAACTCCCCTCAGACTGCTTCTTGGTTGCGCTGTTTGCCTTGTTTGTTTTGTTTTCGTTTTTTTTTTTTTCTTCCCCCCTTCCTTTTCTTTTTTTTTCCCTAAGCGCTGTCCCAGTTTCGCAGTGGCCAGCACACTGAGCCTTTCTCTCTAACAGGGTCAGTGGATGAACGTAGACTCAGGAGACCTCCGTGCTTGTCCACTATCACACACACTCACTCAGATTTGCACCCGAAATCAGATTTGCACACAGAAGAACTGTTGGCCTGTGCTGTGCTGTGTAGACTGCTGAATGCTGATTTAATACACTTTTGCTGTTTGTCTCACACTTGTGCGCACACACACAGACGCACACACAGACGCACACACAGACACACACACAGGCGCACACGCACACACACACACACACAGACACACACACACACACAGACACACACACACACACACACACACACACACACACACACAGACACACACACACACAGACACACACACACAGACACTCACACACTCAGACACTCACACACTCACACCCCCCCCCCCCCCCCACACACACACACACACACACACACACTCTCCCCACAGACACGCGCCTGCACACACTCCATGACACACATTCTAGCACGTGCTTGCATGCTATAGTGCTAAAAGTGTCACATAGGGAGGTGTCTGTGGGAATTCTGCTCATGTGTGAGCTGTGGCCGCCTGTATCTCCAGCACCCAGCTGTAGGGTGTGGTGTGGAGCAGTGGACTTGATTCCTCTGTGACCTTTCCGTAAAGCTATGTCAGAGTGTGTGTTTGTGTACAAGTGTGTTTGTGTGTGTGTGTGCGCGCACAGGCAGGCGACCATGCGTGCGTGCGTCATTTTGTGTGTGTGTGTGTGTGTGTGTGTGTGTGTTTGTGTGTGTTTGAGTGCTTTGAATGTGACAACTGCACAAGTGAAAGTGATCATAGGTTTAGTGGGACCCTGTAGCCTGATCTTAGAGGGGTGTGCACACACACACACACACACACACACACACACACACACACACACACACACACACACACACTCTCCCACACTCACACACTCTCACTCACACATACTCTCTCACTCCCTCTCTAAAACCCAATCTTACTGGATGAGTTACTTGCTGTTTACTGAACCTTCGCAGAACATGGTGGTGTGGTTGTGCTCAGGCAAACAAGCACTCTTTCATGGACATGATAAGGAAAGGTAAAATTGTCCCTTTTGGGTGTGCCAGCACTTTGCTACCTAATGGCAGCTGGGGCATTTTATTAAGAGCTTTGTTACATTTTTTTATAGTTCTGTTTGCTGCTCGTTGTCCTCAGTTTTGGTTTAGGTTCATGAGATTAAGTAGTAAATTGTAGCTTTTGTGTACTATTTACATGGACTGAAACTTTTTTTGATGTGTTTAAACGTGTTTTGTGGGTGTTTGGCAGATCAAACCCTCGTGTGCCTACGATAAGCACCAGATGTCGTTTGATGGTCACTTTAAGGCACGCATGTGTTTACCGAGTCAGGTGTCATATATCCTTGCACAACTCCATTCCTCTCCCACGTGCTAAGGGATTGTAGGCTACCACTCACCACTAGACCAGGGGCAGTAATGTCTTAGCTTGTCAGGACGTTGTGTTTCGTCAAGTATAAGCGCTCGCTGAAGAGTTTTACATGCAAATTTTTGTTGGTGGGAAATTCCTGTTAACTGTTCCATAGAGTCCTGTAACAGTTACATGTCCTGGATTCTGTAGCGTTCTGTTGCGATGCAACCATGCGGTCCGTTTGAGAAACAGTATTCATGTATGGGGGTATTTGTAGACATTCTGCTTGTGATTTACTCTGTTTTCTCTGAGTTGTGTTTGTCCCTCGTCTGATTCTACACTCTTGTGCATTTTGATTGTAATGAAATGTTAACATTATGCAATTCGACAGATGATTGATTATTGGCAGTAAAGCCAGAATGGGGTTGGATATCCCTGCTGTCACCCAATCAGAAATAAATAAATGGTTTGTCTGTATCCAGCAGTTGTAGAATTGCATGTCATTAACAACTATCTTTCTGTGTGTGTGTGTGTGTGTGTGTGTGTGTGTGTGTGTGTGTAGATGTGTTTTGGGACTGGAAGCAGAATGCGGACGAGGTGATAGTGAGGCTGCGCTGTGGGGATGGGGTTCTGAAGTCTGAGGACGTCAACGCTGCCTTCTCCGACACCGCCTGCAGGGTCTGCTTCCCAGGTGAGCGCCGTTCAGTGCTTGTGCTTGAGTACGCTTTCGACATTTCATTTCCTTGGCTAGGGCTATTTGAACTAATGGGAATTAAATGTCATAATGATTATAATAATAATAATACTAGAAGCTATAGCTATACCGTGGTTGAGAGAATAGTCAGCTTATGTGAGCTTGACATGATGACGAGCTACACTGAGAGGGCTAATAAACTGCACTGGAAACTGAAAGATTAGAATTGAGTCAGTACCGTATGTTTGGGTGTGTATGTGCGCATGTGTGTGTGTGTGTGTGAGAGAGTGAGTCTGATGGAGGCGCTTTATATCACATGACCCTTGCGCTGTGTTCCTAGATGGTTCGGAGTGGAGCTGTCACCTGCACTCTGAGATCGAGGGCTCGTGCAGTAAGGTGCTCTTCAAGGAGAAAGGCAGCATCCTCCAGCTGGTGATGAGCAAGAAGATCCCCTTCAACACCTGGCCCACCCTCACTGTGAGTCAGCACGCCACCATCACAGCACACAGCACCACACAGGGGCAGGGCAGGGCATGCTAACGCAGTAGAATAGAATGGAATGGAATACAATAGAATTCTTTAGTGTTCTGTTGTCCAGATTGGTTGGCAAACCTCAGGGTTCTTCATAGTTATGAATAGATAAAAACGCTTAATGAAACAGTCACACACTTTTTCATGTAAACATGAATTCTAATGAACAACATGAACAAACATGAAAAAACGCCTCCGGGTTAGACTCCCGTTTTCTTTCTGGTGTCTTATTGGAAATGTGTCAGTAGTTTACTGTAAGTTAAAGTTAACACAGTAGTTGATGATTGTATTTTTGGTTGTCAAGTACCTTAGTTTTGTTGTTAATGTATTTTTTTGTCATTTTAGTGTGGACATTGCTTGTCTTTAAATTGCACATCTATGTTTGCATCTGTTTCTGTTTGTGTGTCTTGTGTGTTGCATGCCAGCAGCCCGTAACTGTATGTTTTTTTTTTTTGTCGCTGTACAGCGAAACAACATGGAGAACGAGCCGGTAAACATCAAGGTGGAGAACGGCAAAGATCATTCGGTCATCAGCGCCTCCGAGACCCCCAAGGCCTCCTCCCAGCCCGCCACCCCTCCGGCCTCCGGCGAGCAGAAGCGAGGCAAGGCCGACCGCGGCACCAAGCGCGGCATGAAGAACAAGACGGCGGGGGAGCGGCCGGACGGCGGGGGGCCAAAGCAGACGGACGGGGGTGCGAAGCCGGGACCGCCGCCAAAGGCCGACGCCACCCCTGAGCCCAGTGCCAAACGCACCGTGCGCACAACCAAGTCCCCCAAGCCCCCCTCGTCCTCCTCCACCACCGCCACCACCACGTCAGGGACCGCCGCAGCGAGAGATGCCCAGTCCAAGCCCGCCGTCAACGGGAAACAGTGCAGCTCCGCACCTGTTGACGCCCCCATCACAACAACAACCACCACCACTACTACTACCACCACCACCACCACTACCACCACCAGGGACAACAGGGTAGCAACACCAGGCCGAGACCGCGAGCGCACACCTGTGCCTGCCTCAGCGACGGTCAGCAGGGAGCCAGAATGTAAACTTCAGGTGAGGACCGCCACAGACAACCTGACGGGGAGATCACCTGGTGATGAATCGTTGGTGTAAAACACCTCAGTGGTGCCACAGATGTGATCAATGCACACAGCTAATATTAATTACACTTTATTTTACTGTCCCTAATACGTCAATTGGATACAGAGTAACAAAGTGTGTAACAACATGTAACTTTATGTACTTACACTGTACCTTAGGGTTGGGTATGTACAGTGTAAGTACATAATATTACATGTTGTTACATGTAGATACACTAAAAAAGATACCGTAACATAAAGTGTTACTCTGATATGGTGAATCCGGTGAAAGAGCTACTGTTACACTTGAAGCACAATGATGCCATTTTATCTTGTTGCACATACGTGCAAAAGATAAGGGCACAATTTGTGGTTTTGAATCAGTCTGTGTTAGTACTGCAAAATACCCTCTGCAGTGTTTCAGTATTTACAATATGCAAATGTAAAATATGCCTAGTTTGTAATAATAATCCGTGTGATCATTGACCTTCCTCCAGGTTGAGCGAGAAGAGCAAAAGTCAGAGCAGCCATCTGTGTCGGGGCCCAGGTTAGATTCGCACAGTTCCCCTGCTCCAGCACGGACCCCCAGCCCAGCCGCCAGCAGCAGCAGCAGCAGCAGCCACAGGCCTGACGTGGCCACCAACGCCACCAACGGCCTCACCCCACACGGAGACGAGCAGGGGGACAGGAACGTAAGCCCTGCCCCAGAGAAGGACACTGGGGAGAGTGTACAAGTCCCCACAAAAACCTCCCAGCAAGCCCAGAGTTTGGGCTCAGGGAGCGCCGTCACCACCACCACCACCACCACCACCTCGTCAACCGCGCCACCCAAGGAGGAGGAGTCCGGTCGTGAAGCTGGAGTGGAGGAGGAGAAAAGGGACAAGTCAAAGGAGGAACCCCCAGAGAAGAGTCAGGAGGAGGAGAAAGGTGAGCGGTGGGCTTCAGCAAGAAGATGAAGACAATATACGCATCTTATAAAGTTGTGTAGCCTGACAGTTGTATCAGTGTAGATGATATGTTTTTCTTGTTTTTTGCTCCCTATAATGATAGCTAGACAAAATCAGCAGAAGTAATGGGTGTGGTTAATGTTTTGAGTTCTTGAGAATGTACAAGGAGATGTTACAGCATGTCATTATTTGGTTCAGTAATTACAGTATTGTAGTAGAACACCTAGCCTTACCACACCAGGCCTGTGTTTCTTAGATGAAATTGCTGTAAGTGCAGAGGTGGACAAACTGGATTGAGAAAGTAAAAGTCCTGCCATATCTTCCTTCTTCCCTGTGCTTCTAAAACAGGCGATTTCACTCATTAGCTCAGCTACCTGGCTGATGTTATGCTAATTGGGATTGGCTGGTTCAGTGCATTGGTTGGAACAAATCTGTGGCAGAACTTTTACTTTCTGAACCCGGGATGTCTGCCTCTGCATAAGATGTCATAAGACAGAGAGTGACGAATGTGTGTTCTTTCCCTCAGCTCCAGAACCCATGGTAAACTTGAAGTTTGTGAAAAACGATTCCTATGAGAAAGGGACAGACCTGATGGTGGTGAATGTCTACATGAAGGGCATCTGCAGGGAGACGTCCAGAGTGCTCTTCAGGGAGCAGGACTTCACGCTCATCTTTCAAACCAGGTGAGCACAGGGTAGCCAAGGGGAGCACAAGTCACCCCACCTGGCCTCGAACCCAGGTCTCCTGGGTACCAAACGTGAGCTTTGACCGCAACATCAACGAGCCAGGCAGTCAGAGCACACCCACAACCCTAGTGATGGTCACTCAAACAGGGTCATTTCTTGGAGAGCTTTAGACCATGGTGTCCCAAACTTGTGCATTGTAGAATGTGAATGAATGTAATATGTAGTGGTCAGTCACAATTGAGGGTGGGTGTGGGGGATTGGGGAGGTGCCTGTTTAGAGATGCTGTCAGAATACTAGATTCTCCCAGAGAGTTAAAAATATTGCTTTCAGTACATATAGTATTTTAAACAAAGACCAAGCCATAATGTTATTGACAGAAAATTACTACATAATTAACATATTATTAACATATAATGTTACAAGGCTAGTTTTTGCAGTGGCTTTTATTATTACCAATTTCATTTTTCCAATTTCTTTGATCTATTTTGACTTTATTCTTGTGTCCTCTTTTTCTTTTTTTTTCTCAGTGACCCCAATTTCCTGCGCCTTCATTCTGATTGTGGACCAAACACTGTCTTTAAGTGGCAGGTCAAACTCAGGTATGAACTCTTCCATCCTGGGGCAGTTAATTTGGACTGAGGGGTTTTCCCCTCAAGATTAGTTACTTCTTTGTAAAGACCATGCTGTGAGTGTGTGTCTGTGTGTGTGTGTGTGTCTGTGAGTGTGTGTGAGAGTGTGTGTTTCAAATTTGTCCGAGGCCTCGGTGTGAAGGGGAATCCGTATTTAGTGTGTGTATTGGGTGTCGGCAGGAACCTGATCCAGCCCGAGCAGTCCAGCTATGCCTTCACCCCGTCCCGCATCGACATCACGCTGAAGAAGAGGCACAGCCAGCGCTGGGGGGGCCTGGAGGCCCCCGCTACACAAGGTCTGCTGCCAAGCTTCGACTTGGCACCGAGCACGCTTGTCTCATTAGAGACACACACACACACACACACACACACACATACACACACACACATACACACACACACACACACACCACAGATGCACACACCACACAGACGCACACACACACACACACACACACACACAAACACTACACACACACAAACACTACACACACACAAACACTACACACACACAAACACTACACACACACACACACACACATACACACACACACATACACCACACACACATGCCACACACACAAACCACACTGGCCCCTAAACACATAGTAGTTGCAGAATCCTCACAACAACAGACCATAGCCTCTTAACAGTTCCAGAAAGGCTGTCAACTCCATGCTGCTAAAATGTTCGTAGCTGTGTTCAGTGTATTATTAAAAAGTAGTTTTTGAGATTTGTGTTGTAGTTGATGGTTATGTAATGCATATATTATAAAAAAAAAGTTATTTCAAGTTCAAAGAAAGAGCTTCACAAATATGAGATTTTGATTACACTATTGTGTGTGTGTGTGTGTGTGTGTGCGCACTTATGAGTAGGGAAACTTGCATGTGCGTAAATGTAGGCCACCACTTGGTGCTGAGCTGCAGTGGCGTGGAGAGCCAGTAACCTAATATGAATTCCAGTCCCCAGCCCTGTGCCCCAGTGTGTGTGTGGTTGGGTGCCCAAATCCTGAGTGGTGTCCCTGGCTGCACCATCGCCTTACTTTAGGACACACACACACACACACACACACACACACACAAACACACTTATAAACCCAACACACAAAACATTTTGAAGGCTGAGTGTTTTACTACAGCTTGAGAACAAGCAGAACAAGTCAGTGTTTAAATGTGAACATTCAGTGTCCTGAAGGTTCCTCTTATACCTGTATGCCAACTAGGTCTAATAGAAAGCATTCACTCTACTGTTCATTAAGTATTATTCATTTGTCATAGACGTGCGTTTTCCTGTGTTCTCCCTTATCTTTTAGTTCTGATCCCTAGCTTCTAACCACAAGCTTCATCCTCCTCTGTTTAAGGTGCAGTGGGGGGCGCCAAAGTTGCTGTACCCTGTGGCCCTTCCTCCCTCGACAAGAGCCAGCCAGGGAGTAGCCAGCACACTCTGCCCGCCAAAGAAGAGCCTCGGGCGGGAGAGGAGAAGCCCAAGCCCCCCCGGGCTGCGGAGGATGGGGGTCTGGAGGCCGTTGTCCCACGCACGGTCACAGAACACGTCCCCATTAAGCAAGAATCCACAGTCACTACGGTAAGGGAGTAACTGTGGAATAGACAGGTTACAAGTGTGTATTAAGTGTGTGTGTGTAAGAGTGGCTTTGGACCACTTTGCACCTTGGGCTATATCTGATTCTTAGTCTGAGTGGGTCAATAACACAAGAAACACTTTGCAAAACGGTAATGTTCCTTCAGGGAGTAATTGGCAGTCGATTCCGTCAATATTTCAACTTCATCAGTGAGAGATTGCATATAACATTGCAGACCAAAACAACTTAATTTGTGTGTAAGATGACCACTAATAAATAGAGAGACCCCAAAAGACCGTAAAGTGTTTTCTCTTCATTTGAGTCTGCTTAATGCTGGGAATGCAGCAGGATGAACTAGTGCCCCTTATGCTTATCAGTGAGCGTGTGTAGATAAGGAAGAGAGGGAGAGACAGAGTCCTGCAGTCCATCTGGCACAGCCTGGTACAGACGCAGCCTAGGGCAGGGGTGGAGCCAGGACTCTTTAAATGGGTGGGCCCAGAAAACATCAGGTGGGCCTAGCCCAAAACACATAGGTTACTTTTTTTACTTGAACAGTCAATCAGGCAAAAGGACCCCTTTGATTGGGTGGGCCTGATTGAAAAGTGGGTGGAAACAAGAAGCCTTTTGGATGAAAGGTGAAACATCTTCAAGCTACTAAAAGAAGTCCAGTTGCTTACAACTTAGCTCATTTGAATAAGCACTAAGCATTAACCTCTGCAGTAGTGAGTAGTGCATCATCTGTTTGCTCTTCCTCTCCACAGCTTGTCCTTGTGAGGCATCTGCAGACACTGAACTAAAGACATTATTTAATGCTATTTCTCTCTCCCTCTCTCTCCCTCTATCTGTCTGTGTCTGCTGTACGTCTCCCAGCCCAAACCCACCTGCATGGTGCAGCCCATGACTCACGCGCCCCCCTCAGCCACCGAGCGATCCGAGGAAGAGGAGGAGAAGAAGGTGTGCCTGCCAGGCTTCACCGGATTGGTCAACCTGGGCAACACCTGCTTCATGAACAGCGTCATCCAGTCCCTCTCCAACACACGAGAGCTCAGGGACTATTTCCATGGTGAGCAATCCTCGCCCTGTGTTACCTCGGTGTGTCTTTCCACCGACCCTATGCAGCCTACTGCTCTGCTCAGTCCACATAGCTTCTACCTCATGTCTATTTCTGTCAGCGTGACTTTTTGTGTTTTGAGTGTGTTGTTCTCTCCGCTCCTGTCTCCATGGCAGACCGGGCGTTTGAGACGGAGATCAACTGCAGTAACCCTCTGGGCACGGGCGGGCGGCTGGCCATCGGCTTCGCCGTGCTGCTGCGGGCGCTTTGGAAGGGCACACACCACGCCTTCCAGCCCTCCAAACTCAAGGTGGGAATGTGATCAGAGAGACACGCACACAGACACACACGCACACAGACACACAAACGCACACACACACGAACGCAGACACACACACACACGAACGCAGACACACACACGAACGCAGACACACACACGCACAAACGCACACACGCACAAACGCACACACACACGAACGCAGACACACACGAACGCAGACACACTCGCACGCAGACACATACGCACGCACACAGACACGCAGACACACAAGTTCCTATCCCTATGGAGTACTCCTATTACCCCCAATTATAATGTAACTGAAGAATACTAAACTGTGCCCAGACCAAATCCATGCCCTAAGCTTAACCTGTCTGTAAAGCACTGTTTTGGCGCTTTTTCAGTAATTGTACCAAAATAACTAAGAAAAATACTACTTACTCCCCATATATCATCCTTTGTTTGGCTTCCTTATCTTAGTGGGGAAATGTTTGACCCCTATTGGTATACACACACACACACAAACAAACATGCATACTTAAGCAGAATGTCGTGAAAGGTTAGGTTAGATTTGTTGATTTTCGAAAGGTATTGAACGATTTTGACCCCCAACCCCTGCAGGCCATCGTGGCGAGTAAGGCGAGCCAGTTCACGGGCTACGCCCAGCACGATGCTCAGGAGTTCATGGCCTTCCTGCTGGACGGCCTTCACGAGGACCTGAACCGCATCCAGAACAAACCCTACACCGAGACCGTGGACTCAGACGGGCGACAGGACGAGGTACACACTCTCACACACACTCTCACACACACTCACACACACACACACACACACCCTCTCACACACCCTCTCACACACCCTCTCACACACCCTCTCACACACCCTCTCACACACCCTCTCACACACCCTCTCACACACCCTCTCACACACCCTCACACACACCCTCACACACACACACACACACACACACACACACACACACACAGGTACACACACACAGGTACACACACACAGGTACACACACACACACATGGGTACAAACGCACAGATGAAACTGAACGTATCATAAAGTGCTTTTTTACTTTGCACTGACAGGAATGCTTGAAGCCCTATACAAAAGATCTAAACACACTGTCATCCAAATGGATTTTCCCATGAAGCAGTGAGAACCGCAAGTAATGATGTGTGTGTGTGTGTGTGTGTGTGTGTGTGTGTGTGTGTGTGTGTGTGTAACCTCATAGGTGGTGGCTGAGGAGGCTTGGCAGAGGCATAAGATGCGGAACGACTCGTTCATTGTGGACCTGTTTCAGGGCCAGTACAAGTCCAAACTGGTCTGCCCCATGTGCTCCAAGGTGAGACGCCGATCACACACACACACACACACACACACACACACACACACACACACACACACACACACACACACACACACACACACACACCTCCCTCAGACAAGCAGTCACTTGTCATCAGTGTGGCTGTGCCCTTTCATTTACCTTCATCTGACCTCATGCCCAGATATCTAGATAACTGGGCCCTTACTCACTATGAATCCCAACACTAAAAGTAGCTCTTAGTGACGTCATTCTAAGAAAAATATTTCTAGTTCCAGTTTCTATTCGTCCATATTGTATTTTGAAAAAAATATTTTCACAATTACATATTTCTTAATACAGTCTAAGTTCTGTGATTGGTTTAGTTTACTGTCAAAATTCATTACTAGGAGTGCATTTGTTTTCGTTTTCTTGTTCTCTTTTTTTCCTTTTTGTTAAGATGACGGCTTTTAGAAGACTGTGTTGTACCTAGCAACGGGGTCAACCACACCTCCTCACTAAGATAAAAGTTTCTGTTCTGTCCTTGCTCAAAGTTGTTTTCAGAAACTCCTTGAATGACTCTTAAGCACGATTCCTTGCCGGGCATTTTTGTGCCAAGTTAGGAGCTCTCTAAGAGGACTTTGAGAGTCTTTGTGAATACGAGCCCTGGTCTTCAGGGTGAAATGTATGAATGCCAGGGCCCTCTAGTGACAGAGACTTGACTAGCACACAGCGGAGTGCGCAAAGGACTTGGCAAATCCTGAGCTTGTGTGGCATGAAGTAGAATTTTCTTTTTTCCCCAATAAACAAATCAAACATAACACCTCCTTTGAGTAAGCCCTGTCTGTCTGTCTGTCGTTCTGTGAAGCCTGTAATCCCTGCCCGCCTTTCCTCGTCACATCACATTACCTGGCTTTGATGGGACAAATATGCCATATGATAAGTGTCCCAAATGTTGTAAAACATGGCCTGAAATCCACAAATATTGTTAACATTTGCTTCTTTTTTATTTTTATTTGTATTATATTTTTTACACTGAATTTGCTGACTTCCTCCATTCTCTGGCTCCCGTAGTAAGATGAGACGCTAGCAGCCAGACAGTGAGGTAATGCCCACAGGCACAGGGCCGCTGTGTGCTGGAGTGGGAGGAGCTTAGTGGACTGCTGTGTGCTGGAGTGGGAGGGGCTTACTGTGCCACTGTGACGGAGTGGGAGGAGCTTAGTGGGCTGCTTTGTGCTGTAGTGGGAGGAGCTTAGTGGGCGGCTCTGTACTGGAGTGGGAGGAGCTTAGTGGGCCGCCGTGTGCCGCAATAGGGCAGCGGGGGTGATGAGGACGGAGATTTCATATGATGGCCATTAGAGACACCTCAGAGTGCCTGGGCTGGCCAAGGAGTCTCTATGCAATTACAGCAGCAAATGGGACCCTCCCCTCTCAGGCCTTAAGTGTATTGTGTGTGTGTGTGTGTGTGTGTGTGTGTGTGTGTGTGTGTGTGTGTGTGTGTGTGTGTGTGTGTGTGTGTGTGTGTATGTGTAACAGAGAGTAATTGTTTTCACCCTTTCTCCTTGTCGCTGTGTGTGTGTGTGTGTGTGAGAAGAGTCTGGTGCTGGGTGTCTCTAAATCTCCATCTTGTTGTAATGTGATTAAATGGAATTCAGGAATCGAGTTACCCAGGAAACATTGGCTTGCGTTCCAGCGCTGCGAAGGCTTTTGGATCAATGCTGTGCTTTCTCCTGCAGGTTTCCATCACCTTCGACCCTTTCCTCTACCTGCCAGTGCCCTTACCTCAGAAACAGAAGGTGCTGACTGTTTTCTTTTTCGCAAAAGAGCCTCACAAGAAGCCTATTAAGGTAAGGGGAAGTGATTTTTGGATGATAACAAAAAGTCTTGCGCAAAGTTATGTTGTTTAGGATCCTTCAAATACATCCCGTGTGAAGCTTGGTGCTGGTTGGTGATGGATCGGGTTTGTGTGTTGATGTAGTTTCTGGTCAGTGTGAGCAAGGAGAACTCCAGCACAGCGGAGGTTCTGGAGTCCATCTCCCGCAGTGTCCGGATCAAACCAGAGAACCTGAGGCTGGCGGAGGTGAGAGCCTTACACCCCCTTTCTCAGGCCTAGCCATCCTTCTGCACCTCATAGTCATTCATTTAAGACAACATGATGTTGCCACAGCGCAGGAGAGTAAAGACTTGTCTTTACTCTCTTGCCTTAAGCTCATTATAGTTCATATAATTTAATATTGCACACCCCGTTTTTATTTATACACGTTATTTATTTATTCAGTATTTGAAGTGTATATCTATTTATTGTATTATGTATTGTATTTTAGTTTTTCTTGCATATTCAATTTTCCTTACATGTATGTGCATGTTAATATCCCTTAAGCCTCTACTGTGACACACTTTGGGTCAACTGCTGTTGTTTTTAACATGCTTTACAAATAAAGTGACTTGACTTAACTTGAGTATTTGGTTGCTAGTAAGTGTAAGTTAAAAAAAAAAATGAAAGCATCTTTTATTTAGTCACCCTCCACCTCCCCCTTTTCATGTTTTACGTCATGTCAGGTGGTGAAGAGCCGCTTCCAGCGGATTTTCCTGCCGTCCCACTCGCTGGACGCCGTGTCCTCCTCCGACATGCTCTTCTGCTTCGAGGTGCTGTCCAAAGAGCTGGCCAAGGAGCGGGTAGTGGTGCTTAGGGTCCACCAGGTGAGCTACACTGCACTACACTACACTACATCCTTTGGCCCTCACTGCTACTTTGGTGTAGTGCAATGAGCACCAGGAATACACACACCTGTTTGAAATTGATGATTTGTGGGGACAAATGAACCATGACATTCATTCACGTTTCAAGATTTCCCATTATTCAGAATTGCATGAGGGGAATGAAATTTGGGTTCAATTAATACCTCTTCACTGTGTTGAGTGCAGCAGGCAGTTTTTTCCCCAGTGATCAGTAACTGGCACTACATGTACACACTTCTTAAACTTCCCACATAGCAAGTAAGCCAGCGAAGTCAGGAGCAAAAACATTGATTTGTACCCATTTTATGATGTGTAATAGCGCCAATAAAACTGTCTAAGTGAAAAACGCTCTTAATAGATTTCAGACACCTTTGACTCTTAGAGCTAATTAAATCAGGGCTAAAATCGCACAATGTCTGGCTTAAAGTGAAAGTCACTTTTGCTATTAATTATATCTGCTCTGCTCCATGAATTCCGTTCCTCTGTATTTGTATGTTCTATTTACACATAAATTCTGACCTCTGCCTCATCCTTTGTGTGTGTGTGTGTGTGTGTGTGTGTGTGTGGGTGTGTGTGTGGGTCTGTCTGTCTGTCTGTGCATATGCGTGTGTGTGTGTACAGAAACCACAGGTGCCCAGTATCCCCATAGCCAAGTGTGCAGCCTGCCAAAAGCCTCCGCTCCCTGAGGAGGAGAAGCTGAAGAGGTGCACACGCTGCTACAGGGTCGGCTACTGCAACCAGTGAGTCTGCCTCTCACCCCTGCACACATTTACATCTGTAGAGTCTGCCCTCTGCCCTTATATGAGAAGCATTATACTAGGGCTCCCTTTTGGTTTGGTGTGGGTGTGTTTTTTTTCCATTTATGCTATTTCATCATCAATAGATAAAACATTTAGGGAATTTAAATTGTTTTTTTATTTCCCTTTCTTTTGTTTCATTTTCATTTTTGTTTTTCATTCCACTGTCAATATTTTCATGTATCTTGTGTGTTTCTGATATTCTGTGTGATTCTGATGACCTCTGTGTTTAACCCGTTCCTCAGGGCATGCCAGAAGAACCACTGGCCCACTCACAAAACCCAGTGTCGGACCAACAGTGAGAGCGTGGGTCTGCCTTTCCTGGTCAGCGTGCCCGAGTCTCGACTCACCTATGCACGGCTCACCCAGCTGCTGGAGGGCTACTCCAGGTAAGGGGCTCAGGACAGAGGCTGGCATAGGGGAGTTGCACTGGGTGGAAAAGACAAAATTAAATAAAGATGAAGCTGATACAGTATTGTCAAAAGAGCTAAATTGTATACAACTGGATTTCTTTTGGAGCTTGGAGTCCAGTTGTATGTATACAACTTATCTCTTTTGACTACCATCCCTTTGACTAACCATTAGGGTTACGCTCTAAGGTGTTAATTACGTAGGTCTGAGATTATAATCTGAGTGATAGATTATAATCCCAGTCCTGCAGAAATCTGAGGGTATAACTCAGAGGGCTAGGGGGGGTTAATAGGCAAGATTGTAAAGGATTGTAAAGATTGATTGACTAAAGATTGTAATCTGAGCACAGTGTTTACTGTCTGGTTTGGCATTGCTTAGTTTAGAAAAAACACATGCTTGTGCACTTACAAAAAGTACTTTTGGGGAAAAAGACTTCCTGGAAGTTGGAAGTTGAATCCACTGACAACGTTAAAATGGAAATATAAACTCATCCCTGCTGTGGTACATCCCTGCTGTGCCCAGGTACTCCGTCAACGTATTCCAGCCGCCCTTCCAGTCGGGCAGGACCTCTCCAGAGGTCAGCCAGTGCCGGGGTGACCTGGCGGCCGTGCATGGGGGAGTCCCCGAGGGCGTGGGGCCGGAGGAGCACCCCTGCCTGGCCAGCGGGGACGGGGACAGGGACGGGGACGAGGAGGATCTGGACAGCCTGAACGGGAACAGCCCGGCGGATGTAGCCCAGGCGGCAGCAGCAGCAGCGGCCGCTCGTGCAGCAGCGGAGCCCGACTCGGTCTCGACGCGCACCACAGACTCCGGCTTCTCCGAGCTCACGTCCGGCTCCCGAGACCATCCCGAGGAGAAGGAGACGTCTTGTGAGAAGTCCCTGAAGCCAGAAGGTACAGCACAGTGCATCAGTAGGAGCATCCGTTAAGCCGTATTGAATCAATACCTGAAACCACAGATCAGCTGTCTGCTGTCGTGTCTACCAGAGTGGTTTAAGTAAATGTAGAGCACAGGGAGACGTGCATTAGTGCTCCTCAGGCTGTCAGTGCCTTTCCAATATCATACTTTCTCTAGACCAATGTTTCTCAAGGTTTTTCAGACTGAGCCCCACCCCCCCCAATCCCCCACCCCCCAAGACCCCAAGACTCCCTAACCATTAGGCCACAGCTGCCTGAATAATAATTTATCTGCTCGCAGACCATTTGGGAATTCTAGCAGACCACCAGTGGTCCGCCGATAACACTTTGAGAAACATTGGTCTAAACAGTGTCTATTTCTGGGCCATAAGCTGATTTGGTCAGATGATGCGATATGTGATGGGGGCACCTTGTCTCATGTTTTCTCTTTTTTTTTTTCCCTCCTGCAGCGGCGGTGGCAGGGTTCCAGCAGGCCTCCGAGGGCAGCTCCAGCCACGCCTCCCAGTTCTACATCTCCCTCCTGGACGCCAGCAATAAGGAGCAGCGGCTGGAGGAGAAAAGTATGTGCAAGCGGCAGGGAACTCTATAGCTAAATGAGCCAAGTTGTAAGCAACTTGGACAAGGACTTCTTTTTAGGAGCTTGAAGACCTTTCACCTCTTATCCAAAAGGCTTCTTCAGTTCTGGCACAATGGTAACCCTACCGTTATGCCAGAACTCAAGTAATCTTTTAAATGAAAGGTGAAACATCTTCAAGCTACTAAAAAGAAGTCTAGTTGCTTACAACTTGGCTCATTCGACTAACATGACCTGGATAAATGAGAATCTTTACAGGAACTCTATAGCAACTGTACTGTTGTAACCAAGTGGTGGAACTGTGAGCAGTGAACTTAATTGAACTGAACTGCAGCCAAGAAAATGCACCCATGCAGAATACTGGTGTCTCACTCTGGAGCCAGGGGAAGTGATACAGTAATACACAACATAAAGCTTTTGGGGTAAACAAGGCCTATTTATATTTACATGTACTGTATTCACTGTGTATCAGTAACCTGCAGTGAAGGCAGCTAAGATATTGTGGTGTGTGAAGACACTGTTCGGGTATTCGTAAGAAGCTGTATGACCGCAATAGCTGGAAGAATTCCCAAAGGGGATCGCTGGCACGGCTTTATGGGTTTATGCCATTTTGCAGTCAGGACTTTAGGCTCTGCCTGCAACTCTGACCGACTTCTGTCCATCCTCTGCTGCTGTTTATCAGTTATTGTGTGGAGTTTTGTGCTGCCTGGGTGTCACTGAGAAGGGAAACATGGTGTTCAAGTTGTGAAGGAGAAATCTTTCCCATCATATTCTGAGTGGATGTAGCCTGTCTGATGGAGTTAGGGTGCTACAATGTAATGTTGTAGTAGTGAATGGCAGCTTAGTAAAGGAGTGTTAAATGTCTCCCCCTCCCTCTCTCTCTCTCCTACTCTCTCTCTATCTATCTGTCTCTCTATTCTGTTCTCTATCTCTCTCCATCTGTCTTTTTCTTTCTGTTTCTCTCTGTCTCTCTGTCTCGCTCTTTCTCTCTCTGTCTCCTCTATCTCTCTCTGTCTCCCCTCTCTCTCTGTCTTTCTCTCTCTCTCTCTCTCTCTCCCTCCCTCCCTTTCTCAGCTGAGGGCACTCTGGAGGTCCCTGAGGACTGCACGGTGGAGCTGGTGTGGAAGAACAATGAGCGTCTGAAGGAGTACGTGCTGGTGCGCTCTAAGGAGCTGGAGTTCGACGAGGACCCCGGCTCAGCCAGCGAGACGGCCCGCGCCGGACACTTCACCCTCGAGCAGTGCCTCAACCTCTTCACCAAACCAGAGGTGCTGGCACCAGAGGAGGCCTGGTATGACACGCACACATTCACACACGCATTCACACACACACACACACACACACACACACACACACACACACACACACACACACACACATACACACACATACTGCTACAAACACCTACATACACTCACACATTTATTTGATGGATGTGTTTTTTTTGCTTTTAATTACAAATCCTAATTGTACTTCATAATACATTACTTTTATAATTAAGCATTTGACTAGTTAATGTAATTAAATGTTTTATTATAAAGTGATGGGGCTAGCAGTTTTTATTGTGACAGATTTTTCATACAACTATCCATTGAAATGACAATATAAAAGTGTGAGGCAAACTCTGACTTGGTGTGTGTCTCTGTGTGTGTGTGTGTGTGTGTGTGTGTGTGTGTGTGTGTGTGTGTGTGTGTGTGTGTGTGTGTGTGTGTGTGTGTGTGTGTGTGTGTCGTCTCATATCCATTCTGCAGGTACTGCCCTAAGTGCCAGCAGCACCGGGAAGCGTCCAAGCAGCTGTTGCTATGGCGACTGCCCAACGTGCTCATCATCCAGCTCAAGCGCTTCTCCTTCCGCAGCTTCATCTGGAGGGACAAGATCAACGACATGGTGGACTTCCCAGTCAGGTACACACACACACACTCACACACACACACACACACACACACACACACACACACACACATTCACACAGACTAACATGGTGGGCTTTCTTTTTTCTGGTAAACACACATTGCATACACAGAAAAACCCACAGTCTGTGTTTGTCTGTGTTCAACATGAAAACAAGCATGGGAAAACAACTACCAATAAACCAATACTGGATGTCAACCAGCAGGCTTACTTGCCCTAATGATTAACTCACTTAATTGTAGCAGTGGTCTTGTACCTCTTATGCCTGGATGAGAATCAGTCGGCACACATCAGTCCACTTTCCACCTAACTTAAATCTAACCTTTGTTCCTCACTGCTCTGCAGGAACCTGGACCTCAGTAAGTTCTGCATTGGCCATAAGGACGACATGCAGCCCCCCATCTATGACCTGTATGCTGTAATAAACCACTATGGCGGCATGATCGGGGGCCACTACACCGCCTACGCCCGGCTGCCCAGCGACAAGAACAGCCAGCGCAGTGATGTCGGTACGTCCCCTCTGTGTCAGCGCTCACTCTGCTCAATGTCCTGGAGTCGGATTTAATTATATCGGCTTATTGGTCTGTTTAATTATCATCAGCTTATTGGCCCGTAGCGGGAGAGTTTACCCAGACAATAATATAAAACATTAATTGTTTGTCTCTTTTCACTTCGGTAAAACAGACTCTGGAGTGTTAAATGTTAATAATAGCTCAGCAAATTACTTAATTTAATAGGTAAATAATTTAATCAAGTAATTAAACTAATGAGGTTCATTTATTGATGAGCCGCGTAACCCCCTTTATCTAAATGAGTCCCTTGTCTCCGAACCCCTCCCGCCCGCAGGTTGGCGTCTGTTCGACGACAGCACTGTGACGATGGTGGAGGAGAGCCAGGTGGTGACGCGCTACGTAACCCCCTTATCTAAATGAGTCTGTTGTCTCCGAACCCTCCCTGCAGGTTGGCGTCTGTTTGACGACAGCACGGTGACGATGGTGGAGGAGAGCCAGGTGGTGACGCGCTACGCCTACGTGCTCTTCTACCGCCGCCGCAACTCCCCCGTGGAGCGGCCCCCACGCTTCCTGGGGCCCCTGGGGGCCGAGGCAGCCACCGCCGCCGGAGCCGCCACCAGCCAGGTGAGGCCCACAAGCGCTGCCAGCATATACACACACCTGCACACACCTGCACAATGACCCTTTAAATGCCCCTGGGTGACCCGTCTGAAGGATTGAGGTTGTCTGATCTTTGTGATTTACAGTGCTGTGAAAAGCTTTTATCGGGACACATTTATAGATTAATCAGTGCCATAGAAAACAGATTTTGTGTTGTTTGCTGCTCACAGGCCATTTTGAATAGAAGCACAGACACACGTCAGTACAGGGGCCCAACACTTAGTGCATACAGTATGTAGTTTCCAAGTTTAGTTTGTATTAACTTGCCGAGCTTTATTATTTGTTATCCCAGACCCCCTCATTAAAGTATGTGTAGTGTACACTCTGGGCCCGAAAGTTCCTAATGATCCAAACCATCTGTCACATGAGGGAGAAAGGGTAGTGGTGGCCTTTTTAACTAAGGCTCACATGGGTGGGTGACACAAAACGTTTCGGCTGTCAGTGCCTGGACATTTCCATCTCGTGGTTAGGAGTCAGTTTTACCTTTTTTTTTTTTCACTTTTAAGGCAAGCCTAATTGACATTGCCACCATCACCTGTCTCATTACTGCAAATGGCCAATTCACATTGAAATGAAATAGCCTCTTGTTGCCTTAACAGTCTCCGTTGTCCCCATGTGTCTGCAGGGTTCGAATAGCCAAAATAGAACATAGAAATGGACCATACTTACAATTCCATAGAAATTAAACATTTGCAAAACAATCCACCAATCCAGAAAATAATACATTTCCCAAAAAAAAAAACAACAAAAAAAAACACTTTCAGCTTGATAGAGAGGGCAGGAGGCTATACTCCTGGAGTTCATTTTAGTCAGATCACTGATTTGTATTTGATTGAGTAAATGCACTGATGGTTTAATTGCCAATTTAATTTGTTTATCGCTGCAAGCAGATGTTTCAGGGAATTTTCAAGGTTTTGTTTTCTCTTAAATGGCCTCTGAGCCCACGGCAGCCTTAATAAGCTCTTTTTGTTGTACTGTAAACCAACTATTACAACATTTAATGACAATATACAGTTAAAAGGTCTATGTAGTGATGCTTCTTATCAACATGATATTCTAAACAGTTGGTCATATCCTCAAAATCCAATGTCAGGTGTGTTTTGTGGAGGATGTTAAAAGTTTGATTTTGTTTTTGTTTTTTTGTTTTTTTTAAGTGGTAATTATATTTTCTCTCTCCTCTATATTATCTGGATATCTAACTCCATCTAGAAAGAGCTTGTGATATGCGTCCTTATTTAACTTCTTGCCCATATCGGCGAACATAAAGGGTTTGGTTTAAGGGTTAAAAAAGGTTTTGGTCTAATGCAAACACATTTTCAATGTTCTGTGTGATGTTGGAATTTTTTAACTTTGAAATTCTCAACTGCAGATTTTGGCTTGTCACATACTGTTTCAGTGTGTGCAGAAGAGCATGCACTAAGCTACCAGCACGTTTTGTCTCTCTTCTGACTCACAACACATACTGTCCTGTAGTGCCCTTTACAACTTTGCCAGGTTTTGTAACCACAGGATACTGCGGCGGGTGTTTTTTAATGCTGTGGCAGGTATCTTAAAACCAGCCGACTATGGCAGGTGTTGTAAATACTACAGCAGGTGTGTCAGAGCAGTTCTGGGGCAGGTGTGTTTAGATTGCTTAATCCGGGGTCTTGCTCTGTCAGTGCTCTCCACATTGGAGTGCATGTAAAGGCCCCGCCCGCCCCCCTCCTTGCTCAGAAGCTGACACAGGTTTCCGCCAATCGCAGGCCTCTCTGATCTGGCAGGAGCTGGAGGAAGAGGCGGAGCGACAGGAAGTGGGCCGCCGGGGCCTGTTCGTCCGGCCGCGGCTACAGTGGCGACGCCCGCGCAGACAGGAAGAGGAGGAGGAGGAGGAGGAGCGGGAGCATGGCGGGCCAGCAGGGGCTCTGCACAGGTCACGGCGTCCACATCAGCAGCAGCATCAGCAACGCCGCCATCGCCGCGGCAACCACATCTCGGATTACTCCGACGACGACTGTGTGCGATATTTCGTCCTGGGCACGCTGGCGGCGCTGCTAGCGCTGGCCCTTAACCTCTTCTACCCCCTACTCTACCAGGCCAGCTGGCGCTAGCTCAGCCCAGCAGCCCCAGCCCCAGCCCCACTCAAAGTACCCCTTTGAACTCAATACTCCTGTGTGTGTGTGTGTGTGTATGTACCGTATGTATTTAAGGAGCTTCCTGTATGACCATATATCTATTTATTACTCTCCGTATTAAAGTCACCTACATGATAACTTACAAAGCACACCTTAATAATGGCAATCAGGGGAAGATTTTTCCTTATTTGAAAATAAAAACAAATTGCACTTTGCAGCTTCACACACTACCAGACGGTAGATTATTCAGGCAACAGAGCTCAGCAACCACCTCCTTGTTCTTCCATGATGCTGCTACACACAACACCAGTACGCCAGTACACCAGTACGCTCTGGGAAATGCTGAGACCTTCCTAACATGAAGGTCATCTGCTGGTCTCATCATCGTTGATACTTTGGGTTGAACCTCTGTTTGGGCTTCCTCTACTAATGCACTCTAGCTGTAACCCACAGGGCTTCAGTGCCCTCTACTGAACAGGGAAGTTTCTAAACCTGTAGAGGGCGTGCAGGACAGGTTTGCACTACACACTACCTTACGGGGTTACATAGCAATGTAAGTATGTGAGGGTGTTGCAGTGTTTGTGAGTACAAGCACTGTAGCAGGGAAGGAGTACTGTGTGTGATCCTGCAGGCCTGAGGTAACACACCTAAATGGTTAAATACTTGACACACACTTGATCTAGTAGTGTTAACTTGAGTCTGACCATTTTTAGGCAATATGAACTCATTCTGAATGTAATTGAAGGCCACATTGAAGTGTGTCGTTTTTCATTTGTGTGGCTTCATTGTGACATCGTGGTCATTCACCTTGAACTGAGAAAGGTCCGGTGGCCCGTGCACTTGGACTGGTGGCATTTAGATTACAGGACATTCATGCTTATTCAACAGTTCACCAGTCGTCTTAATTTCTTAATTTACATTAGATGTCCTTTGATGACGGCTACCTGTAGAAAGTCATATTGGTTTTGAGTTGTGTATATATTCCATTCCAGTCGTCTTTTTTTCTGTGACTCATTTGAATAGAGCATGGCAGCTAAAATGTTAGTCACAGGTGTAGAAGGTCTCCGCTTTAGTCACGTTCTCTCTCCCCCTCTTTCTCCCTCTCTTTCTCTCTCTCTCTCTCTGTCTCTCTCCCTCTCTTTCTCTCTGTCTCTCTCTCTCTCTCTCTCTCTCTCTCCCTCTCTCTCTCTCTGTCTCTCTGCCCCCCCACTCACACACACACACACTCTATACTTTATACTAAGCCATTTAGTTGATGAACTATTTAATTTAATCAAGACCTTAATTTGTCTGTCTGTGGGGATAGCACCTTTGTGTGCTCGCTCCTTAGCTCATGCCTTTCAGATCTGTTCAACGTCACCTGCCTTGTTTTTGTAGTCTTTTTGTTCATTGGAATTGTAGATTCGTTTTAGTATCTAAGCCTTTGTTAATGTAGAGAACTGTGTGTGTGTGTGTGTGTGTGTGTTTTGGTTGTTTAAAATTTCAAGCTTAAGTTTTAGAAGCCAAAGCCATGTCCAGTAGTGTCCATTGCATGTCAATCCCATAATTCCCCTCTTCAGTTTTCTACCCTGACTTGAGTAGAGTAATGCGGCTTTGAGTATTTATGACGTCAAAAGCATAACTGTATATGCTTGGCCAGTTAACAGTTAATATAAGGGAATTTGCAGAAGCTGTGCATCTGCTTTGCATGTGTGGGTGATTGATGTGTGAAAGGGTTGCTGCATGGACTCACTGCATGTGTCTGTCCAACCTTGTGGAAGTAGAAGTCTCAGGGTGATCCATATTTTTTTTCTTCTGGCCTTGATTCAAAGCCATGCCACGCCACAGAGCAGGAATCACCTGTGTAGGGTTTGGGATCTTTGTGGTAGTGGTGAAATACCCCCTTAAACCTTTTTTTTCCTGTCATGGCCCAGTGCAATCAAATAAAACAAACCTACTGTCCGTCCACTATGCTAAAGGAAGGACCGAACTAGTAGTCTACAAATTGTCATGAATAAGTGCAGAGATGTGTAACTAAAGTATGCAGTTGCAGCTGCTAGATCGACCCATCTGTTGTCATGTATGTACGAATATTTTTGTATACCAGGTCTTTTACAGGGATTGCATTTGAAGACTAATGGCCTGCTTGTTTTTGTACTGCATATGGTTAAAGCAAGGCTATTGTGTCCTGGTAACTATTAGAGCTTGCATCAGAAAATATCTTTTTTTTTGTCCAGCTGTTAAAAACCTTGCCTGAATGCTGTATAAAAATGGCTGGGATAAAAAAAAAGGCGATGAAATGTTAATGTAACATTTGAATGCACAATGCTTCATGAATTGAAATGGCCACTATAAAGGGCAACTGTAAGACTTCTCCAGTAATAACCTGTAATGGTACTTAGAAAAATCAAATGCTGCTCTGTTGTACAATTTACTTGTACTGGCTTTTTAAATAAAATGTCAGTTTAATCACACCTAACTGTATGTTTTTTTCTTTTTTTTTTTTTGCTTTGTTTTTTGTCTGTCCACAATGTTGGTATGATGATAATTCTCTGTTAGAAATGTCCTGTAATTACTTGATATTCCTCAGTGCTGCCTTGGGGTTGATTAATTGTTGTATGGTGATTGACCCACCTCTTCCCCACATGTTTCAGGAGGTTTTGTGGAAAGCCAGTCTTGTAACGCTGATTTATTTTACAGGCATCTAGTCAGGCGCTCTTTGGAACAGACCTGGACCCCGAAGGACCCCCTCAGCTGACCCCAGAGGTGACCTCCGACCTCTTTGCGCCTTCGGGAGAGTGCTCCGCCCCGTCCTACAGCAACCTCGAGGAAGTGGACTAAAAGGGACCCGTGGTGCTCACGCCAACAGCAGTCACCCCCCGAGCTACCAGCCCCCTTGGAGGACAGGAGTTGTCCCAAACGGGTTTGGGGTGGGAGGAACCAACACCAGAAAAAAAAAAGACTTTAGTGCTTGTAAGCGAAGGTGCTACTGTTGCACGGGTGCAACGACAGAAACAGGGGGAGGGGCGAAGGAAGAGGCATATGCATGCACATGTTCACCCTTTATAGCGCTGTCTACACACACATGTACACATACACACATGTACACACACACACATGCACACAAACATACAAACACAGAGACACATAGTATGCTAGCTCTCTGTATACTCTCCCTGCTGCTCTGGTTAAACACATGGCATATACAATGTGTAGCCTCATACACCAATATGTATGTACACACACACATGCATACATACACACACACACGCATACACACACACACACACACACATGCATACACACACACATGCATACACACACACACACACACACGCACACTCCACCCACTTAGATGAACTCATAAGCTTAAGACATGCTGAAAAAAAAACCTTCACTTGTGTTTACTCTCTCTCTGCCCCTGTCCCTGGTATGCCCTGGGTGCAGTAGGCCTTCTGGGGCAGTGCTCCACCTGCTGGCCCACATACCCACAAGCCCCTGCTGTTTGGCAGGGCTCTCTCCCCCAAGCCTAGCAACACAACAAAGCAGCTGTAACCAGCCCAGACCCCACCACCACCCCCCTCCCCCAGACATACGGGCTTGTATCAATTATCGAGTTGGGGGGGCTGTGCGCGTGTGCTGGGTTTTGTTTTTGTTTTTTCGTTTGTTTTTTCTTGTTTTTTTTTTTGTTCATTGTGTTTTTTTGGAGGGGAGGGGGGTTATTGGGTGGAACTGTAAACTTAGTCACGTGTAACGTGTTAAGTGCACTGAAAAGAATATTAAAGGGTGATACTAGTATGTCAGCCCCATACCTAAAATGTTTCTTTTCTGAAGCCTGATCATTCTGAGTCGTACACAGCACAGTGGTGCTCAAAGCTGTAGTGTTGGGGAAACTGCTGCACCCTCCCTCACTGTGGTGTATTTGTATTCGGTGGCCACAGGGAAGCCTTCAAGGGTGTAGGAGTTTCTCTCCTGATGTCTTTAGTATGTTTGGTAATTGTATTGTTTTGCTATAAACTAACTGATGTGAGACCAGGCTTGGTAGCTGATGATGCTAGTCCATTTCAGGACTTGGAGTCACATTAGGACTAAAATGCCTCGAACTTGTCAAAACTGCAGCTACACTGTCCGAACTGTGCTACAGATTGATTGGAATGGTCAGGTGTAACAACATTAGTTTAATATGAATTGAAAAAAAAAAAAACAAGCTGGATTCCTCCTTCAAATGTTATTTCTTTGTTCTTTCTTTGTAAGTGGGTTACTTTTTAAGTCTAATCAATCCTGTGGAAATATTCTGTATTGCAGAGAAAAAAGGCTTGACATTGAAAAGAGAAAAAAAAAACTTGCATGTTGACCACGACCGTAGTCCTAAAATGTCATTACCAATCATGTAAGTCCCCTGCCCACCTTGTTGGATTGTCTAGTAACCCCTGTTTTGTTTCGTATTGGACTGCATATATTAAGTGGGTATAGGGGGCTGTATGGTTTTCCGAATGCTGCTGTGAATATAATATAAATGGTTAATATAAGTAAATAAATAAGCTTTTTGGGAAACTAAAAAAAATGACAGGTAATGTTTGTATATGCAAACTCGGAATCATAAGTAACTTTCAATAAAGATTCCAAGAAGTGATGAATCTTGTCATGTCCTTTACTGAACAGATGCAGTGAAGTTGAACAGGATGTAGCAACTCTCATTCAGAAGGTTTTGGACAAGGACGGTGGTAAATTGCCAGTACTACCTTACAGACTTAAATATATATATATATTTTAAATTTATCTGTATAATGGGCGGGCTTTCAGAGATTTCTGTAATGGGCTTGAGAAGTCGCGACGCTGTCATTGGTCCTCCGCAAGGAATATCCTCTAGAGTGCGCTAGTCACCAAACGTCCCGGTATTGACTCGTACTCTATGGCTGTATGCAAATAAGGAAATGTGCCGTTTCAGCTGTTCAAAGCCGGTATGGCCTCTGTCGCTGTCGTCCTGTTACAACGGACAATGGTATTACTGTTGTCAGTGACTAGACGAGTCGGAGTAGAAGTGTCGTCTGTCATTTCAGAACCTTCATCTGGTGACAGTAGGCTACGGTAGATGTCTGACGTAGCTTCCCGGTAGCTTCACGTTTCATTTTAAATAACCCAAACGATGATGAGTCTAGAAACAGATAGCCACTGCCATGGTAAAGCGGCGAGGCAGCTATTCTGAAAAGTTTCAGATTCTTACAGTCGCTGGTAGGTCAATGTGTTTTGCTAATCAAATATGTCTGAAGTGTTTATTTCTAAATAGAAAAGTTAGCGCAAATTCAGGATTATAACGTCATCACATTTCCCTGTTAGTCCTTTTGGGTTAGGGCAGGGTAAGCTTGTAGCAGGCGTTAACATCATTTGTAGCCTACTTCTGGTTGTTAAAACGTTCCGCTCAGGAGGACCTGGGTAATCTGCGCTAAAAATACTTAGTGTCTTCTTGCAAAGGGAATTAAATGCAAGTACGGTAATGTCAGGCGCCGTGTACAGAAATTGTGGTGTGAGTGAGGAAAATGACGAGGACAGACCAGAACTTCGAGCAGACCCTCTCTTTGGAGATTCTGCGGCTGACTCACCTGGTATAGGACACCCCGTCGGGAATTCCGTCAAACAGAAGAAACTCATCCTTCACATCGATTTAAATAATACAATCTTGGTCTCCGATGCTGTGACTAAGCAAGGGACAGTCGCTGCCTTGGACTACTTTCTTTCCACGGTTACATGGGGACACATGTCAAAAGGTATGCTCCTGTTCTCTGCAAATAATGTCTGTTTTTATTACACCACAGTTTTAGATTTTCACAGATTATTTTTTTAAAGCAGAAAATGTTTGGTCATGGGCCATCATAAAGTTTTTTTCTTGTCTGTGATTGAAGGAGTATGTACTTGAAGATTGAAACTTAATAGGTGTAGGCTATGCATTGGGAATGTTGTGCAGCTACATTTTCTGTTCTGTGAAACTGCTCAGCAGGTAAGTGGGGGTGGCTGTCGGAGAGCCCCTCCCTTTCCCCACCCTGCAGCGACGCCGTCAGCTTCTACTCCAAGTTCGGCCGAGTGCCGGGCTTCACAAGCTCCGGACCGGGCCGCAAGTTCCGCGGCGTCCTGGAGGAACACCTGTCGATGCTGCGCTGGCCCGCAGATCTGCCCGAGGATAAGGAGTTCTCGGTGAGGGGGGAGGACGGCCACCTGTACCACTGGATCCTTCCCGCCTTCTTCCAGCTGCTGCAGGACCTGGCGTCCCAGGGCAGGGACTTTGCCATCTTGTTCCGCACGTTTGGAACGGACCTGCCCCGGGTCCTGGCCGTGGTCCAGAGAGCCCTGGTCCAGGGGGCCCATCCGCTGTTCCCCGACCTACCTGCACTGAAGGTAGGCCCCAGACAGCCAATGGCTTGTACTGTATTCCTTCAGTTGGGGAGGTCCATCACAATGAGTGTGTTCAGTGTTGCAGGGTCTGGCAGAGCATTGGTAAAGGGGGAGGTGAGTTCTATGAAGCAGTCCAGGGTTTTGCCCTGTGAGACTGTGATCTCTGCCCTTTGGATGCACCCACCTTGTCACTTTCTCTCTCACACACACACACACACACACACACACACACACACACACACACACACACACTCTCTGCACCCTTGCATTACATCTACTGCAGCTGACTGCACTCAGAATGAACCATGCCCAACACACTCACACACATCCATGCACACATTCCATTCAACCTCATTGCTCTTGATCATTGCCATTCACACACAAACACACACACACACCCTCACACATTTACACTCCTGTACCTTCACAGCAGGCCGCTTCTCTGGCAGGCCAAGTGGAGCTGAACACATTGATTTCTGTGTGGGTCTCCCTCCACATGCCCCAGGCCTCCAGGCGGGCGGACACAGAGAGCCCGCTGTGCCGTTGGGTGGAGATGGGAGTGATGACGGCTTATTCAGGCTGTCTGCTGTCACTTTCTGTTAGCTCGCGCCCGTCCGCGTAGCCGTGGAAACCGGTGACTCACATCTTCCTGTCTATCACAACGCAAAGGCGACTCATTGTTACGAAGCATGAAGGAGGAAGTGTTAGACTGCACCCCATGACCTAGGTTTAACTCCTGTGTGCTGTAAATCTCGTGATGGCAATTGAAATGCTACAATGGGTTGTGGAGATGTTTAAACAATAGAACTGAAGAGGGCTTTTAGAATCCCAGAGATTCCAAGAATCCCAGATTCCCAGAGTCTAAAACATAACTATATCTCATTGGCAAAAGGTTCTCATCAGAGCCATGCTAGAGGCTGATGATACTTTCTTTACATTTTATCCTAATATTAATTGAACCACTGGGTGCAAATGAGCTTTTCTATGCATGAAGCATTATTCTAGTCCTTCTGTCTTCAAAATGCAAAAAGACCTGAAAATGGATGCTCAAGCCCTCCAGCTTTGCTTCTGTTTTTTGACAGGATTTAACATTGAGATTAACCAGTTATACTGTTGTTACCTCTTCCTCCTCTTAATAATAATAATAATTATAATATTAGTAATAATACTAGTAATAGTAATCATAATAATTACCCCTTCCTCACTCAACCCACCCCACAGCTCTCTGTCAGTGACACCCCCGGGCGTATCCGTTGCAGTGGCAAGAGAACGGATGTGAGCCGGGGTGAGGAGAAGTGTTCGTCTCGTGACGGGGAGCGAGGCGTCTACCAGTACCTCAGCGCTGTGGCGGGCCTGGGAGGCTTCCAGGACCACTTTGACTGGTGAGGGAGCCCCCACTGACACAGGGTCATGGACAGGGTCAGTCAGGGTCAGACACAGGGTCATTCAGGGTTAGTGCCACAGGGAGCAGATGGTTGTATGTTGCATGTAATGACACTGAAGTGTGACATTGTGGTGGTGGTGGTGGTACTTCGTACTTGTGATGCTGCCCGGCTTTGTGCAGGTATAAAAGCCTGGCAGTTAGCGTTTGTGTGTGTGTGTGTGTGTGAGTGTGTGTGTGTGTGTGTGTGTGTGTGTGTGTGTGTGTGTGTGGACAGAGCTATAAAGGGTGAACATGCGGTGGGAGTTGGGGGGGGGGGCAAAAAGACAGGCATGCAGGTTGTCATACTGCTCTTTAAGCAGCCTATGCACAAGGAATGTGACAAGACAGCAGTAAGCGCTTGGAGGTAATGAATTTGTATTGGTCCTGTGCTGTTTTACCCTCCCCCACAGCCAAACTACTGCCATATTACCTTACTCTGAGAGAGTCTTTTCTTAGATATTTCAGTGTCATATTGCCTTAAAATAAATGGTTCCTTCCTCTATAAAATGTCAATAAAGGCTTTTACTGCCCCTCCACATAAAGAATAGGTAGGTTTCCAGAGATAGGACGTTTGTGGCTGTAGCTAATACTAATAAAAGTCTTTGATTAATTTTAATGTCACAGGTGGGCCCGCAACACCTACTCCATCTTGGGTGGGAAGCCTTTTTGGGTTGACCCCTTTGATCCCAACGTCCAGCACATCTTCATTGATGATAACATTCGGCAGACGGACGAGGACACTATTGTCCACCCCAAGGTCTGTGCCCCTACTGAAAACTACCCTAGGATCTGTACATGTGTATCTGAGGGTGTGATTGTTATAGAAATGTTTATTGAATATATGTGTCAATAATAACTCAGCAAAGCAATAAAAAGGTACAATGTATAAGTGTTTGCTATTTATGGTCTTGGGATAGGTTGCATTTTCTTTCAGACAGCCTTCATTGTTGCTGTGTTGGGTAAATATTGTATTTAATAGGGACCATGTACAATTTGAAGCCTAAATATTTGTCATTTTGGCACATTGTACCAGAGTACTGCAGAAAAGAGTGTTCACTCTACAGCACATTTCTATACTTTATGCCTCTAATCCACTCCTGCCCCGTAGGTGTTTCTGGACCCTGAGGGCTCTCAGACTCGCACGGCGTCCACCTCCGAGCTGTACGACCTCTGCCTGGTGCAGAACGACCTCCTGCAGGCCATCGCCGACGCCAGCTACTTCACCAAGCGCGTCCAGATCTGCCAGGAGAACTACGAGAGGAACCTGCAGCAGGGCAGCGGCTAGACCACATCAGCCCGTTCATCTTACACACACACACACACACACACACACACACACACATGCATACATACATACACACACGCATACACACACACACACACACACACACACACACACACACAGGCACAGGCACAGCAAGGAGGGCGAGAAACGTAAGAACGGGGGAGACGACGTGAAGATGGAGGTCTGTTCAGCATTTAAAGGAAGTGGGGGTGAGGGGTGCTCCAATTCTTTCAGAAATAAATTAAACGGCAGTATGTCTGTGAAGATTCTCATTCATCCAGGTCATGGTAGTCAAAAAAGCTAAATTGTAAGCAACTGGACTTCTTTTTTTCCAAAAAGTGCTTACAACATAGCTTTTGATTATACTGCAGCCATTTCAGTACAGTATGGGTGACGTTAATGGGTGGCTCTAGACTAAATTTGCTCCAGGGTATTAGTTAAAAGGGCAAACCTATTTCCACTTCATATTCCTTTTCCGTTCACCTCCCAGAAAAGATGTCGATACACCTGGCAATTTATTTTGGATACAATCCCTTTCCTGCCGTTTGTAAAGGTGCTATATGTAAGACATTTATGGGAAGTAATCATTCATTGGTCCTAAATTGGCAACAATAGTCCAAATGGAATATTTGCATTATAAAATGTAACCCTGAGCCCAGAAATTCTCGTTTTGGTGTTTTGGTTGGCTTTTGTGGGGTGGGTGGTAGTTGTTTACACTGATTTGAATTTGATTGCAGTAACGGTTTGGGCTACAGTCCTACATATAGCATCCTTTTAAGGATGCTTTAAAAAACTGATTTTATTTATAAGGTTTTACCTACCAAACAGATATGAATTTGCTTAATGTAGGAACTGCCAGGAGTTATCTTTCCCGAAGGGGCCCAGTGTTGTAGAGCTGGATGGAGTGACGTTTTCTTTTTTGTTCTATCATGAATGTCTCCCGAAACCTTTTTTCTCAGGGTGGTTGATGCCTAGTTTTAGAAATGCTAAATATTTTTATAGAATTTTTTGTTTGCTGCTGTATTTGAATGGCCTATCAAAGTAGATTTATGCCTAGTTAGATTTACTGTGGGTGGGTCATGATAGACGTGTATTGAGACTTGAAAATTTTGTTTTTTTCATTATGCATTGTGTGCTTTTTTTCCTTTTAATCCATCACAATCTGGTAAATTCTATTGCCAACTGAATTTTGTTCATACTTGAATTCCATTCTGAAGTTGACCAGTCAAGTTTATCAACCCCAATAACATGTTAATTTTAAAATGGAGCACAAGCTCTGTTGCAGCTCACAATTGTACCAGTTGCAGGGTAACGCTTTATTTTACGGGACATTTTGCCATTTACCTAAATGTAACAACATATAATACTATGTAATTACACTGTACATACCCAACATAAACCCCAATCCTAAGCCTGTGGTATAGTGTACAGTAAGTACATAATGTTACATATTGTTATGAACTTTGTTACACTTACACTCACCCAGGTCAGTATGCATTGGGCAGAGTGAGTATGCATTGGGCAGAGTGCTCTCAAACATTTGAGAAGAATGAAGCATACAGTACAAAGCTGTTTTCTTCATGGGGAAACTTGCACATACAAGGCCAGTCGAGAAGTAATGCCTTTTTAAAATCATAACAGGCTTTTTGTTTTTTTATAGAATGAGTTGAATTTTTTACACAATGATGAAGGCTCGTGTCTTTTTTAGGTTTGAATTGTGTTATTTTGCTTTTTTCAATTCTTTAAATGCATTACTTTTTGACTGGCCTTCAACGCAGCAGGATTTTTGCATTACAGACGGTGTTCATATGCACTGAAAATGGATCACCTGTGACAGATTTAGCATTTTATTAAGTTATTTATCTGTGGTTGCTTATTTATTTAAGTCTGTATCCACATATCTTTGAGGGTTTTTTTATGTTTTCGGTAGCTTTGATTGCACTTGAAATGATGATTTGATGTCTTCAGACACGGTGGGGATATTTTAGGAATGTGGCTCTGCCTCGGGGCGAAATTGAGTCGAGGACTAGACATACTGGATTTGTAACACATCACTCGCAAGGAAGTGTTCTCTCATTGCACACCATAGAAAGAAAATGGATGTATATTTTCTAGTTTTTATAGAGCTATGATTCTATAAAAGATCTCTTGGCTATAAGGTCAAGTCACCAAAGTAGTCCACCACGAATTCAGTCTCTCACCTGTCCCGATGCTAACCAAAACAATGGGAGAGTCATGATGCACCCACTGTGCCTTTGTGCACAAACATGACTTGTCAGACATATAATCAAATAAAAAGCCATGAATGAAGCTTTTCTGTGGTCTTTGTGATTTCTCTGCTTGGGCTTTGACAGGCTAAAAGCCCTGAGCTGATGTCTTGAGGCTGCATTGATTAGCCTCACACAGAGCCGGTGTCAAGGGTATCGATCGTGCGTTATGGCCTGGGGTCTCTCCGCAGAATGTGCTCGTGGGAAGTATTGATCAGTGGCGGGGGCCTGAGGAGTGGTGTTGAAGAGGGGAGCCGTGGAGGCAAAGTTTTGGTTCCTTTGGGAGAGAAAGACTCAGCTGGGGCTGTTATGCATTCATTTTCGGTGTGTGTGTGTGTGTGTGTGTGTGTGTGTCTGGCGGATGGTGATGTTATTGCCATTGTGTGTAAATACAGGGTGGGGCGAAAGTAGGCTTACACTTAAAAGGTACACCCTTTACAAGGTTTAAAAAACTAGTGAAACAACTGTAAGACTATTTTTGGCCACCCAGTGTAAAATTACAGTATTTCCTTCACCCACATATTAGTGCTACAACAGTAGTATTACATCTAGTATTAGTGTTGTGTATTAACCAGTACATAGATTAAACCCTCTGAAAAATGATTTGCATTTTAATAACCAAGAACATGAACATTTAAGCATGAAGTCTACCCAGGCATCTAACTAAGAGCATTGTTTTGACTGGGATGCTGGTAATGAACATAGCACTGTGTGAGAAGAGGCATGAATTATGGGGGTGGGATAGTGCACTACTCAGGTTCAATGTCAAAAGCCATTTCTTGAAATATCACACAGTGTTGTTTTCATGGGTAGGGGGTTGTGGGTAATATGGGTTGCTTGTTCCTTCAGCTGCAAACCCGCATCACGTTATAAGAGAATTAGTTATAATTGTTATTAATTAATTAGCTTAGTGCTAACCATAAATAGTAATAAATACATTATAGACCTATAAAGACACCAGGGGCGATTTTAGCATCTGGTCTTTAGGGGTGCCCGGCCCCCAGTGCTTATCACACAACACTATTATTATATATAATATATTATTCATTTTGCACTGAGCCAGGGGGTGCCGAGCAGTTTCACGGGGGTGCCTTGGCACCCCTAAAAATGGTCTAGATTCGCCCCTGAAAGACACAATTGTAGGGTGAACACATCCTATGCATTCTTGTTTCTTTATCAGGTGTGTATAACACTTTTTAAATTAGGCTCTAGAGGGCCAGAACAAAAGAAAGGAACCAAGAAGTGACCCAAAACAACAGCAATCTTTCACAGTATTGGTGAAATTACTGGGAGCAAATGTAAATATGTACTAAAACCGTTAATGTCTTCCATGACAAATGGCAACCATTCAACTGACAAAAAATAGGGGGGAAATATTTTTAATTACTGGATTCAAGTTCAATCCCATAATAAAAACCCCAGTCGATGTTAGAAACTGTCCTTGTTTATTGCACCATTAATAAGCCGCAGGGGGGCAGTGTGACCATTGATTTGTCGAAGGGCTGAGCCAAGAAAGCGTTTCTAGTCAGGTGGAGCGCACCTCACCTCTGACTGCTCTAATTTGTCATAAGAGTCGGGGCAGATGCTGCACAGGAGGACCCGCGACGGGGCAGCGGCAGCGGCAGGCACCGATGTATTGTTTGGGCCGAGGAAATGGATCTCTGCATTATGCATCCCATTAGACGCTTGCGGTTTGAAGCTGGGCAATCAGCAGAGAGATAAAGTATGGATTTATGTGACTGCCCGTTAATACATTTCGGACCGCTTCCCTTTTCCCTGGATGCTTCCGTGTAGAATGTACCACCAATAAATCAAAAGGCTATTCCTGGTCCAGGCTAATTAGACTATTGGGTTTAATTAAACACAGCCGGTGCATTCTCATGGCAGCGAGCCATTCTCTGTTTTAAACTTAGGTGATTTAATTCCTCCTTTTTACTTTAATTCTGGACTATATATATCCCCTTTTACCTGTTTGCAGAACTTTAGGTAAGAGCTAAATAAACAATGTATGCCAATGTATGGCAACAATGTATGCAAAAAGTTGTGTTATATAAACTCTTTAGAAATCACCAGAAACCCCTATCTAAAAAAATACATATGGTGGACCTCAGAGAGTCGTCTCTTTACATGATGTAGCCAATGAAAAATGTTACCTGACGTCAGAGAATGTGTTTTAGAACAGCAACCGATGATGTGAAGTGCGTATTTTACGCGCTAGCGTGGGGAGGGAGGGCAAAGAGTGTGGTGATTTGCCAGTGGAGGAGTCCAACAGCTGATTGTTTGCTCGAGACACTTAACAGAAAGCGACGAATCGGGGATCGCTTTACGCAGCATACTGTAGGGTGGAAAGGGTGTTAGAATACTTGACTGGCGAGACGTGCATGGTTATGTCCGTGGAGAGGAGACGCATTTAAGGTATTGTGGCTTTTTCCAGAGAAGTAAAGTTTTTTTGTTTGGTTTTCGTCCGTAACACCATCTTCCAAACCTCACTTCTGACCGGGTGTGCTTTAATGTGTCTTTTGGTTCTTGAAGGGAAGGAAAACGGGCTGGTTTCAAAACAAAAAAATGATTTGTTTGGTTTGCCAAGTCAAAGGTCTGGAAATACATTTAACCTGTACCAAACATGTTGTTTTTTCAAGGCGAACCTGAAAGCTTAAAATCCTTCCTGTTCCTTGCATTTTTGTCTTCATAGATATTAACACAAGCGCGTTCCTTTATCGGATAGGCCAGTGTAAGACTTCGGATTTTTGTCTCAATAATGTTTGGAGAGGCAATAATTGAAAAATAACAACTCGATGCATGTTTTATTATACACTTTACTTGATGCCGCCATCAAATTTATATCTGTACCGAAGAACTGCAGAGCTCTTTCACATGGTCTCTCTGGGTTTGCTGCGCTTTGGATGTGTAGGCTCTGCAGTGCCGACAACACAGCCTGAACGTTGCAGTGTTTAGAAATAGGGTGCAGTCTAATGCTGCCGTACAACACTTTTGGGAAACGCCATTTCTGTAACCATGCTGATAGATTTCACGCTTCAATTTTATTCAGACATTCCTGTTATTATGAACCTAATATTTTTGCTTGCAAGGATTTACGTAAAACTGACAGGAAGTTTAAGCCTCCATTCACTACCGAAGCACGATTTACCCAAATAGGTTTTCCTTTTTTATAACTCCCCCTGTGCCCCACGCACTCCTCGGCTCGTGGTGGTACTATCACCTGTTCCACTGACATCTAAAATTCGTAGCCTAAACTTAGGCTACTCTCAGTGTCGCACTGGTGTTCCTTACCGTCTACATACACGTTTTAACCTGACATGACTTTTCTACCCTAAATATGGTAAAAGAAGGCTAACACAACTACTACACTGCAAATGTAATTACTCTTTATTTTTTCCCATGTTTTCAGTAGCGCATGGGTAGGCTACACACTCCTAAGCTTTGCACCTGGTTAGCTGTTGTTAGCCTATGGAAGCCTTCACATTATCAATGTCTTGCGAAAAATTCCTCATCCCATAACTCAAATGGCTGTTTTTTTTTCAGGGCTTACCCAACAGCAGTTTGCTTTTTTTCATGTATTGCTGCTTGGGTTCACCTACTAGGATCTCCACACGTAGCCAACAACATTATACATAATATTACATCTCCTTCAATATGTAATTTTCTCATAATCGAATGTAGTCTTTAATCATGGCGTTTCATACACTCCTTTCTTGTCTGAACCCATAAGACGGTAATTACTGCCATGCGTATAGAGTTGATAACCTGATCCTATTCATTTGCATAATCATGCGACAGGTGAAAGCGCTCCTAGCCATGTATGCGACGAGAGCAGACATGAGGGGCTCTCACTTTCCTGTGAACCAGTCGCGATAATGAAACGGAACTAGCTGGCCTGAAGCAGAAATCATCTTTAGTGGAAAGCTATGAGTTCAGTGATTTTTTTTTAAAAAAGCAAATAGTTTGAGAAGCTGTGGTGTTGAGAATAATGGATTTATGTTGGATTCTTTCCCCTCAGTGTGAGTCTTTGTTATTGGCCTCTGTCTGAAATGTGTTTAGGCACACTTGAGCACCGATAGTGTGTGTTGCAGGCAGTCTAGAATACAGTGGAAAAACTCCACTTAATTGAAATAGATTTTACGTTCAACTGCTGAGTTCTTTGTTTTTGAGAAGACTAACCCACAGCAGGTCACAGAAGGGTGGGTGAGAGTGAGGACACCAATTTGTGAGATCCAGAAACCACACAAACATGGCTTGCCACATTTTGGATGTATTTTCTGTGACAATTTGCCGTGACATCTGTTGAGGCTGATAAAGACACAAAATGAAAGGACTTATTGAATGTGAGAACACTCAGACTTGAGTTCTGAGGCTTTGCGATTCAAACACCACTTTGTGTCCCAGCACTTGCCAATTAATTTTTTTTTATTCGGTTGCTTGATTTAATTAATGTTCACTGAGTGGCTGGAGGATATACGAGTGTGTGGCTGTGAACATTTTTTACACTCGTGCATGTATTTTGTGTGTGTGTGTGTGTGAGAGAGAGAGAGAGAGAGACAGAGAGTGATAGAGAGAGAGAGAGAAGGTGTTCCTTTTGAACAGCTTTCTGGTAATTCTTCTTCCTTTTTTAAAGGAAAAGCTTTTAATGCCATGAGGCATGCCGAATGGTCAAACGAGCGTAGAAAGAGATAGCCGCTTCTTTCTACACGACCATTTTCATTAAAAAGCACTCACGAGTCTCATAATGATTTAATTGAAAGACCATATTAATGAATGGCATGAATTAGTTAATTCATATTAATGCCACATCGGGTCATTTAAGATAGCTATAAATCCCCAGGCATATTGGCTTATATGCCAAGCGCTTTGGTAATTATCAAGCTTAGAATGTGAACTTTTGTACTTCGAAAGCACCAGGTAATGTGAAGAACTACTACAGTCAGCAAATCATCCAGACACAGTAAGGGACTTACACGAGTGGACTGTCAGTGATAATCTTGCCCAGTGCAGGCTGTGCCAGCTCCCTGTTGCTGTGGTCTCTCTTCATCAGTCCAGCACTGATGGAAGGCAGCAGAGTGGATGATGGAAGCCTTGTGACCAAACTCTCTTGACCTTATCTCCCTGACCTTCCCATAACCACTTGCTGCTGCTGCTGCTGCTGCTGCTGCTGCTGCCGCCGCCACACACTGAGTGTGGAGATTAATTAGAGATCTGGTGGCCAGGGGACCCATATGGCCACTCTGATGTCTGATGTCAGATCAAGGAGCTGGCTGAGTGCCTACACATATGTACACAAATGTATACTCAGGAATAACCATTACTGTGGGCATCTGCATAGGTTTATAAAAGACACATGAATATGTCTAAACAAGCATTACTTTTATGTTTACTGCCTTATATAAGAACAAAACCTGTACAAAACCTTTTTACCTGTCAATACAAAATCATTCCTTAACATATCCACACACATAGACACTCACACACATACAGTACACAAGTGGTATGGAACAATTTGGCATCTTATCTTTCATATTGTCTCTAAATTTAAAGATGTTGAGATGATGCAGGAAGCCCACCTTTACATCTGGACACATGAGATGAAAGCTCTCTCTCGCTCTGTCTCTTTGTTTTTTCCTGTCTTTCTTCCTCTCCCTCTTCAGTGCAAGCAGTAAACAGAAGTATTTAAAGAAGTGCTGTGTACTTTCATGAACCCCCACCCCCCTTGTATGTCTTAATTGATTAGGAGTAAAGGAGTAGTTTGATGGATATTGCAGCTCAGAGCAGGCCGACTCAAGCCTAATTCCATCACAAACATTAACTTCTGAATTTCCTCGTGTTTGATCGACGTTTGAGGCGGCAGTCGAGGGAGTTGGGGCGAGGGACAGTGGGGATTGTTTTTCAAAAAACAAAGCCTCATTAAATCCACTGTCACAAGTTCTGAGAATCACATCCGCAGCGCTGCAGATAATTAGAGTAATAATCCTCCTACCCTCATTATAGCTCCTCCTCGCAAGAGGAAGCGGCACTGTAAGACACGAAAAATGCCCAAAAAGCCCAGACAAGTTAAATAACAACTAATAGTGTGGATGTACACACACAGAGACACATGCGCGCGTGCACACACACACACACACACAGACACACACACACACAGACACACACACAAACACACACACACACACACATACCAATTTACCACATGAGTACATACCACAAGCACATTACACACATGTTATCCTTTAAGCACCATTAACGAGCTGCAATGCTCCTCCTACCATGTCTAAACTAATCAATTGGCTTTCATGAAAGTCTAATTTCAGCTTTTATGGTGAAGTACGGTGTAATAACTAATTGACATGCTCATAAGAGAAGGCCCAAAGAGAGAGAAGGGGGAAAAAAAAACGGAATCTCACTACAGATTTCTCACTTTGAATAGAGTTTGTCAGAGCATGAACTCTTAAATAAATCGCATGCATATTAATGCACCCAGGAAAAGTGCTAGCTTCACCACATTTCACTCTTAGACTCTTGCTTCCTTTACACTCCCAAGGTTACCTCATTAAGGGGTCTCAGAAGGAGAGAGGATCATGGGCTCATGTCTTCTATGGTGGGTAATCAATGATAATGACTGGGGCCTCTAGAAGTTGGTCGTGTTTTGCTGTAATAATTAAATGCGCTTCAGCTCTGAAAGTGAGAAATGAGAGTGTCAGGATTTTATATGTGCACTCCAAAAATGCTGGAGTACTTCTTTACCTGCCTTGCACATGGATTTAGAAGTTTGGAACATCGGCCATTTTTATACTTCCAGTCTTTCTTCTTTTCTTCGTGTGTTCACTTTCTTTTCCTCTCATATCTCGATCTCTCTCTCTGTCCCTCTTTTTTCTTTCTCTGCTTTCTCTCTGTCTGTCTCTGTCTCTGTCTATCTCTCTCTCTGTCTCTCTCACTCTGTCTCTGTCTCTCTCTGTTTCTTTTTTTCTTTTCCTCTCTCTCTTTTTCTCTTTCTCTCTCTCTCTCTCTCTCTCTCTCTCTCTCTCTCTCTCTCTCTCTCTTTATCTATGTATTTGAGAAATCACAGTGGTTAGTTGGGCCCATGGGGAGGCTATTGCTCTTTGGCATGTTTGAAGTGAACTGGTTCAGACTGGTGCCACGTTTCAAGTGAGCAGGTTTAGTCTGGTGCAAGTGGTGCAGAGGCACAGGGAGAGGCAAGAGGCACAGGGAGATGCGAGAGGAGCAGGGAGCAGGGAGAGAGGTGCAGGGAGAGGCGAGAGGTGCAGGGGGAGGCGAGAGGAGCAGGGAGAGGAGAGAGGCACAAGGAGAGGCGCAAGGAGCAGGGAGAGGCAAGAGGCACAGGGAGAGGAGAGAGGGGCAGGGAGAGGAGAGAGGAGCAGGGAGAGGGGAGAGAGGAGCAGGGAGAGGGGAGAGGAGCAGGGAGAGGCGAGAGGAGCAGGGAGAGGAGCAGGGAGAGGAGCAGGGAGAGGTGAGAGAGGCACAGGGAGAGGCGAGAGGAGCAGGGAGAGGAGAAAGGAGCAGGGAGAGGGGAGAGAGGAGCAGGGAGAGGGGAGAGGAGCAGGGAGAGGCGAGAGGAGCAGGGAGAGGAGAGAGGAGCAGGGAGAGGGGAGAGGGGAGAGGAGCAGGGAGAGGGGAGAGGAGCAGGGAGAGGGGAGAGAGGAGCAGGGAGAGGGGAGAGGA
>CM059270.1:24384854-24387354 GCA_030347295.1 Setipinna tenuifilis | reverse complement strand
GATCCCATCACATTTTTTTTTTATTTTATATCTTGAATCTATTTAACATTCTCTCTCTCTCTCTCGCTCTCTCTCTCTCCCTCTCTCTCTCCCTCTCTCTTTCTTGTCCTTTTGACTCCTGTAGAAAACTTAATGGTGAATGAAAAAATTCTTCACAGGTAGTGTGATCTTTTCCAACAAAGGGTTTTGCCTGTTTCTTCCTGAGCTTTTGACAGCAATAACTACTAGTTAATCAACTGTGCATGGTGTTAATGCACCAAAGGCCTCTGATGATTTCATAGCACCATGGTGGATAGCAGAAACACAGCCACATTCAGACAACACACCTACACTCGCAGTAAAACTCAGCCTTAAAAGACTGAGCTGAATTGTGCGTATTGATTATTTTTTTGTCCCAAGATGAGGCACATCAAAGGAAATCTGTTGAAAGGTCAAAGCAACACAGCACTTGGCCTCTGAAAGGTGCTTAAAAACACAGTGACCTGCCGGAGGGTATTATTTACACAGGGAAATATGCTTCCAGGCGTGTTACACTTCACCCAGGTGGCTTGTCCTAATGATGAACTTTCTACCAAAGACATAGATATTGGGCACAGGGGTGATGGCATATTCTTCTGTAAAGGAATATGGCCTGTGGCTACTCCACTTGTCTACTTCACAACCATGCCCATGTCTGAGGTGTATCCATATTTCAGAAAGTAATATCTTCCCTTAGAAGAGTTCATTCTCACTCATTATTGCCTTCTGTGTATTTCTGTATTTGCAAGGAATCAGAGGTACCCCTGTGTAAATAGGTGAAAGCAATTCATTTATCTCAATGTCTTGGAAGTTACACATATCCTGGCAGGCTTTAAAAATCAAATGTTTTTTTAAGGTTTAACTATATGAAATGCTGGAATATCTGAAAATAGGCAGTCAAAATATTGACTTTAGTTAAACTAAATTAACTTCCATTTATTTTCTTTGACATTCTGTACTCTGATGAGGAAAAGACAGAAAAGGAAATGCTATGCTACACATTTTCCACAGAAGATATCCACCGTTGGCCATTGTCGAGTCCAGAATATAAATGTTGTTCTTTTACCTTGTGGCCTAGTGGTTAGAGAGTTGGTCTTGGGATCACAGGGTTGCCAGTTTGAATCCTGTCTCAGTAAGATGGATGGGGGAATAAACAACTAGTGCTCTCCTGTATCCTCAACCATGGCTGAAGTGCCCTTGAACAAGGCATCTAACCCCACATTGCTATAGGGACTGTTCCTGAAACCCTGTACTTAAAAACTAGCTCAGCCAAGTGTAATGTAATGTAACCTTGTTTTACACACCTGGTCACTTTGTTGTCTCATGTCTCTGCATCCCATACCACTCTGTCTCCTGCAATCAACCTCCTGATGTTATGTCAATAAAGATCTGTGTGGTAACTATCCCATTAACCCTTTGAGGAGTACGGTCACACATGTGTGATTAGAACATTAGCAACACGGAGAGTTCCCACAGTGATGTAACAACTACTCTGAGGGATTTTAACATAACGTTCTGAGAGCTTTAGAGTGTCCGTGTGGATTTCTAGAAGAACAGGGAAAAATAATTCACTCCTGAAAGGGTTAATTCAGGGTGCAGCTAAACAGGCTTTTACTCACCTGGGCAGTCATGCAGTATGTAAGCAATAACTACACCATATAGCCTACAGTCGGCTCCCATAGTAATTCTAAATAAAAAAGCCATATAAAAGATTCAATTTAAACCTAATGAATGTTGGGTTACCTGAGACAAGCCTAAAACACTACTGCAGTAAATGCTTAACAATATAATAGTCCGTTGGAAAGGCATTGTAAAACAGGCCTGACAAGCTACAATTATGTCTTAATGGATTTCTTTGTTTTTAACCACGGCAGGAGTATATTCTTTTTAAAGTGCTCTAGTGGCAATAATTACATATTCTCACACCGTACTCCCATCTGAGGAGGTGGGTTTACACAGATTGCTGAAAACACTTAACTTTGTCCAGGCTCTGTCTCCGTAATGTGTTTGACCATTCTTTGCTTCAGTTTGCTTTGCTTTCTGCAGCATCATGTCCATCAAACATTTCCATCATCACAACCATCAAAATAGATCGCCACAACAACATCTAATGGGCACACGCACAGTTGTACCTTACATCATGTTGTATTTGTAGTTTTTTTTTATCTTTTTCATTTTATTTTTGTAAACCCTTTAAGGAAACTTTCTGTCAATACCCAATGCTGTGTCTGACATCAGAAAAGTTTATTCTCTCACTGGACCCCCTGCTGACTCTAATTGGACTTAGATGGATGTGCTCTGATAACAGATTTGGAGTATTTGGACTATTCTGTGGCTTTTCATGCTCACATCTTTTTCTGTCTTTGTTGCGCTCCCTGTCTGCCTACCTTGCTTGAATATTGGTTTGATTTCTCCTTCAAATTGGAAAAAATCTTACGTTAGTACTATGGTCTAAACTGCTGATGAAATTCTAAAGTGCTGC
>CM059270.1:24377354-24379854 GCA_030347295.1 Setipinna tenuifilis | reverse complement strand
CTCTCCACACGCTGGCGTGTCAGCACGCACCGCACGGGCAGTCACAGTCAGTCCCACTCTAGCACTTAATGGTGACGGAGGGAGGGAGAGGAAAGGCACAATCATTTATTGAAGAGAGGAAAGATCACATCGCTGCCCCCAAGCTACCTAATTGCAGTGGAATCTGGGAAGGGTTTGCTTGAGTTGGTGTGTGTGTGTATGTGTGTGTGTGTGTGTGTCTGTGGGTGTGTGTGGGTGTGTGTGTGTGTGTGTGTCTGTGTCTGTGTGTCTGTGTCTGTGTCTGTGTCTGTGTGTGTGTAAGAGGTAGCAAGACAGACAGAGGAAGATAGAGAGACAAAGACAGAAAGAATGCGAAAAAGAGAGAAAGGCAGACACAGAGAGAGGGGGAGTGAGTTATAATTGGAAGTAGAGATACCCTTATTTTTTTTCCATGTTTGTTTTAGTGTCCCTGCTACAGTTTGTTGTCCCCACTAGACCTCTTGGTTTCCTCTGCCTCGTTATGGTCCTCTTCTTCTGTCTGGATGTATTAGGACACTCGGCTTAAGTGCCTAGTTATGTTACAGAGCCTTCCCAGAAGAACAGCTTCCTCCCTCTATGGGGTCACCATTTTGGATTTTTGCAGTTTGTTATGACTGTTATTGTTGTTATGATGAATACAGGGTTGTTAGTGTTTGTTACGATGAATACATGACTGTTATTGTTTGTTATGATGAATACATGATTGTTATTGTTGCTGTTATGATGAATACATGATTGTTATTGTTTGTTATGATGAATACATGACTGTTATTGTTGTTATGATGAATACATGATTGTTATTGTTTGTTACGATGAATACATGATTGTTATTGTTTGTTATGATGAATACATGGCTACATGACTCACATTACATTCGATTACAGCTGATTACAGCATTAGCACATCTGAGAGGGCTAGTGAAACTGCTCTGCTTGTGTGTCGGGGTGCACCACAGTGCTTATGGGGGTAACGGCAGGTCATGCGTAGGAGGGGGAAGCCTTTTTCACCATCGTCATGTGACCCCAGGGGCCTAAAAGTATTGAAGTATGCAACATGAGAGTGACTCACTGAGCTGTGTGTGTGTGTGTGTGTGTGTGTGTGTGTGTGTGTGTGTGTGTGAGGGAGTGCGTGCACATGTGTGTGAGTGAGTGCGTGTGTGTGTGTGTGTTTGTGTTTGTGTGAGTGCATGTGTATGTGTGTGTGTGTGTGTGCGTGTGTGTGGTTTGTGTGCGTGTGTGTGTGGTTTGTGTGTGTGGTTTGTGTGTGTAAGTGTGTGGGTAAGAGGAGCTATGGAGCTTTGCTTTTGGGCTAATTGCTACTTGATTGCTCATCCTGCATAAGCCATTTCCAGCGCTGAACTCTGATGCCAGCACTGATTGTTTTCTTGATACGCGATTGGCTCACGATAGGCCCGCATCATACCAATCAGGAAGTGAGAAGAGCAAAGGCTAACTCTGGGCAGGGTTAGCTAGCTCCATATGATACAGCTTAATGAAATGACTGGATGATGGATGCCATGAAAATCACAGTTCACAATCACACACAGTTGAATGAGTCCAAACTCTCAGTGGAATGGATGTACAAACACACAGTAGAACACAAAAGCACACAGAACTGGAACAGATGTAATCCCAGTGAATTAGCCATTGTGTGAGCCTGATATGGGGATGTTTGTTCTAGTCTTTTATTTAGCGTGTGCTTAGACTGGCCGCATTGTGTTTTGCCAATTAGCTGGGATGAAAGCTGATTGCTGTTGACCACTGAGGTCACTTGTGTGGCACAATCGGAGGTGAAATGAGCTCTGTTTATTCTCTGAATATTTGCTGGAAATGAAAACCACATCTCAGCGTTTGATCTCACATCACTGAATTCCTATTCTGTGCCTGTTATCAAAGAGCTTGTTTCACCTCACTCTCTCTTGTTCCCTCTCTCTCTCTCTTTCTCTGTCTCTCTCACTCTGTCTTTCTGTCTCTCTCTTTCTCTCTCTCTCGCTCTCCCTCTCTCTTTCGCTCTCTCTCGCTCTCCCTCTCTCTTTCGCTCTCTTTCTGTCTCTCTCCCTCTCTCCCACCCCTGTTCTCTCTCTCTCTGTCTTTCACTCTCTCTCTCTCTCTCTCTCTCTCTCCCACCCCTGTTCATCTCAATTCAGCCTGCTACTGTGAGGTATGCTAACCAGGTTCATTGGATCTTAGCAGTATTGCCTGAGGGGAATAGTGCTGGGCATGTGAGTGTGTTTGTCTATCACTGTTCTTTGAATAAAGACGTACAGTAAGCTGGCATGGTGGATATTCACATCCTAGTCTGTTTCCAAAAACAAAGCTATTTACCTGGCCCAGCCTTTGTGTATAGTCTCTATGCTACCATAAGGGAAACAACTTGTATATAAAAGGCCACTTGCTGAATTTTTATGTAAAGTCAGTAAGCTAACAAGTTGACAGCCAACAGCCAAACTGTCTTAATTAACTCACTACATGCCATATTTTTG
>CM059270.1:24367354-24372354 GCA_030347295.1 Setipinna tenuifilis | reverse complement strand
ACTGTGTGCAGGGTGACTTGTATCGTTGACAATTGTCATGGCTTTGCGGGTGAGGCGGGTGGTGTAAAGGTCATTTCAAATGTTGGACTGCTATTTTCCCAGATCCTTCTCTCAGCCATCTGGTGAGAAAGGTGACATCAAGGCATCCTCCCTTTCCACGTCTGTGATAAGTGGTTATCTGCAAAACACATTTTTCATTGTAGAGTCTTCAGTACAATTTGTCCTGCAGTTAGTCGAGCAACAGAATGTCATTCTACTGTTAGTGCAGCATGCTCCTGATCCGGTTAATAAGCGCAGTGTGTTATTGTTCAAGCATTTTCACATTTGTCATGCAATGACAAAATAATATGAAAGCTTATAACAGTGGGGAATGCATTTTATGTCACACACGGGAAGTACATCAGTTCATAAGTAAAACTACAAGTTAAAACATCTGTGTAATTAGAGTCATTGAAATCAAATTCAAAGGATAAATCCTGAAACAAAACATAAGATTAGCATGTAATAACATAAAATTATACATATTTCAGTATAGTGACATTTGCTATTTGTAATGTCGTCTATGTAATGTGTGTCTACTGTATTCTATTTCCCTTATTTTTAGGCCCAGTTATAAAGTTATAAAGTTATAAAGTTATTAAGTCTTTGTTAATGATTCCCGGAGTACTACACGTCAGCACTACTGCTACTGCCAGAAGTTTACAGGTTATAGGTCTATAAAACGGAGCTCTGATAGCTAGTAATTTTTGGGTATTAGCAACAGACAAAAAGTGTTCAGCTGCAGTCTATGTTAAGGTCCAGTGCGCTAGTTTGCTTTATAGTTGCTAGTTTGCATTACAGGTTATCAAATAGTTTTATAAGAGAGACCAAGCCACCATCATCTGTGAAAGCGACGGATCGGATTAAGACAGGCCATTAAAAGGTAAGGTGACTTTAAGTCTGTTATGGAATTTCCTCAAGACAAACACATGATACACGTATGATAAACATGATGATATTTAATATTAATTTGATGATTAACTGATCAAACTTTTCTACTGACAACATAGGTAATCTAAACAATATACACACTACTGGTAAAGTTTTCCTGAAATTTTAAAAAACACTTTAGGAAAAAATTCTGCCAGACATTTTACAAATGCTTGCAGTTTAGTTCCATAGTGGTTTATGAGCTCAAATCATAGAACCCATACAGAATGGTAAATAGAAAGAAGAGTTCTCTGAATTTATGATTAATCCGACAAATCCGCATATTTTCTGCAGTAACAATAGTTTTAAGTATGTGCACTTATTTTCAAATTAAACAAAACTTCTTGGAAACAGTGCTGTGATAAAACCCTTATTTTAGCTAAGTGAAGCAGGTCAGTGAAAGTTATTTTGCATATTGCATGGTAAACTGAATATGGGATGTAATGAATAGGAGACTTGCCTTTCTATGGTTTTTAAAAGTGTTTGCCTTTTAGCAAAGCAACCTGACAAGTATTTACATTGTGTAACTACTATAATTGTAAAACATATCAGCATTTGAACAGGATCAATGCATTGCTGTCAAAGGCAATTATATTTCACTTACCTTACCGAGTTACTGTTCTTTGTTTGTATTTTTGTAAGGCATTTTGAACCGGCTCTGTGTATGAAATGCACTATACACATAGACTTGCCTTACTGTTTTTAACATTTCTCATTGCATAGAAACAGTAGCTAAAGTTAGCAATTTGGTGTTATGGTGATATTTAAAACTTGTTCATTTGTATATCTTTTGTTATTTTTTTAGAGCTACTGCAATCAGAAATCCAATATGGCAGACCTTTGTTCTCACAGGTGGCAAACACTGGCCATCCTCCTTGTCTGCCTCACACTTTTTGGAAGCTTGTTCGTCCAGTGGCCTTTACTGTTGAACACCTTCCGGAGACCTGAATTGGCCAAATCAGACATTCCTAATATTACCAATACAACTGTTCTAGTGTGGTACTGGGCTTTTGGATATTCAGGAAGCTTGCGTGGCAATGTGTGCAAGGATAGGTATGGCTTACCCAACTGTATTTTGTCAGATAATCGGTCATTGTTTCCTCAGGCAGATTTTGTGATTTTTCACAACCGTGAGCTCATCAAAGGACAACAGAGGTTGCCCTTGCATTTGCCCCGCCCTCACAAGCAGAGGTGGGTGTGGTTCTCCATGGAAAGCCCTGCCCATAATGGCAATTTGAAGCCTTTTGCTGGGCAGTTTAACTACACAATGTCTTACCGGCATGACGCAGACTTTTTTACACCATATGGCTGGTTGGAAACACACAATGTTGGAACTGGAATGACAGTTGATGATTTTATACCAACACAAAAGACTTCTTTGGCTTGTTGGGTTGTGAGCAATTATGCAGCCCATCAAAAGCGAACAGAGGTATACAATAAACTGAAACAAGTCATACCAGTGGATGTTTATGGGGAAGCAGTACATAGACGCGTAGATGGTCAGAACCTGTTATCCATAATCTCTCACTGCTACTTCTATTTGTCCTTTGAGAACTCTATCTTCCAAGACTACATCACAGAGAAGTTGTGGAAAAATGCCTTTGGTGGGGGAGCTGTGCCTGTAGTTTTAGGTTCACCCCGGAAGAACTATGAGACCATGATACCAAAACATTCTTTCATTCATGTGGATGACTTCAGTTCCATAGAGGAGCTTGGAGAGTTCCTCAAGAAGCTGGCTGGGGATAGGAAACGCTATGCCACATATTTTAAATGGAAACTGAATTACGCTGTGGCAACATATAGCAACTGGTTGGTGGAACCCGCCTGTCGAATCTGCACAAAACTCTCCACCTTACAAACACCAAAGGTTTATTGGGATTTACAAGCTTGGGAATGGAAATAAAGCAGAGTGGCAGAATTAACTAACTAACCAGATAAATAAATAAATATTGTTTTATTGTGACTGCCACTAGTGATTGCCCAGCTTGGCTATATGAGGTTCTCCTTGTATGTAAACACATTATACTTGCAATAATGTACAGTGTAATATTGTACAACATACTGTACAGCATCTGTGTGTCTGTGTGTGTGAAGTTTTTTATGATATGTTAATGTTGCTTTACATTTTAAAGAAAAAAAATTAAAAGCACAACACTGCTGCTTTACGGAGTCACCACTTTTATGTGTTACGTGTGTGTGTGATTGCATGGCCATATGATTGCATGGCCAACATTTTTGTGGAAGCACGGACAGTAGTGTTTGTGCAGAAGAGGCATGTTTTACTTTGGGTTGTTTTCCCGTGCTGTGTGTATGCATGTGTGTGTGTGTGTGTGTGTGTGTGTGTGTGTGTGTGTGTGTGTGTGTGTGTGTGTTTGATAAAGAGAGAGACCGAGAGAGAGAGAGATGCATGCTTTACTTTTGGGTTGTTTTCCTTCTGCGCTCTGTGTGTGTGTGTGTGTGTGTGTGTGCGTGCAGTGCCATGAAAAAGTATTTGTACCCTTCCTGATTTCTGTGGTTTTTGCATATTTATCACTCACAAAGGTTTCAGATCATCAAACCAATTTTAATATCACACAGAGACAACCCAAGGAAATACAAAATGCAGTTTTTAAACGAGGATTCAATTTTTAAAGGCACCAAAAAAATCAAAACTTATCTGGCCTTATGTGAAAAAGTTATTGCCCCCTGAACCTAATAGCAAGTTGGGCCACCTTTGGCAGCGATAACTGAAATCAAACGTTGTGGTTCGGTGGTGTTGTACACGTGAGAAGAAGTTTTACTTGAAAAGTCTTTAATGCATTTTTAAAAACTCCAAAACAGGTAAATAAATAAATTAATGAATGAATAAATCACACTTTTGCTCATTTCAATAGTAATTACAGTGTGAAAAATTATGTGAAATGTCATTTTCAGAATAATTAGCATTTTTAAAAGCGTGTTTTCAGATTGCAAAGTCGCACTGCAATTGTGTGTGTGGTTCAGTTGAGTCCAGCCGAGAGAAAAACAACAGATTTAACCAGACAGCACATCTGTTCTAATTTGCTGCTTTATTGCGTTTTTTAAAGCAAGCGAAATAAATGAAAATGAGTCTGCCACTGGGCCCTGCAATGTATGACGCAGTGGGATGCTGGAGACATGCGGCTACTTTTAGTTGGATCTCAATGCAGCTGAATGGGCACACAAGAGATGTCTCGACACAGCCCCTCTCCTCTCTCACGGGCTTGTGTGTGTGGCTCTGATGGGTGTTCATGTTAAGACAAATGTATCGCTCGTGGAGCCACCTACACATGCTGCAGAATTACACTCATCCCTTATCTCTTCTCCTAATCTCTCCTCTCTTCTCTTATCTTCTCTTCTCTTCTGTTCACTACCTTTCTCATATCTTCTCCTCCCCTTTTGTTTCCTCTCGTCTCCCCTTCTCTCCTCGTATCTCTCCACTTCTGTCCTTTCCTCCTTTCCTCTTGTTTACTGTACTCTCCTCTCTTCTCCTCTCCTGTCCTCTCCTCTCATCTAATCGCTTCTCTTCTCTTCTATTTTTTTGTCATGTAATCTCTTCTCCACCCCATGTTCTCTCTGTGCTTTCTATTTATCTTCCTTTTCTTGCTCTCTGTCCTCTCCTCCTCTCCGTGGCATATAGCACAGATGAGCAACTGACATGATTGGTGAAGACAGCAGTCTTGCCTTTCAGCTCTTCTGCGTGAAGTGTGTTTGATCTTGCTTTGTGACCTTTCTTGTGTCTTGTTTTTGTGTTTGATTGATTTGTGAAGCACCAGCAGTTTGAGAGGAAACAAAACACTCAGACACTCTAATATGCATGCGTGCATGCACACATGCATTTTGACAGCACCTACACATACAAAGATCTGACATTGCTAAATACAAACACACACAAACACCTTTATTCCATCAACTGATCCTGGACACACTGACAGCTTTATAAACAGACATATACAAACAGAGAGAGAGAGAGAAAGAAGGAGAGAGAGAGAGAGAGAGAGAGAGAGAGAGGAGAAAGAGAGAGTGCGCAGGAG
>CM059270.1:24354854-24359854 GCA_030347295.1 Setipinna tenuifilis | reverse complement strand
GGAAATTTTAATTGATTCCACCTCTGCCTGGAGAAGGGCTATTGATCACGTGCTCACTCGGACCAAGTGAAGGTCTTGGGAGCAAGTGTAGCTTATAAGGCTCGATAATTAATTCCCATGTGAGTTAGTAGTGTTGTGTGTGTGTTATCTGTGAGTTATCTGTGAGTGTGTGTGTGTGTGTGTGTGTGTGTGTGTGTGTGTGTGTGTGTACTGTATTTTCCGCAGTGCTGTATCTTCATGTGCTGCTGTTTTCCCCCGTGGTCTGTAATGAACCAAACAATAAAGCCCAACACTGCTTGCTTTATGCTTTACGGACAAACCACTGTAATGAAAGTTTGACAGTTAAACTGATGTTTCGGCCAGTCAGACCTTCATCAGACCTAAAACTATTAAACTGTTTAAGTGGTTGGTCCATAAAGCAAGCAGTGTTGCAGTTTTGTGTTTGGTTCATCACGGTCACAGTCAGTGACAAAATGGCACCTGCGGTAGACCCCTGTAAGGCGTGCGAGGCCTTCTCCTTCTCCTGCCTTCCCCTGCGCTCTCACCACACCAGTGTGTTCATGTGCGGCTGTGACCATGGACCTGTCTGCTGTTTGCTGCTTTCTGTTCTCTCTCTTTTTGTCTTTCTCTCTTTCTCTCTTTCTCTCTCTTTCTCTCTCTTCTCCTGCCTTCCCCTGTGCTCTCCCCACCACGCCAGTGTGTTCACGTGCAGCTGTGACCATGGAGTTTGCCTCTTTCTGTTCTCTTTCTTTCTCTCTTTCACTCTTTCTCTTCTCCTACCTTCCTCTGCGCTCTCACCACCACACCAGTGTGTTCATGTGCGTGTGTGACCATGGAGCTGTCTGGAGGATTTACCTGCTGCACTGATGTTTCTGCAGTGTGGCCATGTCGCCACATTTCACCCCGACAGAGTGACTGTGACTGCGTGGCACGGGCCGTAAATCCTGGCCAGTGGGCAGATATACAGTTCAGTGGACATCCAAGAGGACCCTGGGGGGGTCAGGGGGGGAGTAGAGTAGAGTGGGCAAAATGGCTTCCAGTCGCAGGCACAAGGAGGAGTAAGGAGTTTGTGTCCGTGAGGCAAGTCACCTGTCGTCAGAAACCTCATCACTCAAATGTGCTTTCAGTTGCTCTCTCTATCTCTCTCTCTCTTTCTTTCTCTCTCTGTCTTTCTTTCTCTCTCTCTCTCTCCCTCTCTCTCTCTCTCTCTCTCTGTTTCTCTCTCTCTCTCTCTCTCTCTCTCTGTCTCTCTCTCTCTCTGTGTTAGAGAGTGTAGCCAACAGAGTTTTACACTCTGCTTCATATGAAAACTTTCAGCCAATAAATGCAGTGTTTGTGTTTGGATGTGTGTGTGTTTGAATGTGTGTGTGTTTATGTGTTTTTTTGGTGTATTTTTGTGTTTCTGTGTGTAAAGGGGGGCAGGATGACTTTTCTGTAACACAGCACTTTAAACAGTGTTTGTGTGCTGTTTCTAGACCTCTTCCCAGTGAGCCAGAGCAGGTTTTCCAGTGTGTTTTGAGGAAGGCCAAGCACCGTGACATATGCCTGTTTGTTCCCCTGTGTTACTAAATAAAATATGCAGTTGGGCTGCCTCAACCCTCTTTTTCTTGCAGTTGTACTTTTCTCTCTCTCTCCTTTTCTCTCCCTCTTAGTCCTCTAAGTCTCCATCAGTCTCTCTTTCACACACACTCATTCTTTCTCATTTTTCTACACTTTTCTCTTTAAGTCTCTAAATTCTCCCCCTCTCACATTCACTCTTTCAAAGTCAAAGTCAGAGTCAGCTTTATTGTCACAAGCCATATGTACAGGTTCTACACAGGATTTCTTCTCTCATCCCCCATACCCCATACTCCATCCCTATAATCCTCTCTTTCTTGTCTCTCACTCTCTCGCTCTCTCTTCCTTCTTTGTCCTTCTTTCTGTCTTTTATATTTTCCTTTTCGCTCAGTCTCTTTGGTCTCTCACTCTCTCTCTCTCACACACGCTCTCTCCCTCCATTGCTTGTTGTAATGCTCTTTACTCTCCCAGTATCTGTCACGTGTAGCTGCGGTGGTGTTGTGAGCAGGTCATCAGGTCGTGAGGAGTGGGTGGGTAGCGTACGCATGTATGAGGTAGTGTGGAGTGTGTGTGTGTGTGTGTGTGTGTTTGGGGGGGCAGGGGTGGTTATGCGGCTATGGGGGGGTGGGGGTGTCTGAATTAGTGATTCAGCTAATGCTTCTTCTGGCACACAGCGCCCCTTTTAAACTGCCTGCTAAGTGACGGAGGGGGCACAGGGCTGATGCAGATCAATCCTCTCCTTCTCCTCCCTTCTTTTTTAGACCTCCTTTCATCAGCCCTTCTCCCTTCCCTTCTTCCTTCTCTTTATCTCTTCATTCTCCACTTCTCTTCTCTTTATCCCTCATCTTTTTGTTCTTTCAGCTGTTGTTCATTTGCCTGCATCCCTTCATCCTACTCCCTCCTTCTCTTTTCATCTGTCTCTCATCTCCTTCTCCCTCTCGCTTGCTTTCATCTCTCCCTCTTTCATGCTGTCTGCCTCTTTATGCTCTCTCTTTTTTTTTTTCTTTCTCTCTCTCTCTGTCTTTCTCTCTCCTCTCTCTGTCTCTCGCTCCCTCCCTCTCTGTCTCTCGCTCCCTCCCTCCCTCTCTCTCTCTCTCTCTCTCTCTCTCTCTCTCTCTCTCTCTCTCTCTCTCTCTCTCTCTCCCCCCTTCTCTCCTGTCCTTTCATCATGTCTGGTAGTTTGGCCAAGGTCTTTTTGTGGTACATTATCGTTGGTGCTGTTTGGCTGCTGTATGATCTATCAGGCCTGTCTGACAGGGCTAAGGCTTCATTCAAGGGGCTTTAACTAGAAAGCCAGCGCAAAATCCAGGCCTGGGATATGAATCATACCCAGCACAGTCCAGAGTGGACACAAACACACTACACCACTTATTCTTTCTCTTTCTTTTTCTCTTTCTCTTTCTCTCTCTCTCTCTCTCTCTCTCTCTCTCTGTCTGTCTCTCTATCTCTGTCTGTCATACACACACACACACACACACACACACACACACACACACACACACATATGTACATACTGTAACTGCCCTGATATTCCCTTATACAAACACACCAGCATTACGCAAGATGATTACTTACAGTACACGACACGATCATGCATTCACGTGCATGTGAATCGACACACTCACACACACACACACACATTTAATTTACACTTTTTACGGAGCCTTCTCACACTCACCCTCAATCAAAGCGCTAACTCTTTTTCTATTTTTACTTTTGTTACTATGGCGATGTCTGTTTCTATAGCAAATGGTTACCACTGGCAGGTAATTAACCCCTCCTAATAGCCTGCTCTGATGTCGAATGCTGCTTGTAACCCCTATTATTGCAGCATGTTTTGAAGAACATATGTGGGGAAGAGAGCGTTGAGGTTGGGGATAGAGTTGGGGATGGGGTTGGGGATGGGGATGGGGATGGGGATGGGGATGGGGATGCGGATGGGGATGGGGATGCGGATGCAGATGGGGATGGGGATGGGGATGGGGATGCGGATGCAGATGGGGATGGGGATGGGGATGGGGATGGGGATGGGGATGGGGCTGGCATGAGGGCGACATAATGAGAAGGTAAAAGTCAGCCAGTAAAGAAGCTTACTCCATGGCTTTTAGTGACCTCATGTTTATACAACACTACTCATATACACACACACAAGGACTCTTTCTGAAGGCGCAAAGCAGAGGGCTCCGTCATTTTTTTAGCCATGGTGTTGGGTGGAGGGAGGATAGCACAGGGGATCATCCTATTCCCACTTCTCACCCTATTCTGTGGTAGTGAGCTAAAAAGATGGTGTGTGTTTGTGTTGTGTGTTTGTGGATTTTGTGAAAACCATGTGTGTGTCCGTGTGTGTGAGCATGTGTGTGTGTGTGTGTGTGTGTGTGTGTGTGTGTATGTGTGTGTGTGTGTGTTTCTAGATTTTGTACAAATGTGTATGTGTGTGTGTGTGTGTGTGTGTGTGTGTGTGTGTGTGTGTGCCTGTGTGTGTGTGTGTGTGTGTGTGTGTGTGTGTGTGTGTGTGTGTGTGTGTGTGTGTGTGTGTGTTTTGTGGAAACCTGCAGCATTACCCCTGGCCCCTGAGATGAATAATGTAATAAGATAGTGTTGGGGGATAGAAGCGCTGTGGTAAGTCTCCACGGAGACGCGTTGCTGCTGACATGCCCTCTCTATGATACCACTTCCCAGCATGCTTTGCACCTAACGGGCACAAATCTGCATCTCGCTTCTCAGCTCCCCTCAAAGGCCGAGTCACAGAGATAGTGTGTGTGTGTGTATGTGTGTGTGTGTGTGTGTGTGTGTGTGTGTGTTTTGTTGTTCATTCATTCCTGTGCCTGTGTGTGTGTGTGTTTGTGTTTGTTTGTTTGTTATCAGGATGCTGTTTATGGCATGCTGTTCATTTGCAGTGTTATTAAAGCGGTCCATGTTCAGCTAATTACTTTAAGTTAAATTAATTAATCTTATCTGCAGAGCCCAAAACAGCCGTGTTGTTCACAGGCCTCTCAGCCCCGGGCAGCAGCACAAAGCTTCCCCAGCCTGAACACACCCTGGCTGGGTCTGACTACGGGACCGCTTGGCGTGTATGGTGATAACGACACACACATACAGAGAGAGAAAGAAACAGAGACAAAGACATGAAGAATTAAAAATTGTGGATAGACTAGGTCCCATTTACAGCAAGTACTTTCTTGTTAAATACATTATACAGCACTTGATTACACTTTGTTTTACAGTCCCTGGTAGATGTAAACATACGAGGATACAAGGCATTTTATTGTCACATACATAGACATACTGGGTAGGGTGAGCTGTGCAGTGAAATTTCTGATTGTTAGTCTAAACATAATGTCTAAAACACAACACCACGAGCAAATGAACTGAAACAGGGCAACTGATCCACAGTCTAACATGTAGCAGTGAGCGAAGAGCTTGGTTCAGTTTACTGTTGGGGA
>CM059270.1:24342354-24344854 GCA_030347295.1 Setipinna tenuifilis | reverse complement strand
GTCAGGCAGCAGGAGGGGGACGCAGGTGGCTCCTCGTCTTCCAACATGGACCTCATTTCAGGGAATAAGATGGCTTGACCTTGGGGGGGGGGGGGGCTGGTGCTAGGGGGGTTGGGGGGGTATGGGGGTTCCTTTGGGGGAACGGGGGCAGTATTGGGGAGACTGATGGGGTGATTGATTATGAGTGACTAATCTCAGTCATGAGTAACGGGCAGTGGTGATTGCTCTTGTTTCAGCACAGTTGCCTTTGAGTGATAACATAACGCCAGCACAGCTACTGATTTGGCTTTGGGGCTAATGACTAAGAAACTGTTGTGCCCCCTCAAGTCAACTGTGAAGTTGTTTACTACAAGTGGAAACAGTAAACGTTTGTCAATTTCTTCACACTGACTGAAGAAATGACAGCTTTTGATGGTCATAGTTTTAGACCAAGCCCTTTCTAGGGCAGTTAAGGTAATGGACCTGTGGCCAGAGGGTTGCGGGTTCGAATCTACCAACTGCCAGAAGTGCCCCTGAGCATGGTACCGTCCCCACACACTGCTCCCTGGTCGCCGTTATCATGGCCAAACCAACACTAAGTAGTTTTTTCTCAAGCTTAAAATAATGTTTCCAACATCGTTTTGGTGGTTCATCAACTTGTAACAGGGTAAAAGGCACTTCGCATCCGCTTTGCAGCCCTCCATGGGCTATAACTGCAGTAAGTAAGTTTGGAGGAGTGGACCAATTTTCTGTAATTATCTATGAGAGACAATTTCACTTCTAACCTGTAGGGACGACCAAAGACGAAAACTACTTGATGTTGCATTAAATGCAGGTTGCCATTTCGTTGTGTGCCCTGTGTAAATACAATGATGAATAGACCAATAGGAATCACTTTCACTTTTTAACTTCCTGGATCCCAGTGTGCCCCCCCCCCAGGCTGGGAGCAGCAGGCTAGGCAGAGTTGGGGTCGGGGGTTCAGGTGTGGGTTCAAGCTTTGTGCTGCTAGAAAACTCATGTGAGTAAGACACATTTTACATTTACAACCAAAATACCTTATAGTGGCAGAGAGTGGGGCATAGACTTGACCAGACAAGTTTTTAAGCCACTGTCAGGCCCCAAAACTAACATTTTACTTCTGAGGAAGTGAGGAGAGGTCATCCACAGGAAGATGAGCTCAAATTGTATACTGACTTCAGATAAACACTCTCACCTCCCTAGAGTCTGTCTGTACATTTGCAAAGTTAACAACATTTCAGTTTGTTTGTAGAAACCCTCTCCTCACTACCATGGAAGTAAAATGTTTTTTTGAGCTTGTAAGTTGTTATTAAAGATATTGAGCCTCATGTTTTAAACATGCATATGACAGAAAACGAGTGTAAAAGGGGTGTACATTGATTTTTATGCAGAGTGTGGTACTCAATTTGAACGTGATTGCAGGCTGCAATGAAATCTCATGTCAGATCTGAGCTTGTTTACTGTACACAGTTTTGCAGACTGGGGCTTGCAGCTGAGCACAGTGTATTTGGCGGAGATTTATAAAGTAATGTAGCCTAATTTGTGAAGTATGGTGGTCTATATTATACAAAACTTCCCCAGAGCATTTATAACCCTAACCTTAATAGACACAGTGACACAGTGTTTCAACAAATGGCTTGTTACAGTGATAGTCTCAGCATCTGTAGATAAGTCTTTAAAACCATTGTTTTGTACTATCCAAATAAAATACTGTGTTTTGAGTAGAGTTGTGAGTGGGTGTGTGGGTGTGTGTGTGTGTGTGTGTGTGTGTGTGTGTGTGTGTGTGTGTGTGTGTGTGTGTGTGTGTGTGTGTGTGTGTGTGTGTGCTGAGTGATTGTATCTGTAGGAGTGGCCAGACCTCAGAGGACCACAGTGCCACAGTCTAATGGTGCTCCTGGGCCTGTCCTCCACTTAGCCATGACAGTTACTGTCGCCCTGTGATTTGTTAACTGATACCGCAGTTTGTCTCTTGGGCATAAAAAACAGCATTTGTCTTACCTGTCTGCCGGAGTTGTTTTTTTTTGTTTTTTTTTGCTCTGCTCCACTTGGATGTGGGTTTCTGATGTTACCTTTGCCAAAGAGGTTTTGTGTTTGCTGGGGTTGGTTTGTTTGTTTGTCTGTTTGTTGGTTGATTTGTTAGTTAGCAACTTTACGCAAAAAAGTTATGAATATATTTGCATGAACGTTTCTGGGATAGGTTGGAAAGGGGCAAATGAAGAATTAATTTTAGTGGATCTGGATCTGAATTATCGTCTGGATTCAGGAACCGTTTTGAAGGATACTTTCTTTTATTGAGAGATGGGGCATCATGTCTTGGAGAAAGGAAAGTCTGTGCTCCCCGAGTGCTGTCTGGTTTAGGGATAAGATCACTCCTGTGTGTGCAGTGATTTAACGTGCCTCCTCCCCATCTGCCAGTCCCCCCCACCCCTCCCAGGAGGCTGGTCTCCACATATCTCCCAGCGGGAGCCACATTATGTAATTGATGCCCTGTCTGTTGCATAAC
>CM059270.1:24334854-24337354 GCA_030347295.1 Setipinna tenuifilis | reverse complement strand
GTGTGTGTGTGTGTGTGTGTGTGTGTGTGTGTGTGTGTGTGTGTGTGTGTGTGTGTGTGGATGAGTAATCACTGTGCTTAGTAGCCCAAAATCATTAAAAAAACAATTGATCCCTTGCTGAAGCCCTGCTGATTCACAGCTAGCTCTGTTTACATTAAAGCTCTCTCTCTCTCTCTTTCTCTCTCTCTCCCTCTCCTCCCTCCCTCACTCTCTCTCTCTCTTTCTCTCTCTCTCTCTCTCTATCCCTCCCTCACTCTTTCTCTCTCACTCACTTTCTCTTGCTCTCGCTCTCCCTCACTCTTTCCCCCCCTCTCTCTCTAGCTCTCTCTATCTTTCTCTGTCTCTCTCTCTCTCCCTCTTATTATTTCGTTTCATTTTCCCTCTCCCTCTTATATTCCTGCAGTTTTTATGAATTACTGTCTGTTACCTTTTTTATCTCCCTTTACCCCTAACCACCCCCCACCCCCACCCCCCCTGCCTACCTGGGTGTCCAGGCTGACTGATCAGCTAGAATGCATTGTGGCCTCTAATGAAAGTGCATTGAAGTTCCTAATGAAAGTGCTTTTCAGACAGGCTTGGTAATTGCCCTAACCTTTCACAGCCTCTCGCTTTGCTCTGTCTTTGCTCTCCTTTTTTCCCTTCACTTCACTTCATTTCACTCCATTCATTCATTCACTCACTCATTCATTCCATTCCAGGTCCAAATGAATCGGGCCTGCTTCTCTTCTCGATCACTTTTATCTGCCCCGTTCTGACTCATTGGACCTGCCTCTCCATCCTCTTCATCTTCGTCCTCCATTACCTCCACTTCAGCCCTCTCTCTCTCTCTTTGTCTGTATTTCTCCTTCTTTCCTCATTTTACTCGCTTGCCCTCTTCCTTTACTGCTCTCTCTCTCTCTTTGCCTTGTTCTTTCTCATCTGCTCTCCTTCCTGCTCTCCCTCATTAACTCACTCTCTTCTCTCTCTCTCTCTCTCTCTCTCTCTCTCTCTCATCTCTTCCTCCTTAGTCCTTTTCTTGAGGACCTGCTCTCAGGCTGCACAATGGAGCTACAATTGGGTCCATTCAGAGAGCTTGTTGTCCAGAGCAGCGGCCTCTTTTAGCCCTTTTCTCTGCTCTTGGTGCCCGTAGAAACAGGGAGGAGGATGGTGTTAAAACGCTCTTGGTGCGTGTAGAAAGAGGAAGAATGACAGTGTTAAAACGCTCTTGGTGCCTGTAGATACACGAAGAATGACAATGTTAAAATGCTCTTGGTGCCTGTAGAAACAGGGAGGATGATGGTGTTAAACTGCTAGTGCACCCTAGTGAATCAGAGTCCGTGCTGAAGCTCCTGGGTAGTTTGTGCTGGTGGATGTGTTTTTATCAGAGCATCTACATTTTAAATCAAGAGCAAGATCGACAGTAGGTTTGTCCCTGTACTGTATATTGTGGTTGTGTGCTGTAGGTGTGTATGGATTTGTTTATAAGAGATGCAGAGGGGGGGGGGGGGGGTAGAGAGGGAGAGAGGGATAGATAGAGAGTGAGGGATAGAGAGAGACACAGAAAGAGAGAGAGAGGGGGATAAAGAGAGAGAGAGAGAGGGATAGAGAGAAAGGGGGGGGCAGGCTGGTAGGAAAAAGGAAAATCTGGTCCTGCACTCCAAGATTTTAAGCCATCTGTCTGGTTCCACTTCAGTGAAGATGTACTCCCCCTTGGTTGCCACGGCAAAATATCGCTTAACGATTTCATCAGGCTTCCGATTAGCGAGACTCCCGAAAGTCACCACATCCCCCACAGACACAGGGACAACTGCCATTCAAGATAGAAACACTTACTGACTGTGTGTGTGCGTGTGTGTGTGTGCGTGTGTGTGTGTGTGTGTGTGTGTGTGTGAGAGAGAGAGAAAGAGAGAGAGAGAGAGAGAGAGAGAAAGAGAGTATTGTGTATTGTGTGTGTATGTGCATTTATGTGTGTTTGTGTCTATGTGTGTGTGTGTGAGAGAGAGAGACAGACTGTGGGGGTGTTTCAGCATTCATTCATTCATTCTCTCAGATTAGTGTGCATTGGTGTGTGTGTGTGTGTGTGTGTGTTTGTGTGTGTGTGAGAGAGAGACAGAGAGAGAGAGAGAGAGAGAGAGAGAGAATGAGATTTAACACTCCTTTATTAGAGCACTGTCTGGGTGCTCATTCATACAGTACATCAGTTCACACAGTACATCAATCACTGCCAAAAACACACGCCACCAAACACACACCACCAGCTCCCACAACAACAACAACAACAACAAAACACAAACCTTCAACCCATTTCATCCTGAAAGCCAACTCCACATTATCCCCAACATTGCACAGCAACCTCCTCACTCCCCAGACAGTAGAATACTAGAAAAAGTTCAGTACAGGTGGTATGCTGTTATGGCTATGCAGCAAATAAAAGAACTTTAACTTGAACTTGATAAAACGAAGATACAAGAAACCAGATGAAACACAGTACGAGGCGAAAAATGTAAAGCTTTTAGTAGAC
>CM059270.1:24324854-24329854 GCA_030347295.1 Setipinna tenuifilis | reverse complement strand
TCTGCCCATCTTCTTCTTCTGTGGTGGAGCTTTTTATAGCCCCTGTCTGCATTGGCGTGCAGCACCACAGATGAAATCTCCCCCCCCACCCCACCCTACCCTACCCCACCCCTCTCCCCTTTTTCTTCGTCATCATCCTCTTCACATCTCGCTGTCTTTTCTTTCCCCAGAGGAGACGAAACAAAGGGGAGTGCTGGCGGCTTTGTTCTCACCAAAGTCACCATCGATTCCAACGCCTTTAAATCCCCCCCCAGCCCTCAACCCCTCCCCAAGTCTCAAACCCCACCCCACCCCCCCTTTATCTTTATCTCCCACCCCCTCCACCCCCTCCACCAGGCACATGAACAAAGATGAAAGCGGGCCCAGGAGAAGGAAGGGGCAAAGGGGTGCATAAGACTCGATAATGAAGACGATAGGGTGGACGAGTGCAATAGCAATAGATATATGGATAGAATGGGACACGTAGATGTGAGAAAGAAAGAAAGAAAAAAAGAAAGAAAGAAAGAAAGAAAAAAAGAAATAAGACAGGAGTTGATGAGAGGATTATAATGAGCTAAGACACTGCTAGCGAGACTATAATTGAGGTGGATGGCCGCGGAGAGCAGATGGATTCGAAGCTTGAAGACGGAGGAGTGTGTGTATGTAACAGGTGGCTTCCTTTTTACGAGTGACAGAGGCAGAGGGTGATGGAGCACCTGTGGGCACACACACACACCTGTAGGCACACACACGCAGCTGTGAGCACCCAGGAGAGAGGGTGTGTATTTCAGTAATGATTGAGATTAAGACATGAAGAGGCAAAGAGATGAAAAGACTAAGATAAAAAAGAACTTTTGTCTTCTTTGGAGAAAAGTGCCTGTTAAATACATACATAAACATACAGGCATAAACAGAACCTTCATAGCAGTGGATAACAACACTACCACCAACACTACCACCTACTATTACCTTAAATAGGCTTCTACAGATATGTGTGTGTGTGTGTGTCATCCGTAAGTGCGTGTGTGTGTAGTGTGTGTGTGTGTGTGTGTGTGTGTGTGTGTTAGTGTGTGGCTGTGTCTGTGGGTCTCTGTGTGTGCATGTGTGTGTGTGTGTGTGTGAAAAACCCTGAACAGTTTCCCCCCTCTCCCCAAAGCTGACTCTCCCATCAGTCTCATTCATGCTGTTAGCGGTTAGCCCTGTGTTCAGCTCATTGTGCAGTGCTGCTGTCATAAGTAGGCACCTTTGTGAATAGAGAACCCGCCATGATTACTGTCTCCCTCCCACCTCTCCTCCTGTTCTCACCTGCCATGTGGTGCTAGGAATTCATGTGGGTATATCTCACACATACACACACACACACACACACACACAGGACCACATACACACATCTACACACACACACACACACACACACACAGAGGACCACATACACACACCTACACACAGACACACACATCCACACACACACACACAGAGGACCACATACACACCACCACCACCACACACACACATACACCCACACACACACAATCACACATCCACACACAAAACCACACACAGAGCAGAGCAGGTGAGGGGAGAATGGGCGATTCAGCCCTTTAGGGACCATGTTTTAATCCATCAGCCTTTGGAGGAGAAGGGCATTATTAAAATATAGGAAGACCTTGGTTGGGTTTTCAGGTCTACACCATACTGTAAGTAATAAAAACTGTCTCACATTTACAGTAACAGAGAGGTAGAGGGATGGATGGACAGGCAGACAGACAGAAAGAAACATGGAAAGAAAGAAACAGAGAGAGAGACACAGAGAGAGACAGTGAGAGCCAGAGAGAGAAAGAGAGAGAATATAGAAGCAGGTGGTGCTTCTGAAATGAAAGTCACACAGAGTCAGGCATGTAGATGGAAGGATGGGGTGGGGTGGGGTGGGCTGGGGTTGGGTTATTCTGAGCAGGTCAGGGGCTGATTTAATATGGATGAGCGAGATGAGGGGGATGAGACGGAGATGGGATTAAGCTGACATCTCCAGCAGGCAGCACATATGATGTTTACGGTACGGTGGCGTCCTCTGAAGAGGAATCAAATCAAGGGGACACATCTAAAGGGGAATCTGTCCTTCCTCTGCCTCTCCTCTCAGAAAACTGCCCTTGTGGTTGTGTCTTTTAATAAGGCCTTCTTGTCTGTAGTAAGTATTATTGTTGTTGTTGTTGTTGTTGTTATCAGTGATCATTAGTTGCTCCACTGTATTTGTTATAAACTTTTATTGTTATTTAAATGTAATGTTTATTGATATTATGTTATTCTAAGTCTTTTTAAGTCAGTTTGGATAAAAGCATGCACTAAATTCCACAAGCTTAACCATAGTCAAGCCAAGCCTGCCTTTCTGTGGTAGTGTTTTTCTGGTAAATTGTCCAGAAATAAGTGACCTAATATGAAATGTTGATTTTTTAAAAACATTTTTGCATTGGTTTTATTGCAGTTATAAAATATGATTTATGATTTAATAAACACCCTTCCTCACAGAAAATAATCGTTGTTGTTGCTGCTGTGTGTAGCATAAAGGTTTAGGTTTGTAGTCTAGGTTTGTAGTCTCATGTTCAGAATCTCTAGGGTGCTCCTGTCTCCTGTGGAAGCATGCTCAGTCAGGGGCAGATGGGTTCAAAGGTCAATTGCTGCTGTTCGATTCTTTTCGTGTGAAATGGGGGAATATATTAGCCTTCTTTCTGCTCCTGTTCACATACTGTATGACTCATGTTGGTGATTGATTCTTACATCCAGTCATTGTTTGTGGCCTGGATAAGTGGCCATGACTGACTGGAGTGCAGGACACAGCCTCTGGGGGGGGGGGGGAATTGCCCTGGGGGGGGGTGGGGGTGGGGGGGGGGGGGGTGTTGCCCTGGGGAGGGGGGTCTTTTATTTCAAGTGTTCCCCGCTTTGATCCTTTCTTTGCTTTCTGGGTCAACTAAGTGACACAGGCCCTAACGTGAGCTTAACCTTCGCCAAGTGCCTATTGACTTTGTCGGACGCTAAACAACAAAATAAAGATATTTCTGTCTCTCCCTCCTCCTCCTCTCTTGATTCAGTCTGCTCCCGACACAAACCCTTGAGCGATTGGAGCCATATTTGGCGAGCTAATAATGATATAGCAGCTATTGATCAGCCTGCCAGCGGGGCGGAACAAAGTGCCCTTTAAATGTCAGCGTGGGCGGCGCCACTTTATCTCACTCGTCCGCTAGAGACACAGGAGCTGGAGCTGCCTCGCGCGGTCAGTTTCCCAAAAGCCCTCATCATCATCAAGGGCCGCTTTATAAAGAGCGGCGAAGAAGTTCGACTTTTTCAGCGGCAGTTCTTCACTGATTCCCCTTCTCGTGCTTATCTTTTATCTTCCTCAAGTTCGTTATCATCCTCATCCTCATCGTCATCCTTACTGTCATGTCAGGAGAATGACTTGTCCCTGTTATTTCAACTAATGACCTTTTTTAATGTCATCATTCATATTATGAGCATGTACAGTACATCCCTACACATTCAGTCAATGTTCTCTTTTCGTGCATCAGTTTTTTTAGATGGTGGGGGTGGGGGTTTCAAGTTGGGGTAGGATTGCTGTGAAAGCAGTAAAGAAAATTGACGCAGTATTTATTTACTTGTTTGTTTATTCCTTCTTCTTCTTCTTCTTCTTCTTCTTCTTCTTCTTCTTCTTCTTCTTCTTCTTCTTCTTCTTCCTCTCCTCCTCCTCCTCCTCCCTCTTATTCTCCAGATCTTTTGTTAATCATCATCATCATCATCATCTTCATCATACTGCAACTGTTTCCTGCCCTGGTGTTGCTAGTAAATGTGTGGTCCATCCCTGCCTGTCCTAAGTCCTTTGGTAACACTTTATTTGAAGGTGTCTACACAAGGATGACATGAGCCCTTTATAAACATGACATGACACATATCATGAACATTAATCACATTTTATTGTGTTTATTACTGTTGTCAATAAGTGTTATTCAGTTTTTTCAATGTCTGATTCCAAAAAATATGAACTTAACATTACAAAAACCAAATGACACTTAATGGCAACAGCCATTAATGTTTAAGATATGTGTCATGTCACTCTTATGTGGACACCTTCAAATAAAGTGTTACCAGTCCTTCTTGACCACTGAGGGCTGCAGGCGTGTCTGATCTCGTTGTGACTTTATTAAAACGCTTCCTCAGCTTTTCTCAGCTCAGCTCCCAATTTTCTCCTCTGCTAATCCTCCTCTGCTAAGGTCAGCAGTGCCCGAAGCACCCCTGCGCTGCCCAGCACTCGCCAGGGCTGTGGGCTCCAGTGTCTACCCCAAGTGCTTGAAACTTGAAACCCCTCTCCCCACCACCACCACCACCTAAAAAAATGATGCACTTAAAGGGAACACTGACTGGATGTGTAGGGATGTACTGTACATAGGTACTTACCCATGTCTCCAGTCAACCAGCACATTTATGTATCTCAACCTAACCTGGGCCTATTACAGTTAGGATGCAGTGGACATTAGGATTTTTGACATGACGACAGAATATGGTGGCAGTGAATTGATGATGATGACCAGATATTATGATGATGATACTGGCAAATGACAGGGATGACCTTGATGGTGATAATAATGAGTGATGAGAATGTCAGTGATGATGATGATGATGATGATGATGATGATGACGATGATCAAGATTAAGATTATACTAGGCTAGAATGTTTTACTGATATAGTACATTTTATAGCAAGGAAGTGTAATTGTAAGAAAACTAAAACACTTTGATTCTATTTTAAGGAATCAAAGTGAACTATAAAGAAGGCACTGAGCAGTAATTTTCAGCTGTAGGCACATGATAAAAGATTTACTGTATATTTAACCTGATTTGAAAAATAGGAACATTTGCGGCACTCGATATTTTCTGGCAGTTAATTCCAGAGCTGACAGCGAGGATGCTGATGGTGATGAGGGCAGTGATGGGGTGGCCATGGAGATGATGATGACTATGATGATACACATGATGAT
>CM059270.1:24309854-24314854 GCA_030347295.1 Setipinna tenuifilis | reverse complement strand
ACTGCCAACGCCCTCTGTTCCTCTCTTTCTCTCTGCCTCAAACTTTTTGGTCTGTAATTCTTGATGGCTCTCGATAACCTCTCCACTCCTGGAATGCTAAACGCCCCTTAGTGCTAGTCTGGCTGTCACATATCAGTTTGAAGGACCAAATGCCACCATGGTTTTAGAAAACTGCATATTGTTGGTAGCCTGGCTGTCACACCAAGCTTATAGATGAAGTTTGGTCTGGCAAACCTCCTATACAAACAAAGTTCTCAGAGATAGGCCTCTGTGGACTACTGGATAAAGCTACAACCAATCAGACCACTGATTCCACTGACGAATACGTAGCATGCGTTTTCCATTGGTGCCTGATTTTCCGGGCAAAGGAACAGTCGAGAACAGGCAGTTTGGCCAGACTGACTTGAATGCGAAATGTAATGTAGCGTGACAGGTAGTATGGGCGGGACCAGGCTATTGTGGCGCTATTATGTCCATGATATTGTCTTTTTACTATTACCATAATATCATCTATTAACTGTGTTTGTTTTTCTCTCTGCCTCTTTGCCCCTATTTCTCCCCTTCTGTTCTCTCTATCTCTGTTTTTCTTACTTTCGTCTCCCATCTTTTCTCTCACACACACACTCTTTCACACACACACTCTCTTTCTGTTTTCTCCCTCTTTGCTTTTCTCTCTCTTACACACACACACACACACACACACACACACACATTCTCTACCTCTCTCTCTCTGTCTGTCTCTGTCTGTCTGTCTCTCTCTCTGCCTCTCTGTCTCCCTCTCTCTCCCTCTCTCCCTCCCTCTCTCCTCCGTCTGTCAGATGGGAAAGTGTATGCGCTGGGAGGAATGGGAGCAGACACGTCCCCCCAGGCCCTGGTGAGGGTCTACGAGCCGGCCAAGGACCAGTGGCTGCCCCTGGCTACCATGCCCACGCCCCGCTATGGCGCCGCCTCCTTCCTGCGTGGGAACAAGATCTACATGCTGGGTGAGCTGTCAATCATGTTCTAGTAACCAATCAGAAAAAAGTGACGGCACACTAAAAAAATACATGACACATGTGGTGTTATATAAAAGTAGGCTATGAAAGTAATAGCCTCAGAATTGGCTGAGTTTGAGTGGATGTCACACTGTAATGTATTGTACTGTCGTGTCATAACACTCACTTAACAAAGCTGACATATAGAATAACACCCAGCGAGGCTCATGCCTCATTGACTCTGTGAAATATGTCTTGTCAGGTATGAGCAGCTTGTCGGTGTGTAAGTGTGTGTGTGTGTGTGTGTGTGTGTGTGTGTGTGTGTGTGTGTGTGTGTGTGTGTGTGTGATAGGGAGAGTGACAGATAGAGAGAGAGAGAATTACTGTCCCTGCAGCAGATTTGACAGTGTCCTGCACGCCTGCTCTGTGCCCAGTCAAGTAGGAGCAACTGGAATGAGCGGCTCTGACACAAAATGGCAGCCGCCGCCCGGTGCTCTCCGCAGGTGCCCGCTGGCACACACACGGTGCCCTTTAGAACTCATGCCCCCCAGTGCCACATAATCACCATCATCACCCTCGGCCTGGCCGCCAGCGCGTGGATGTGGACATGTGCACTCAGGAAAGTGTGTGTGTGTGTGTGTGTGTGTGTGTGTGTGTGTGTGTGTGTGTGTGTGTATATATGTGTGTGTGTGTGTGTGTGTGTGTGTGTGTGTGTTGTTAGAGTTTGATGTTTTTGAAGTCAATTCAGTTGCGTTGTGTTTCTCATCAGAAATAGAAGACTGGACTCTTCTTGTTGAATCAGGATCGATGATTTATTATAAATAGATGGAATATAGAGAAAATGAAATAAACTGATTGTAACAAAACAAAGTTTAGAAGACTAAGAGTCTATCTATCCTCTGGTTCTTACAACACTCTTCCACCTTCACCGCAAAGTTCAGGCAGACTCCGCTTTCTGTAAGATGTTGTCTCTATGCTGGTTCGATCCGTCTTCTTCGGGACAAGACAACGTGAGGTAGATATACTCAGAACACCACTTGTCTAAAACAGTGGAAAATAACTAGAACATTTTCTATGTCTAGAAGGGCATACTTTGTATGGGCATAGTTCATGGACACTCGTAGTGCTCGGTTTAGGATGGAGTAAACATTCTAATAACCCAAATATGTGCATCTACTAGGCCCTGCACCTGCACTCGTTCATGTTATCAGTTACTGGCCTGGCGCCAGCTCAGTTTAGTCTAGCAGTCTAACACAGACCCTTACTGCACAGAGAGAAAATCAGGGTACAGTTGGAAGCTATTCATTTGACAGAATACAGAAAACCATATAAAATTCTACAATCCTCCCTTTTGATCACAAAAACGATAGTTAAAGATCACAACAAAATCAAATGAATAGACATATGGCAAATGAATGTATATATGAAAACTGAAATGAGAAAACCAATAAATCAAGAATGTCTTGAAACAATAGACCTTAAATTAAAAAATGGTTATATGGATTGGTATCAACCGATGATGGCATGAGGCCACACACCCAACACTCTTTCTCCCCCTTAGCTTTGGCGCACCCATGAGCATTTTCCAAAAACACATTGTCTTTATGCACTTTATGGTGACTATCCTAGACACAGATAACCCCATTAAACACACACAAGGCAAACAGTAAAGCAGTTGTCATGGTAGTTGTCATCTTGGCGCCGTAGGAGGGTGTGGGTTGTTGAACTTCTTCCAGAAAACAGCAATAGGATATTAGTCCAAGTTGTACAGTTCAGTTCAGTTCAGTAAAAGAAGGTCTTCCCGTATAAGGGCCTGCACCCAGACATACAGACCTACAGGAAAGAACAAGGCAGTATCAGGTGGGCAAGGTAGTCTCAGTGACATAAAAGAGTAAACATCATCTGATTAGCTTAATACACACAGGATTGATTTAGCTTATGATTTATTTTATACTTTTTATTTTATTTTCTTAACTCCAACAGGGTAAAGACGACTCAAAGATGAACCTGACTCAACCCTCTATCTCTTCCCCAAACTTACTCCCGTAAAAACAAAAAATCCCAAGAAAAGCAAAGTCTTCCGTGAAACTTCCTCCCTAGATTGACCTGAATCTAGACAGAACTGTATCGACGGAATTCTTTTAACGTATATTGGCATAGACTGGATTTTTGAGCTCAAGAGGCGTCTACTAATTTACAATGGCTAGCATGGATCCATTTAGATTTTCTTTTTACTTTAACAGCAGTGTCTGTGACAAGTAGGATTTCATACGGTCCTTCCCATTTGGCTACAAGAGTCAAACGTTGGGGCTTGTCGTGTATCATCACCCACTGTCCAGGCACCAGAGAATGTCCTCCTTCAGGTGGTTCGTTCCATGCTTCTCGCACTCTCTTTTCTGCGGTAGAGACGGCCTCTGAGAGTTGGACGCAATAGTTCAACAGAGCGTCAGATACCAAATGTACGCCAGCTTTTCTGAAATCAATCGTTCCAGGCAAAGACATTGGTCGTCCAGTAATGACTTCATACGGGCTTAGGCCAGTTTCCTTGTTGCTTGTAGCTCTCATACTACACAAGACGGCTGGTAAAGCATCAGGCCATGCAATTCCTTCTTGATGTTTCTTCGCCAGTCTTTCTTTCAAGGTTCGATTGGCCCTTTCAACTTGCCCTGAGGACTGAGGATGGTATGGGCAGTGCAGCTGCCATTGAATCTCCAGCATTCTGCACACCTCTGAACACACAGCTCCAGTGAAGTGGGTTCCTTGATCTGAACAAATCTGATCAGGTACTCCAAAGCGTGGAATGAAGTCTTTCACTAACACTTTGGCAGTGTGTAGAGCAGTTCCTCGTTTCGCTGGCACAGCTTCAATCCATCTTGAGAATTTGTCGACAATGACCAGAACATCTCTATATCCTTTGCAAGGAGGTAGTGTGATGTAGTCTACCTGTAGATGTTTAAACGGACCAGGTGGAGCAGGAGTCTTTAGTATGGGCAACTTCACCCTGCTGTCGTTGTTGTTCTTTATACAGGTTACACATCTCTTTACCACATCTTTGGCTACTGCAGTGAATTTTGGATTCCACCACACCTGTGAGAACCGGTACTTCATTTTCTCCACTCCAACATGTACTAGAGAATGTATCTGAACTGCCAGGTGATGCAGCAGGACTTCAGGTGCTACTACTTTATCTCCATGTCTCCACACCTCGTCATCGTGGAGTTTCACAGCTTCCTCCATCCAGATCCGCTTTTCTCCTGGAGTTGCATTTTTTTGCATTGTTTTGATGTCTGACAATCTCTCTGAAGCTTTTTCGTCATCCTTTTTGACTTGTCGTATGCCATTCTCATCGTCTTTTTCCGAAAATTTTTCATCACCATGTGATCCGTCCGTTTCTATACACTCCCCTCCTCTTTGCGCCATTGCATTGCATTGTCACGACTTCCTCTTCAGGCGCACCGGGTGGAGCAACCATGCCTCTTCAGAGTGGTTTTCCAGGGAAAGGGCCTTTCGCAGCTGTTTCTTCCATTCTTCCACACCAGGGTGTAGCAACTGCTCTGGAGCCTCATCTTCCTCCAGTTCAGCAGATGGCGCTGATGGCTGTTCACCGAGTTGGGCCACCCTTGGGCCAGGTGGGACCTCCTCTCCTTTCCAGCCACACCCACTGGGGAAAACTCCTTCTGCACCTTTCAAGGCCTCACATTCCTCTTGTAGCCTGTTGACTTTAGCAACCTGGTTGTTGAGGCATTCTTCCTGACTCTCAATGATCGCCGCTTGATGGTTCATCACAGCTTTCAGCTTGTTGTTTTCGCTCTGCAAAGTCTTGTTTTCACTCTGCAAAGTCTTATTTAGAGCTTCATCATCCTTTGCTCTCTTACTGTAGCCACTTTCCAGATTGTAGATTTTGTGGCGTCTCAGTTGACTCATTAGAACCATTGCCAATGTGGCTCTATGGCATTTGGCTTTTTGCCATTTTTCAAACACCTTCTGGACTCCATCAAATGTCCACATCAGTCCATCAAGAGTTAA
>CM059270.1:24292354-24294854 GCA_030347295.1 Setipinna tenuifilis | reverse complement strand
TTCAGCCACAGTGCCATGCCACTGGGCACTGACGTCCAACCACACTTCATCAGCACCACGGCCAGCGGCAGTGGCACTTTTACTCAGATCAGGTTCAGTGTGTGTTTGACACTGTGAGGGCGTTTTTTTTTATTATTATTTATTTATTTTTAATTCAGATCAGTTTCACTGTGTGATCCACATGTGTTGCCGCTGGGCACTGACTTCCAACTGCACTTCAGCAGGGTGAGAGCCTGTGGCATTGGCAGGTTTTTATATTCAAATCAGTTTTAGTATCTGTTTAGTTTAGTGCCATCACCACTGGGCACTAACGTCCAACCACACTTCTTTCAGCACCACGGCCAGCGGCGGTGGCACTTTTACTCAGATCAGGTTCAGTGTGTGTTCACCGCTGTCTACAATGTCGCCTAGAAATCAAGACATAGCCTAGTGGTAGCAATTCAAATGTCTATCCTTAGTTCTATCACATCGGCCTACCCTTTGTAGAGAGTTGCTGGGAGGGCTTAACACAGTGACAAAAGGGCTACGATGGTGCACTGTTGACGTGCTATGGTAACCATTGCTGTGATTGGTTGTAGCACTATTCTATTTCATGCAGAGGCAGTTTACAAGACTGTTAACTGTTAAATGCTGCCCCTTGGATTACATCTGGCCCATCCATCGTGGCCAGGCCACACAGTTTGATGTGGGCTAGCTTGTCAGGCTAGCCGCCACTGGGCACTGTGCTTCTAGCTGCACTTTAGCTGGCCAGCATGGCACCAGGCAGAGTGGCAGCAGGTTTGATGCGTGTTCTGCAGGGGCATAGATTTGCTCTTGACATTGGTGGGGACCTATTAACCCCCCCCCCCCCCCCCCCCCCCCCCCCCCCCCGCCATTTAACCATTTCTGCACCGCTAGGTGATGAGACATTGACAGATTTTTTTTTGTTTTTTTTTTTGAGCGGATTAAATTATTGGTGGGGACAAATCAGTGATTGCTGGATATATATACGCGTCACCTCCGTCCATGCCAACTCTAGGCCCTTGGTGTTCTGTCACCACCGGGCAATATCTCCTAGCCACCCATTCGTCAGCAGCATGGGGGAGTATGACAATGAGCAGTGCGGTAAGGATGTTTATTCAGATCGGTTGCATCATTATGGGTTGAGTACTATGGCTCCTGGACCCAGTGACCCAGGACTGCCCTTCACCTGGGGACTATGGCACCAGACAGGGTAAGAGGCGGTGGAGGTATTCAGATCAGGTTTGCGGTGTGCCCTGCCACCCCTGGGCAATATCTCCCAGCTCTTCATCAGCACCATGGAGGTGAATGCCAGCGAGCAAGGCAGTAAGGGTATAATTTTATTCAGATTGGTTGCATCATTATGGGTTGAGTACTATTGCCCCCGGACCCAGTGACCCAGCACTGTCCTTCATCTGGGGACTACGGCACCAGGCAGGGTGAGAGTGAGAGCCGGTGGAGGTATTCGGATCAGGTTTGAGGAGTGCCCTGCCACCCCTGAGCAATATGTCCCAGCTGACAGCCTGACAACAAGTAACGAGAGATTCAAGCTTCAAGGTGTCTTTATTACTATTGTCATCAAGAGGCCATTTGTTTTGCAACCAGCAGAGAGTACATAAATACCATCACAGTGGATACAGACATAAGAAAAACAGTAAAAACCACAGAAAAACATAAACCACAAGTTAAAAATAATGTGAATAGATAAAAAAGATCAAATACTCAAATGATGAAGTTTAAAAAAGCTGATGGCAGTGGGTGGGAGCCAGTGGCAGTGGTCTTTATAAACTGAGATGAGGTGTGATGTGTGCAATGTTCTGGGCACCATGAAGGAGTCCAACTCTTTATGGGCACCATGGAGGAGTCCAACACAGGACAGGGTGAGGGCGTTATTTTATTCAGATCAGTTTCTGTATGTGTTCAGGTTCGAGAAAACACAAGATACTTTTGGACCTAGGAATAGTACCTTTGGGGTAAGAGATTTTAAGCCTTCTTGAAGACATTTTAGCCTTCCTGATTACAAACCTTCTACAAACATACTGTTGTTTGGGAGAACACTTAGCACTTTAGGTTGTTTATTATTCTATTATTTCCTGAGTCCTGAGCCAGTTGTCCTATTGTTGGGTTTGTTTGGTAAGTCACAGGGTCTAGTTGGTCTGTAAAACTATCCAGGCCTGTAAGTGTCAGCATTTCTGTAATGTCATTGAGTGTGTGAGTGGGTGTGGGTCATGGCTGATATTGACATTGAGTGATTGAGGAAACATTGAGTTTTTGAGCTAAAGTGAGTAAAGAGTAAAGTCTCTAAAGTTTAAGTAAAGAACATAGTTTGAGAGCATTCTAGTCTCCTTCCAACTATATTTCTCTACCACGTAATTATTCCACTTGTAAACGAACCCAGAGCAGAGTGCAGTCGGCACTTTGCACTGACTCTGTGGATGTGCTTCATCAGCAGCATGGAGTAGTATTACACTGACACGTGGGGAAAAGATGAGGCACACTC
>CM059270.1:24269854-24289854 GCA_030347295.1 Setipinna tenuifilis | reverse complement strand
CACACACACACATACACATACACAGACGGACACATACACACACACACAAACACACACCCAAACACAATAAGCCTTAGCTCCCAGCAGATAAACACACACACACACACACACACACACACACACACACACACACTGAATAGTCATTGTCACATACAGTGCATGTAAAGCCGGTCTCATTCTCTCTATCTCTCTCTTTCGCACATACATAAATACACCATGAACAACATGCTCATACAGTATACATATGTACACACATCAACACAAATATGCATTCATGCACTCACAATCACACCACACTTACACACAGGGACCCACACACACAAATGAACTCACACACAAACTTCACAAGCATCTTTTTGTAAGATGTAATTTCACTGTCATGGAAAATGTGACGCCTACATTGACTACCTAAAATACAGAGACAGAGAGACACAGACAGAGAGAGAAAGAGAGAGAGAGAGGCAGAGACAGACAGACAGAGAGAGAGCAAGAGAGACAGGCAGAGACAGAGAGAGAGACAGACAGACACACAGACAGAGACAGAGAGCGGGAGAGAGACAAAGAGAGGGAGGTCGTGTACTAGAGAGTGTCTCATGTAGTAGTGCCCCATCACCTCAGACACCTGTCTGTGAGCTTAATGACGGTCATTACTGCCATCAGCCCAGTGTGGCACATCCTGTGTTGCTGTGATGACATCATCGTTTGACGGCTGGCTGAGCACCAATGAGGTGAGGGGAAAGATGGCACAAAGGAAGAGGAGGTGGTAGCCTGTTTCTTTTTAATCAGGGGCATTAGCATTTTAATATCGTCATAAAAATTCAATTCCATCATTCGTGAAGTTAATGGAAGCTCTCTCTAAGACACCACCTGTGTGTGTGCGAGTGTGTGTGTGTGTCTTTGTCTGTGTGCATGGGCGTGTGTGTGTCTATGTGTGTGTTCATATGTGTATTCGTGAGAGTTTGAGAATATGAAAGTATATGTGTGTGCATGCATGCACATGCATACTTTACCACTACACACACACTCAGCGTTAATGGAAGCCATTCTGCTTCCCCTACATGTGTGTGTGTGTGTGTGTGTGTGCGCGTGTGTGTGTGTGTGTGTCTCTGCGTGTCTGCATGTAAGTTCCAATCTGTATTCCATTATCACCTCGCCTATTATGGCGGAACATGAGGATAATGTGTCTGTGTGTAATTACCAACCCACATTTCACAAGCCATCTCCTCAATTACACATTAGCATGGCTCCTTTCTGTTCAGCCACCCCCCTCGCCCCCACCCACTCACTCACTCCCTCACTCACCCACTCCAAAATTCACTCAGCCCCACTCCCCCCCTCGCCCCCACCCACTCACTGCCTCACTCTCTCACGCCCTCACTCACTCACTCACTCACTCACTCACACACGCACTCACTCACTCACTCACACACGCACTCACTCACTCACTCACTCACTCACTCACTTACTTACTCACTTACTCACTCCTGGTTGGTATAGGGGCCCAAAATTATTTTCTTTCAGTCGGCCCACACAATTTGTAGCGGTGCCCCTGCACTTACAGACTGCGCACGCTCTCTCAGGAGCTCAGCATATGCTTCTTAAGTTGTTCTATGTGTGTGTGTGTGTGTGTGTGTGTGTGTGTGTGTGTGTGTGAGTGTGTATGTGTGTATTCTTTTAGTGTGTTCTTTTAGTTCTTAAGTTGTTCTATGTGTGTGTATGTGTGTGTGTGTGAGTGTGTGTGTGTGTGTGTGTGTGTGTGTGTGTGTGTGTGTGTTCTGTGTTTAGTGTATGGCTGCATTGTGGTCTGCCAATAATCCCAACATTCCACCCATTGGAGCCCTATGCAGTACAGAAGTGAGTAGCCCTCTTCTCTGAAGAGCCTGCTGTTCCTCTCGGCTCCTGTTCAGCAATGAGCTGCTTCATTATCAGTGTTGGCCCCCCTCCACCCGTGGAAGAGGTGGGGAGGTGGGGAGAGGAGTGGGGAGGTGGGGAGAGGAGTGGGGAGAGAGGGAGAGGAGTGGGGAGGTGGGGAGAGGAGGGGGGAGAGAGGGAGAGGAGTGGGTGGAGAGAGGGAGTGCCTGCATTAACATTCTGTGCCATATCTTCTTCTTGTAAAAAAAAAACAAAAAAAGAAGCACCCTCTCAGCTACTCAAACTAAATGGAACAAAAAAAAACGGTCATGAAGTCTTCACTGGAAGGGTTTGCCAACTGAGCATCTCTCTCTCTCTCTCTCTCTCTCGTGCGTGCTCTTTCTCTCTTTCTTTCTCTCTCTCCTCCTTACCCTCTAATTCTTATTCCCTCTCTCTTTCACTCACCCCCCCTCTGTCTTTATCACTCCCCCAATCTCTATCCATCTCTCTTTCTTTCTCTTTCTCCTCCTTACCCTCTCATTCTTATTCCCTCTCTCTCTCACTCACCCCCTCTCTGTCTCTATCACTCCATCTCTATCCCTCTATTCCCTCTCTACTCCTCCTGCTGTTTGGGACTCTCGCTCTGTCTCTCTCCCCCTCTCTGCGGTTGAGGAACACGCCCTGTGAGTGTGTCTCACTCATTTATTTAGCACTGCAGAGGGATTCAATAGCTATCTTCTGTCTTTATTTCTCTCTCTCCTTCTTTCTCTCTCTCTCTCTCTTTCTCTCGCACTCCCTTTTTCTCTCTTGCTCTCCCTCTTTCTCTCTATCTCTGTCTGCCTCTTTCTCTCTTTCTCTTTCTATTCCTCTGTATCTGTCTCTTGCCCCCCCCCCCCTCTTTCTCTCTCTCTGCCTCTCTCTTTGTCTCCTCCTCTCTTTTATCTCTCTGTCTCTCATTAAGTTATTATAACTTACACTCTCACACACACACACGCACACACACACACACACACACAGACAAGCACACTCGTTTCTCACAGACTGCCTGCTATTGTGATAAACTCACTGCTATAAACTAAAGACCGAACGCCGTTTGCTGCATCACCACAGCCCTGTAGGCTCTCAGGTTGTTTGTCTGGTGCCTCCACTATCCCTAAATCCTCCAGTATCCCACAAATCCCCTCTCCATAGACACCCTCTGATCCACAACTCATCCCTCCCAACTACCGTGTATGGGTCTCCACCTCTGCGTGGATGCCTGGCTCATCCCATACTTATTCCACAAAAACTCCCCCAAATCCCACTTGATCACCGGCGAAATTCTACGCCAGGGCTGTCAGTCAGTCAGTCAGGCAGGCAGACACGGCAGGCAGGCAGGCAGCTGGACAGGCAGGCAGGCAGGCAGGCAGGCAGGCAGGCAGGCAGGTGGACAGGCAGGCAGGCAGGCAGGCAGGTAGACAGGCAGGCAGGCAGGCAGGTAGACAGGCAGGCAGGCAGGCAGGCAGGCAGGCAGGCAGGCAGGCAGGCAGGCAGGCAGGTGGACAGACAGGCAGGCAGGCAGGCCGAGCTGAGCTGAGCTGAGATGAGAAGAGCTGAGCTTTCACCTTCTTACTCGGCCGTCTCACCAGCAGCTCCAGCTCGCTCTCCTCGTGGTCAGCCGAGGACAGGCTCCATACTGGAGCAGACTGTTCTCCTCGTAGTCAATAAATTATTGAGTTGCACGTCAAGTTCCAATAATCAGAGAGGTAGAGAGTTAGAGAGAGAGTTAGAGACAGAGAGAGAGAGAGATAGAGTGAGTTAGAAAGAGAGAAACAGGCAGAAAGAAAGAGAGTTAGAGAGAGAGAGAGAGAATGAGAGCAACGGTACAGAATGTTCTGCTTTTGTCTTGTTTTTAATCATGAAGATTTAGTCCGGAATATTCTACTGACTTACAGCACAACGCTGTATCTTCATAATGTCTGATAAACAGGACACGGTTAGATTTTTTTAACGCTAACACAATTGGCTCACACCTCATTTTATTGTGATTTTCACAGCCTCCGACACTCCAGGGGGGAAATCAGCTCACATTTAATTTCGGAGAAAACTCTGTCAAAATTGCAGCTTCGGAATATCAATAAAAAAATATCGCAGCTCATTGATCTGCCTGCAATTTAATAACGTGCCAGGTGTATCGACCACCAAGGTCTTCAGACATTGCACTATCATCAGGAAATCTTTTTTTGCCAATACCCAATTCTGTGGAAATAAAATGTGGTTTTCAGGTTTTGAAATCCACGAGACGGTTAAAAAAAGATGGCTGGTTATTATCGACTTCCATGTTTATTTAGTCTTCACAAAGTTTCACAAACGTGTATTATACTTTAAGTAAAGTCAAGTCAAAGTCAACCTTTTTTTGTCAATTCCAGTGTATTCCCAGGACATTCAGCTGAATTCACATTCACATTCAAATAGACAGAAAGACAGACAGGCAGGCAGGAAGAGAAACAGACAAACAAACCGGCAGACACAGAGAGATGGACAGAGAGGTAGGCAGACAGGGAAATCTGCTTTTGTATTCGGACATACCATGTGGTGGTTTCTTCATTTTTGCCTGCTACATAGAAGTTAGGGCATTTGGATAGATGAATAGACAGGAAAATTCTCCAAGTTAATTCTCCAGTGTACAGTAAAAGTGTTTAAAAGTGTAAGTGTAAAATAAAGAGTTAAAATTACACTGAAAACAGTTCATTTAACTGTAAAGGAGTCAACAATGTAAGGAAGGAGTGTTAAATTAACGCTACAAAGATTGGGACAAAACACTGGCATAGTGGCATAGTGTTAAAACTGACTCTTTCAGAGTTAATTTAACACTGTAGAATTTGCTGTGAGGTGCTTTTGTGTGGTAAAGAGTCAGTCCAGGGTTAAGGACCTTGCAGGCCTTGCGGTCATGTGAAATTGGTGCACAGGCCTGGTCCACAGGCTTCTTCTGCATCCAGCCCAGTGTATCATCCACACAGTGATCATTTATAAGCAAAGTGTGTGGGAATGGGCTCCCAGGTCAGCCCAGCCCAGCCCAGCGCAGCACAGGCAGCATTGCAGGGGAAGGCTTTGATCTTTTACATCGACCTGCAGCAACAGGGATTGCTCTGCTTTCTTCTCTACATTTCTCTCTCTATCACCCTCTTTTTCTCCCAATCTCTCTTCCCCCTCCCTTCATCTTTCTCTCTTTTGCCATCACTCTCCCTCACCCTCTGCCTCTCTGTCTCTCATACCAACACACACACACACACACACACACACACACACACACACACACATACTGCATCAGCAGTCATTCTGCATTCCTTCAGTTCTTTCTTTATCTCTCTAAATATCAGCTTTCTGTGTTTCTGTCTACATCACCCCCCCCCTTCCCCCTCTCTCTCTCACTCTCTATCACTCTCTCTCTCTCTATCTATCCTTCTATGTGTTCTCGCTATTACACTAACAAACACTCAGTCAGCATCCATTCTGCAGTTTTTCAGTTCTTTCTCTTACGGTCTACATGCACAGCATGTTCAGCCCTCTAACAGCTTTGACTGGCAGTTTATTTTTTGTGTTGTTTTTTTCTGCATCTATGTACTTTACACAGTACACATGCTGTTATGTTGTGTACAGTGTGTGTGTGTGTGTGTGTGTGTGTGTGTGTGTGTGTTTAAGACTTAAGGTTTCATTTGTGTGTGTGCATGAATGAAAGTGCTTGCACATACTCAAGCAGATACAAGTACTTGTACCTATATCCATATTTGTGTGTGTGTGTTTAAGACTTAAGGTTTCATTTGTGTGTGTGCATAAGTGACAGTACTTGCACGTACTCAAGCAGGTGCAAGTACTTGTACCTATATTCGTATCTGTGTGTGTGTGTGTGTGTGTGTGTAGGCGGGTGTTTTGTGCCATGCGATTTATCCCTATAGGCTGCCTGGATCAGTGTGTGAGCTCCAGCACATTGGCCTCCTCCATCTGCTTAGCCTGATAGCATATTCATGACACACTCCTTTGGAGCACACAAGAGAAACAAATAACACAGCAGAGCACTATTTTCAGATACACACGTACTACACGTACACACACGCACTCAAACAAAACACACACACACACACACACACACACACACACACACACACACACACACACACACACACACACACACACACACTCACACGCACATAGAGACAACAAACCAGGGATGATGTCTATGAGTCACCTGGTTTAATGGCAGAGGTTTTTTCCCCCACTGTGGCTCATTCAAACTGTGTAAAATGACGGGGAACAATAGAGGCTGAACACTGCAGTTTCATCATCACGACCAGCCCACCTCGCACCCCCCCCCTCCCCCCCAAACAACCACCTCATACCCCCCCACAATGCCCCCCGCCCCCACCCCCCTTTTTCACTATACAGCCAGCCTGGCGTGCCTGCTGCACTATGCTCAATGGAGTATGGAGGAGGGAGAGAAGAACAGAGAGATGGAGAGAGAGAGAGACAGAGAGAGAGAGAATGAGACAGAGAGAGAGAGAGAGAGAGAGAGAAGAACAGAGAGACAGAGAGAGAAACAGAGAGACAGAGAGAGAAACAGAGAGACAGAGAGAGAGAGAGTGAAGGAGAGAGAGAGAGGGAGAGCATCTTTTATATACATTTTTAATCATCGCTGACAGTGCCAGGCCCATCATTATTCTTCCATGGTCTTACAGCATAATGGAAGGGGCCCAGAACAATATCCAGGGATTAGAGTATGTTTGTGCCCCCGTAAATGCTATCCTACTGGGCTAGGACCCTGCAGGAGTAAGGCTGTGTTATGATCCATATGCTGAGACAGCAAGAAAATATGGAATAGAATAGAATAGAATGGAATAGAATAGAATAGAATAGAATGGAATAGAATAGAAAAGAACATAGGAAAAGTTCGATTTTAAAAAGAAGGGGTTTATTAACTACAATAGGTAGACAAGAGGTTGGATTTTAAACAGAAGGCATACATTAACTATATGACAATCTAAATAGACTATGAGAGACATGTTTAACTCAGTCCTCAGTAATGCATTATTGTAGCCAGGAATGAAGTGTCCACAATGCTGTGCTGGCACTAGTCGAAATACAAAGTGAAGTATGGACTCTTACACAGGAGAGCTTACACGCTTTCACATAAGCTGATGATACAGCTGTACACAGATGCAGTTCGACATCAAGTACATGCTGAAGTCTGGCCCCCTAGTAGGCTGACAAGCCTCGGCTACATCAAATTGTGTGGCCTGGCCACTATGGATAGGCCAGGCGCAATCCAAGGGGTGGCATCAATGGTTATTTTTTTAAACTGCTTCTGCACGTAATAGGAGAGTGCTACGACCAATCAGAGCAACAAACTTGTTTACCATAGCACTACACCAGTGCACCATCGCAGCCCTGTTGGCATCATGTTAAGCCCGCCCAGCGACTCTTTACAAGGATAGGCCAATGTGATTGGTCCAACCAGATTTTGGAGAGAATAGCTAATGAGCTAATGAGCATGGCTTAACTGTACCCAGGACAGACATTTCATTTGCTGACACTAGGGTACATCTAGATGTATAGGCTAGTCTCCTAGCACACTTGCAGGTGTTAGCAAGAGAGACAGAAAAGACAGGCAGGAAAGCTAGAGGACTTTCACAGAGGTGTGAAGAGGAGGATCAAAGAGAAGTAAAGGGAGAAGAGGAAAAAAGAGATCAGAGGAAGATGTAGAGGACAGGTGAAGATCATGAAGACTGAGGAGAGAAGAGTGAAGGGAAAAGGAGAGGAGGAGGAGGAGGAGGAGAAGGAGGAGGAGGAAGAGGAGGAGGAGGGGGAGGAGGAATGTAAAAAAGGTTGCAGAGAAAGTGAGAGCTGAGCCAAGGAGTGCATAGAGATGAAGTGAGAAGAGAAGTGGAGGCAAGAAAAAGAGAAGAAGAGGAGAGAGGAGTGAAGGAGGGTAAAGTTAAATTCGCAACACGAGCAAGGCAAAAGTGTGGCACAACTGTTAACTTTTATGACATCATGTAAATATGATAGAATAGACATTTTTATTCTAACTACGTGTGAGCTTCACTTAGGCCTCAGAAATAGAACTGAAGCGTGAAAATGTGCTTACTACACAGCCTGTGTAATATGTTCCACTAATTCCAATCCTATTCTGCGTCAGAGCAGTAGACAGCTGTTTTACGCTCGTTAGGAAATGTCTGAAAAATAGTTGTGGTGTAAACTGCCACTGAGTGGAGAGGAGGCTAGCAACGAGGAGTGTCATGGAGAGGAGAGGAGAGGAGAGGAGAGGAGAGGGGAGGGGAGGAGAGGAGAGGAGAGGAAAGGAGAGGAGAGGAGAGGAGAGGAGAGGAGAGAAGCAGAGAGGACATGTACTGGTAGGAAAAGAGGAGTATCATGGAGCGGAGAGGAGAGGATGTGTTCTGGTAAGAAAAGAGGAGTGTCATGGAGAGGAGAGGAGCGGAGAGGAGAGGAGAGGAGAGGAGAGGATGTGTTCTGGTAAGAAAAGAGGAGTGTCATGGAGAGGAGAGGAGCGGAGAGGAGAGGATGTGTTCTGGTAAGAAAAGAGGAGTGTCATGGAGAGGAGAGGAGTGGAGTGGAGAGGAGAGGAGAGAAGAGGAGAGGAGAGGAGAGGATGTGTTCTGGTAATAAAAGAGGAGTGTCATGGAGAGGAGAGGAGAGGAGAGGAGAGGAGCGGAGAGGAGCGGAGAGGAGAGGAGAGGAGAGGAGAGGAGAGGAGAGGAGAGGAGAGGAGTGGAGAGGAGAGGAGTGGAGAGGAGTGGAGAGGAGAGGAGTGGAGAGGAGAGGAGAGGAGAGGAGAGGAGAGGAGAGGAGAGGAGTGGAGAGGAGAGGAGAGGAGAGGGGAGGAGAGGAGAGGGGAGGAGAGGAGAGGAGAGGAGAGGAGCGGAGTGGAGAGGAGAGGAGAGGAGAGGAGAGGAGAGGAGAGGAGAGGAGAGGAGAGGAGTATCGTGGAGTGGATCTGCATTCCCCCCTGTAGTTTTGCTGTGCCTCTGGTTCAGGCTCTCCAGCATCATCTGCCTGGAGCACTGGGGCAGACAGGACAGGGAGCAGAGGAGATGACTGATCACAGACAGACAGACAGACTGACTGACAGAGGGACAGACAGGCAAGTGCTGCATGTAAAGCAGATAGATAGACAGATAGATGCATAGACAGACAGATAGACAGACAGACAGTGAGAGGGAGCCAGACAGGCAGTCATGCAAACAGACAGATGATGAGATGATTATTTTTTGATGGATAGATAAATAGACAGACAGGGAGATGGATAGATAGCCAGGCAGGCAGGCAGGCAGGCAGACAGGGAGATGGATAGATAGACAGACAGACAGACAAAAAGACACAGAGATGGATAGATATACAGAGAGATGCATAAATAGATAGAGGCAGGCAGGCAGGCAGACAGACAGAGATGCATAGGCAGACAGACAGATAAGCAAGCAGACAGATAGAAAGACAGACAAGGAGGCTAAATGAGAGACAGACAAACAGGCACACAGAGAGAGACGGGGAGGTAGGCAGACAGGGAGGGAGGAAGGAACTACTTTGGGTAGCATGAACTCCCTTGCATGGGCTTGAAATGAAGATTTGTTTGACTCAAACTCATGTACATCATATTTTGTATTATTTTAAAATGTTTATTTTCTCTGACATTGAAATTATTTACGGTTTTACATAAAATCAGATTTTTGGTAAGTATAGAATGTTTCTGATAGTCTTCAACTCACAGTAACAGTCAGTCATAGGCAACATCTTCATCATTTGTTAAATGTTAAAGAATTTTAAAATGATGAAAGATGTTGCAGTACACAGACGCACCATTTTTCACTGTGTGTGTGTGTGCATGTGGAAGAGCCTCTAAGGGTGTACAGAGCAATGCTACAGGTTCGGAAACAACTTCATGTTATTGTACAGGCTCGAATTAATTTATACAAAACTTTTAATTAACTTAAGTAATTAAAAGTAATGCAAACAAAAGAGACTGGCTGAAACGTCAGTATGCGTTGGAATGGAAATAGAAATATTTTTTTCTCGTTCCACATTTAGACTATGGCAGGGCAAATTAGACTATGGGGGGTACTGCCACAGTCTCATCACTATATGGGAAACACTGATAGAGAGAGACAGACAGACATGGGAGGCATGCAGAAAGACAGGCAGGAGAGGCATGCAGAGAGACAGACAGACATGAAGGCATGCAGAGAGACAGACAGGAGAGGCTTGCAGAGAGACAGACAGACATGAAGGCATGCAGAGACAGACAGGAGAGGCTTGCAGAGAGACAGACAGACATGAAGGCATGCAGAGAGACAGACAGGAGAGGCTTGCAGAGAGACAGACAGACATGAAGGCATGCAGAGAGACAGGCAGACAGACATGAAGGCATGCAGAGAGACAGGCAGGCCTGTGAGCTGAAGGCCACGGAGGGTGGTGCTCACTGTAGGGGGAGAGAGGTAAAGAATCCCATTAGCATAAATTGGAGCCTGCAAATCGCAAGAAAATGATTCCCCTTCAGGATCAGACGGACGACATGAGTAGGGTAAACCAAATTAGAGTGCCACATTTGTCTTCTCCGTGCCTCAGTCGCAAATTGACATGATGGAGCGCTGTGTGCCGCGAAACCAGAGTTAATGCAGACGCCACCACGGGTTGACTGACACCGCAGTTATTAAATTGTAAACTTCTCGTACCGTAAGAGAGGAGCTACAACATATGGTGTTGATGCTAAGGTGTTAAAGATAGTAGCTGTCAGAGTCAATGTGTTGTGTTGTGTTGTGTTGTGTTGTGCTGTGCTGTGTTGTGTTGTGTTGTGTTGTGTTGTGTTGTGTTGTGTTGTGTTGTGTTGTGTTGGGGAAAGAAAGCAACCAAGGGTGGTATGGCTCTGTATCTCTCAAAGATCTTTGTAATATTATGGGATTAAAAAACCCCACTTGCAACCTGTGATGAAGCCACAATACAATGCCTTAATTTACCATGAATTTGATAAATAAATATGAAGAAATCAAAGGGGGCTGAAAAAGAGAGTCTACACACCACGCACGGTGTAGTCTGAGGACAAAATGATCCATGCTGGCAGAGTCTTTCTCTGGAGTGTAAAGATAATTAGGCTTGTCAAGTGAGAAATAACAAGCGAGTCTTCCTCTCAGCGTTGCTCTTCGGCATGGCAACAGCACATCTCGTCTTCATTTCGGGGGTGCGTGTCCCTCAGGTGGTCGGTCTGGAGGCATTTTAGCTCCCTAGGGGTCCCATTCATCCACTGGGGCCCTATTTCAGATGGAGTGATGCTGCCAGTCTAACCTCAAGCAGAACGGCTCTACTCATTCACTCTGTTTGTTTTTCTTTGTCTCTGTCTCTGTTTTTGTCTTTGTTTCTCTCTTTCTCTCTCTCTCGGTCTTTGTCTCTTTTTCTCTCATTCTCTTTCTCTCTTTGTCTATTTCTTTCTCTCCCACCTCCTCTCTCTCTCTCTCTCTCTCTCTCTCTGTCTTTCTCTGTCTCTCTTTCTCTCATTCTCTTTCTCTCTCTCCTTGTCTATTCCTTTCTCTCCCACCTCCTCTCTCTCTCTCTCTCTTTCTCTCTCTCTCTCTCTCTCTCTCTCTCCCTTTTTCCCTTTCTCTGTTTGGTTTGATAGTTGGAGTGCTTCTGGGCCCATTACCTGCAAACAAAAGCTAATTGAAAGCGGAGTGAGTGAGTGTTGCAGCTAGTGCCGCTGAATAGCGATGTTGTTGCCACGTGTGTAGTCATTAACTCTGCCTGTGTATATTGTCATTACTCTGTATTGAAAGGGCCCGTGTTCTACAGCAGTTAAACGTGTGCCTGTGTGTGTACTTCCACACGGATTTGCCATTCGTTCAGAGACTCAGGATGCAAATATAGCTTCTCTGAAGAGCTTTATTTTTGCGCAGACGTGTATAATATAACTACTATATAAGAGTTGTACTGACATTGACTGCGCTGTGAGAGGGGTGCTAAATGGCCATTTCAAGGGTGTCTCCAATGAAAATCCCTAATTAGTGCTGCTGTACTTAAGTTGCCTTTGAGAATTCAGCACAGCCTGTGTGTGTGTGTGTGTGTGTTTGGGGTGGCTTCCTGCTTGTGTCTCAATGACAGGAAACGTCTGTGTGTAACGTCTCACAAATGCCACATGGCACCTGAAGAATTATCCCAGAATTCATGCCAGTAGGATAAAAAGACTGTTTTCCAGAGAGATGCAGAGAACCTGAAGAATTATCCCAGAATTCACGGTTAAGAAGGTTAAAAAAAGACTGTTCTTTTTGTACTCTCTGCTTTTCAGAGAGATGTGGGTGTCGGACTGACTGACTGAGACTTCGGGTGTCGGGCAGAGGGGAAGCGATATCTGGTTCGGCCCCTAATCACCGTAAAGAGAGATAAGAGCCCACGTCACCTGAGCTGTGATTAGCCAACAGAGGTAGCGATCGTAGAGATAGATAGCGATAGATAGAGATAGAGAGCAAGGCTGCATCTCGCTCAATGGCTGCACTTCAGAGGGAAAAGAATTTACTCGTTTAGCTCACATTTTTTAATTTATTTTCTGTTTTTCTTTTTTTTTTGTTGGTGTTGCCGTTTCATCATGTAACTAAAAATATTGCTACAGCAATGATGATGATGAATCACATCTTGAGGGCCATCCAGGAAACAGACATCAGACAGCTTGGAGAGGATTCGTCGTGCTGCCTGTTGGTCCGTGACCGTCTGTGTGCATATGTGTGTGGCACTAACGTGTCAGGAGTGAGGATTCTGGGACAGGAAGTGATGTCGTGGCGAAGGCGAGGTGGCTCATCTCTCTCTCCGTTCTGCTCAGCTACGGCCACCAGCATCCTCCTATGTGGACCAGATGCAGGGGAGAGCGACGCTTGTTTTTTATTTTTATTTTTATTTTATTTTTATTCTTTATTTTTCTGATAGGACAGTAGAGAGTGACAGGAAATGAGTGGGAGACAGAGACAGAGTGGGATCAGGAAATTACCTCGTGTTTGTAGGACAGATGCCTTAGCCAACTGCATTGCTGCGCTCCCTGAAAGAGTCATACGTGAAGGGCCACAAATAACTGACCACAAATAACTAGATGTGTGAGTGGACAGGGGTATTGTGTGAATTATTATTATGTGATTATTGGCTTGTGTGTGTGTGTGTGTGTGTGTGTGTGTGTGTGTGTGTGTGTGTGTGTGTGTGTGTGTGTGTGTGTGTACATGTGTGTGTATGAAGGTGTGTGTGTGCAGCTGCAATGTCTATCTTCAGTTCTAAGAGGAAAATGAGCCGAATGAATATTGTGAGCCTGCATGTCTATATGTTACTCTATGGTGTGTTTGTGTGCCATCTTTGTGTGTATATGTATTTAGGAGTAGCCATGTAGCGCTGTCTTACACTTTGCTAAGTGATCCCTGAGGATGTCTGCGAGTGTGTGTGTGTATGTGTGTGTGTGTGTGTGTGTGTGTGTGTGTGACAGAGAGAGAGAGTGTGTGTGATGTGTGTATATGTGTTTTGCAGTGTGTTTGTATGTGTGTGTGAGAGAGAGAGGGAGTGAGAGGAAGACAGAGTGTGTGTGATGTGTGTGTTGTTGTGGGTATATATTAGAGTGTGTGTGTGTGTGTGTTGGTGTTTAAAAAAGGAGGAATGATTGCTGGGCTTTAAATAAACACACACCAGCTGGGTCATTGTTTCCCGCCCGTTGATCTGTCAATCAGTGTGTTCCTGCACAGCCCCATGGCAGCAGAGAGGAGCACAGCTGTTTCAGGGCCTCCTGCCACAGAGTATGGAGGCGGGCACCTCTAGGCCTGTGTGTGTGTGTGTGTGTGTGTGTGTGTGTGTGTGTCTGTCTGTCTGTCTGTCCGTCTGTGTATTACAGGTGTGTTGTGCTTGTGTAAGTGTCTGTGTGTCTGTGTCTGTGTGTGTGTGTGCGAACGACAGACAGACAAAGAGAGACAGCAAGAGAAAAAGACAGAGACTCCCTCTGTACTCTAGGAGTCTGGAGCCAGACAGACAGACAGACAGACAGACAGACAGACAGACAGATAGACAGACGGCCATGCTTAGCTACACTACAGGGCAGCCCTGACAGCAAGGCAGCCATTAAAGACAGCACAGACCTTTATAGTGTCAGAGAGGGAAGGCCATGAAAATGTGTGTGTGTGTGTGTGTGTGTGTGTGTGTGTGTGTGTGTGTGTGTGTGTGTGTGTGTGTGCACTCACGTTTGTGTGTGTGAGAGAGATAGAGAGAGAAAGAGAGTGAGAAAGAGAAAGTAAGAAAGGCAGAGAGACAGAAATAGAGAGAGAGAGAGAGAGAGAGGTGAGGTCATTAAGCATGCTGCTGCTGCCAAACTTGACACACTGATATGAGTGGCAACATGCTGCACTCCAGTGTACGCACAATTTAACATGTGTGCATGTGTGTATTAACATACACACACACACACACATACACATACACACACACACACACACACACACACACATGCCCACTTGTGTACACACTCCACGGTGTGTGTGGTACTGCCTTATCTCTCAAATGCAGCAGCAAAAGGGGAAAGGAAAATTGTTCATGCTTACTTAACTCTTCCCTGCCTTTCTCTCCAGCTCTCTCTCTGTCCCTCTCTCTGTCCCTCTCTCTCTCTCTTTCCCTCTCTCCGTCTCTCTTTCTCTCTCTCTGTCTCTCTCTCTCCCTGTCTCTCTCTCTTTCTCTCTGTCTCTCCCTCTTTGTCTCTCTCTCCCCCTCTCTTCTTTTCTCTTCATCCATCTTTCTTTCCATTCCCCTTTACATTTTCTTAGTCATCAGTGAGAGGCCTATCTGTTACACTAAGCTCGCCATCTCATCGGCTGCTTTGCCTCTGCAGTGTGGCTGCCCCGTGCTGTGGCCCAGTCCTGCTGTGGCCCAGAGCTCCAGTGTGCTAGTGCTCCACTCCTGCAGCAGTCTGCATGCCACGCTCAGGGTGTCTGCTCAGGGTCTTTGCCTCGCCTTTGCCCAGTCATCTCCAGTCTTTGCCCAGCCATCTCCAGTCTGTGGCCCAGCCAGGGCTCCCCTTTCAGGCACATTACACTACGCTTGCCAGCCAGCTCTCCCTCCACCTCCACCCCTCTTCTTGTCTATCTGTTTCACTGACTCCCTCTCTCTTTCTCTCTCTATCTGTTTCCCTGTCTCCCTCTCTCTTTGTCTCTCCCTCCCTGTTTTACTGTCTCCCTCTCTCCCCCTTCTCCCTCCCTTTGTTTCACTGTCTCCCTCTCTCTTTCTCTCCCTCTCTCTGTTTCACTGTCTCTCTCTCTTTCTCTCTTCCTCTCTCTGTTTCACTGTCTCTCTTTCATTCTCTGTTTTACTGTCTCTCTCTCTTTCTTTCTCCCCCTCTCTGTTTCGCTGTCTCTCTCTGTCTTTCTCTCTCCCTCCCTCTTTCACTGTCTCCTCTCCCTCTGTCTGTTTCTCTAGCAATCTGTTTGTTTCTCTTTTGCCCTCTTCTGTTTCTCCCTTTTTTGCTATCTATCTATGCCAGTGGTTCTTAACCTTGTTGGAGGTACCGAACCCCACCAGTTTCATATGCTCATTCACCGAACCCTTCTTTAGTAAAAAAATATTTATATATATGATTTTTTTACTGGTGCACAAAATGAACCGTGCATTAACGGTTCCACTGAGGCTCCACCGAACCCCTGAGACCGACTCACCGAACCCCTAGGGTTCGATCGAGCCCAGGTTAAGAACCACTGATCTATGCTTTTAGGCTTTTACAGAGCCATTTTCTTACCAGCTTTTTCCAGGTGTGTGTGCCTGTCTGTGTATGTATGTTGTGTGTTTCTATGTGTCTGTGATTGTGTGTGCTAGAGACAGACAGACAAAGACTGAGCTAGGCAGAGAACATTTACACATGCTTATCCGCAAATCCTTGTTATCAGTGGACACGGCGAATGGTTGTTTTTAATTGCTGCCTCTCCCCCTCACTCACTCACTCACTACCCGCTGCCTCTGACCTTCAGTCAGTGCACACACACACACACGCACACACACACACACACACACACACACACACACACACACACACACACACACACACACACGCACACACACACGCACACACACACACGCACACACACACACACACACACACACACACACACACACACACTCACCCCGAGAGCTCTGCTCCTCTCGAGCTGCGCTTGTTAACCCCACACCTCTGCCCCTGAGCTCCATGCGGGTAGGCAGATGCATTAAAAACACATCCACTCACAGCCATGCGACTGGCGAGATGTGCTGTGCCAAAAAGAGAAGAGTCGCCCATCTGAGGGGAGGGGGGGGGAAAGTGAGAGTAATGGAAGCTAGCCCAGATTGAGGAAGCAGGGGCAGCCACCATCATCTCCTCCCCGCCCCCTCGCGTGCGTTTCCATGGAGAGGAGATTGTGTTTGGAAGGCCTCGGCTCTCAGCAGGTACTTCAAAGGGTGAGGGAGAGGGTGGGGAGGGGGTGACACAAAAGGATGGAGAAAGGTACATGGGTGGGGGGGGGGGGTGCAAGGGAGACTAAAAGAGGAAAGAAAGAACAAGGGGGGGCAAGGGAGGCTAAATGCGGAAATAAAGAACCAGAAACAAAGGGAAAGGGATACGTGAAGATGAAAAGGGAGGGAGAACGAGAGCGGCATGTGTATCATGACAGGTAGAGAGTGGTGGAAGAGATAAGAGGGGAGGGAGGGAGAGGAATAGAGGAATCTGGTGAAGGGAACAGAGGCCTTATATAGCCGTGTGTGTGGTATGCCAGTGGCCGCTATGCTATCTAGCCCACCACAGAACACCTGGGATGACCACTCACGACCAGCCACCTGCCACAGTCCATTTTCACAGCCTAACAAGGAGACACAGGGAGCAGAGACAAGCTTTGTTGGCACACTGTGCCCAGGTGAGAGGGAGAGGGAGAGAGAGAGAGAGAGAGGAGGAAAGAAATGAAATAAGGATGAAAAGGGAAAGAGAGAAATGATTTTAAGAGAAATTCTGGACCAGAAGAGAAAGAGAGAAACAGAGAGTTGGTTTACAGATTTTTAGATGTTTGGTGTTTTACACTAAATAATGTATTTTATTGACAATACTGTCCCAGTGCAAAGCCATCTGAGGTAACTGCTTAGCTAATATTTTAGCCAAAGAGTTAAATGACCAATATAAATGACCAATTGTAGCTGTTCCTTTTATTACTGTGCAATACACTTAACTACCAAAGACTTAAATACTGTGATGTATAAAGTGTTAAAATTGGGGTTAGATTCCCATCAAACATTGGTATAATTTCTATAGTACAATAGTGATTTTGAAAAGGACCAGATCATTTCAGAAAGCCTATGATATCTGTTGTTTGAACTGGTTGTGCACGATCTCATTCTCTAAATATAGTATCTGTCTCTGCAGGAGGCAAAGGCAGTTGTAGCAATGCTTGGTGTTTAGGTGTTTTGGTTGATGGCAGTAAGGTTCTTTATTACATACTCAATATGAAGCCAAAGAAGAGACTCTCCCTAACCAAACCATGATATTTTAAAAGTGTTCCTTGTTATGTTTGTAGATTTTATTGCACTGACAGTGTGCAGATTCAGGCCCCCAAGAGGGTGTGTGTGTGTGTGTGTGTGTGTGTGTGTGTGTGTGTGTGTGTGTGTGTGTGTGTGCGTGTGTGCATATGTGTGTGCATATGTGTGTGTGTGTGTGTGCGTGTGTGCATGTGTGCGTGCATGCGTGTGTGTGTGTGTGTGTGCGGGTGCGGGTGCGTGTGTGTGTGTGTGTGTGTGTGTGCATCTGTGCATGTGTGTGTGAGACAGAGAGATCTGCCTGTGATTTGAGACTTCACTCCTAGTTAACTAGTAACTGCAGTGGGCTTTTCTCTGTCCCCTCTGCCTCCTCTTGTCTGAGATGCTGTGTCCAGATAGCTGTGTTTATCAGCAGAGGTTTAGTACACAGACGGGGCTTATAGACAGACCTTAACTCTGTTAAGCTCCATCTCTCAACCCTGCCTCCCTTTGACTGTAGTTTGTAGTTACACACACACACACACACACACACACACACACACACACACACACACTTGCATACACACACGGGGAAGCAAGCGTGAGCCAAAGCAAACACATGAAAATGACACGCACCCGTTCACTGACTCAATCACTGTCATACTGAAATACACACGCACACTCACGTACTCATCACAGGCACACACATACTAAAAAGGACACACACACACAAACACACACACACATTCAGTCACCGTCTGACTCACTCACGCGCTTACACACATGCGCACACACAGACACACACTCAAACTCCCCGAAATAGCACCCAGATACATACATTTGGTGTGGCTGCACGACAAACTGTCATGCATATCACATAAACAATCGTGTGTGACTCACTCATGACGTGCAGCATTCTACATAATTGTCTTTGTCAACAACTTACACCCTTCCATTATAAATGTTATAATAATCCTGTGTCGTAAACCAGAGCCTCTCACTGCTGTTACTCCAGGTCTCTTCTTTAGTCTTAATTAACTGTGTGTGTTTGTTTGTGTGTGTGTGTGTGTGTGTGTGTGTGTGTGTGTGTGTGTGTGTGTGTGTGTGTGTGTGTGTGTGTGTATGTCTGTGTGTGTCTGTGTGTGTGTGGGATCCCATGAATTCTTTGCTATGGACTGCTACTCTGATGAATGTCAAGGACATTTAACTAACTCTTGTCTGAGTAACCTTTGCAACTGCCAAATTTGTGTCCTTGTGTAATTTATTTTGAATTGTGGACACAAATTAAAAAGTAAAGTGTGTGTGTGTGTGTGTGTGTGTGTGTGTGTGTGTGTGTGTGTGTGTGTGTGTGTGTGTGTGTGTGTGTGTACAGGTGTTTGGCTGAAGCCCACACGGAGCTCACGCATGAGGGAGAAGCGGGCGGACTTTGTGGCTGGTTGTCTTGGTGGCCGCGTCATCGCTGCAGGGGGTTTGGGTGAGTAGCTGAGAGAAGTCATACGTGCACACACACACACACACACACACACACAGGGCTATACTTTCACTTTAATATTTTCACTAGACAGTAGTTAATAATTTCTATCTGACATGTGTCTTCCATTTCAACTCTGTTCTGGTCATTTACAGCATCAGTGATGCCAAACGCATGCCTGTTCACACACACACACACACACACACACACACACACACACACACACACACACACACACACACACACACACACACACACAGTTCCTGCTTGTCACTATCAAAACCTTTCAGTAACATCTGTGTTACATTTAATGCTATCTGTTTTAATGAATCTCATGTAAATCAAATAAGTTGCGGAGCTCTCTTTCCAGTACAAATTGGAGCTGCTGCTCTTGGTCTTGGTGTGACGTAGCCAAAGATCTTACATCTCCCTCAAACAATCTCTGGCGTAGCTTGGCTGATATATAGATCCCCTCGCCGCGGCTTGAGCAGTTCCACTTAAGATGATGAAGGAGTTCCAGAATGTTCTGTTCAACAATGGAAATGATTCCACTCAATCACATGGCCATCAGCATAGCCCCCGCTGCCCTCCACTGTGTCACACTGACACGCTGGCATTTGTCTCCGCGCTGGGGGTGTGAAGTGACACGAACCAGACGTCAGTGTCACAGCGAGACCAGACAACCTCTCTGTCTGCCGTTAGAGTGTGTAGCGAGTGTGTGAAATTTGGGTAATTTAATTTGTCATTTTCCAGCCGCTGGGTCTGTGAAGGAGGACAATGCATAGAGCGGAGCGTCACGAAATGATGGTGGTTGGTTGCACAATGGTTGTTATCTGTGCTTTATAAAACCATACAGTCGTGCATTATGTGTGTGAGAGAGACAGGAAGAGTGGGAGAGAGTATTGGAGAGACAAAAAAAAAAACATAAAGAGGGAGAGAAAAACATATCGTTAGCTTGATAGCATAATTGCCTAAGTCATTTTTTTGTGTTTTTGGAAAACAAGAAAAAACAGATTTTCTAAAAATCACATGCATATTTTTTATTGATATTTTCACAGAACATTCATGTAGATGTGAGAAAAAGTTTGGAAAAAGAACAAAACCGAACATCATTTTTTTTATCAAATAAAAGTGACTTAGGCAGTTTTGATGTATGCAAAATGGCTGA
>CM059270.1:24152354-24264854 GCA_030347295.1 Setipinna tenuifilis | reverse complement strand
ACAACGGACGACCGAGACCCCCTTTCACCTCTGCTGCCCCGGACTCCGGAAGTTTCTCACAAGCAAGCAAAAATGAACAATTGAATAAAAAAGTGAAGTAATCCCTCCCCAAAAACACCACGAACAGACAACATTACGGACGCCTTTGAACGGCAAGGCACTTTTAAGGATCAAAGCAGGGTACTTTTCTGGAAAAAATACAAAAAAACAAAAACAAACTTAAAAAGGAACTAAGGGCCATATCTCTCTGAAAGCCACTGCAGAACCTGTCCACAGTGGCAGCTTTAGCACTTTTTTCTATTTACCTGAGAGAAAACAAAAAAAAACAGCAATGGTGGTTATGGGAAAAGTTGTAATGAAGAAACAAAAGTATGTGTGTGTGTGTGTGTGTGTGTGTGTGTGTGTGTGTGTGTGTGTGTGCGTGTGTGTGTCTGTGTGTGTGTGTTTTGTAGGTTGAGAGCCATGCATGTGAGAAGAGAAATTGACACCGTCACTGCAATGCAGGGAGAGCATACTCCTTAGACGCTTCAGTCGATGCTAACACTGATGCTAACACTGATGCTAACTCCTTAGCGCAGGCCAGCAATCTGGAGCACACAGATGGAGGGAAGAAAGTCAAAGAGTTTGGCAGACCACTAATTGTAGAACTAATTGTGTGGACTGTTCTATCATTTACAAAGGGGCATACCCACACACACACACACACTCACACACACACACCACCCACACACACACATACAGTACACACAGGAGCGTAGGTTACCTCTCAGTTGCATAAACCGCCACTGATTCCATAGAGTCTCAATTTAGCAAGCTGATGAAGACTATTTTTAAGCTAGACACTGCTGTAAGGGTTTTGTGTGGGTGTGTGTGTGTGTGTGTGTGTGTGTGTGTCTGTGCACACCTACATGCATGCGTGTATAGGTGTGTGTGTGTATGTGTGTGTGTGTCTGTTCTCTTTCCCAGTCCAATTTAACATATTAGCTCAGTAAAATGCTTCTGTTTGTCAGTTGGGCCAGTAAGACGCACCAGTGTGTCCATGCTGGGATCAAAGGCATGTTTGCAGTCCAGGCAGGCACAGTGAGACTCATGTCTTTACATGTCAACATTTTAATGATGCGCTGTAGGAAACCCGGGCGGCCGCTGTCCGCTGCCAGATATCTTAGGGTGCGTACATCGTGACTGGCATCTCAATTGGGGATGCAGCAACAGACATTACATAGACATTGCTGTATAGTATGCAGGTGCGTTATTTTGATACTCCAGAGATATCTTTGGATGTTTATCTTCTGTATGGGGAAAGAGGACAACGCGGGAAATGTCTGTACCACACACTGTTGCACACAGAAACATACACACACACACACACACACACACACACACACACACACACACAGAAACAAACACACACACAGAGAAACAAACACACACACACACAGCATTAGAAAGAAAGCATTTCTATATATGAGGGGGATTATTTTTGTCATTGCAGCTGTGAGTTTGGATGTGTGTGTGTGTTTGTGTGTGTGTGTGTGTGTGTGTGTGTGTGTGTGTGTGCTTCTTCTGTTGCCCTCCCCCCTGCAGAGAGCTGCGCTGGCTCCCCTCCGCATGCGATGCTCAAGTTGTCTCCTCTCTGCCTTAGTCTGACGGCTGGCAACACCCACAAGGCATCTCTCAAAGAGCAGTATGAACACTTGGGTTGGGGAGATAGAGGGAGAGAGAGGGAGAGGGAGAGAGAGATGGAGAGAGAGAGGGAAAGAGAGAGACAGAGAGGGAAAGAGAGAGAGAGGGAAAGAGGAACGTATGCTAAAATAAATATACCTCCATTTTTAACTCATGTTTTTTTTTTTTTTTTTTTTTTGGTTAGTTTCATTTTTTCGTCATGGCAACATGCCGTATGAGTCATCGATGTAAAGCAGCAGGTTGATTTGGCTGCAACGCTCCCCTCCGCAGTGACTGCTGTGGTGCGTACGCTAACCTGTAATTCCACACACACACATACACACACACACACACACACACACACACACACACACACACACACACACACACACACACACTTAAAGCACTTAGGGCTTTCAGTAGTTTGTCAAGACTGCTCGCCTCATGCTGGCCTTCAGTCTTTCTCCCGCTCAGGTTTGTGCAGGCAGGCAGGCAGGCAGGCAGCAGTGGTAACGGCCGGGTCGGGGGGTGGCGTAAACAGCATATGTGTGCAGCACTAAGGTCTGCACACTGTATGTACATCAGCTGTTGACTAAAATAAATAGTAGGTTTGATTTTGTATTCCACCTCCCTCTCTCCACCACCTCTCACCTCCATTTAAGAGACCCTGTGTACAAATCACCACCCACTAACGGGTGGACGGCAGCCAAGAGATTCAAAGATACGTTGGCTGTTTGTTTTTTTCCTTAAGCAAACATCTCTGATGCACCTCATTGACATGGTTGCTTATCCTGATGCCTTTCCATGTCCTGGTTAGAGCGTAATTACATTTTCGTAACGCTGTTATAAGTAGGCTTTACGTGAAATAGGAGCAGTCACCGTGATTGTGGGTACAGTAGTTCTTGTGTCACGGTCAGTGAAATTCTCTCTATTTATTGATTTATTGATTTTTTTATACTTTGTTCTCTAGAGGTACATTTTCGAAGCCCAGGTTGTGTTTCCTATAGTAACGTACAGTACACGGTGGTTGTTTATGTTGCTGCGGTTCTCCTCTCTCGGTACTTTGTGTTCTGTGGACTTTTTGGTCTTCTTTGTGTTCTCTTGTCCATCCGTGAGATGATGACCCAGGTTGTGATGGGTGTCGAGGCCTCCTGTTGTGGCCATGGCCCAGAGGAGGGCTGGGCTGGCCTGTTGTGTTTTTAGCCTCTCCGTGATGCGGTGGTGTGTGTGACATTGTGATTGGTGTGTAACCACAGGTTGTGTAAATCAACGACGATCCACTCGTGCAGCACCGTGTTCTGTGCAATGTGAGGTAGGTAGAGTCTTGTGAAATTAAGAAAGAAAAAAGGACAACAGTTAATAAAAAATGAGAGAGGTATTTTTTTCTTGCTTTCACATTAGAAGGGGCAGAAAAAAGCTGTTTTATAAACCTAGTTTTGCCACAAAGTCTCCTTGATGGAAATGAAGAGGGACACACTGTATGCCATACCCAGCCTTAGGGAAATAATAGTGTCATGTTGCATTAGACCTTGACCCGCCACAGAATTAAGTGTCGAAAAAAGATAACAGCCGTAGGTTTGCAGTGAGCACGACATGTTGTTTTTTAATTTCCCTCTTGGCGAGCATTAGCCCTGCTGTGTGCTGTGCTCTGCTGTGCTGTACGGTTTAAAATCTTGAACAGAGGTAGTCAGCACCCATGCTTGGGAGAAATCTAATTTAGACGAACTTAGCATAGTCTTGATTTCCTTTCCTCCTTTTAATAACGGGCATGTTCAACGGATACCTTTATGGCCTTGGGTGCGTGGTCATCGAGCCCACCCTTTCTAATGGCATGGCATGCAGTTAATTATTACACGGGCCACTTCAGAGACAATTATTATTCAGACTTTCAACTAGCTTGTCCGAATTTAATAATAGTATCATAAACATTTATTAAAATGGTAAAATTAGCAGTAACCCCAGTAATACTACTGTTTGGCATAGCTACAACACACATACATACATACATATTTAGTTTATATAATATTCATTTTAAGGACATACTTAGGATATAATATGTCACATAACACACAGGTGACACTCCAGCTGATGATGTATCCTGCCTCGTATCTTTTGCAGGTGCACTTAGCTGTTCACCTGGAGGACACACACACACACACACACACACACACACACACACACACGCACACACACACAAACACACACACTCATGGACACTGAAGTATTTGCTTTGTGGAAGAGGCAGCATTGCAGGTTCACACTAATATGTGGCCATGGGTGACTCTGGTGCCGTAGTCCAGTGCCTATATGTGTGAGGTAGTGCCTCTTCTATGACTTCTACAATAAAAACGTTTCTAAACCTGCCGTCTGATGTGGTGTGTGTGTCTTTGTGTGTGTGTGTGTGTGTGTGTGTGTGTGTCTTTGTGTGGTTATTTTCAGCTCCTTTTCAGTCTCCTCGCCTTTCTCTCCCCCATCTCTTGGAGCTCAGGCAAGCAGTGCACAGCAAAGTGTAAATGGTTCCTGGCCAACTCCCAGTAAACATGGATGCATGACTCAGGGAAATGTCACCGACTTCATTTATAATGGATGAAATAGACACAGTGAGGGGAGAAAAAAATGTCAGGGGTCGTTCCACGTTGCCAGAGAGATGAGAGGCAAATGTGAGGCCTCTGTGACTCATCATTGCATGGTCCACTACTCCTGTCCAATCAGTCTACCGGTTTAAATGTACTCATCCATCCAGACTACGTAATCTACAAGAAATAGTGTTTACATGAAGGTCATGTTTTGGCGTAACCTGCAATGCATTAGTGTGCAAACTCATAAAAAGCAGTAAGGGGGGGGGGGGGGGGACTTAGAGGTAAAGTTTCCACTGGACTGACACACATGTAATTTCTGCCAAAGAGTTAGTTCCTGAACACAAACACTGGACTGACACACATGTAATTTCTGCCAAAGAGTTAGTTCCTGAACACAAACACATGGGGGTGGCCACTCCAAAGTCATTGATGAGACACATTTGGATATCAAGTACACTTTCCAATGCATGGACAGCATAAGGGATCATAGTTCTCTATACAACATCAACCCAGCGCTTTGATATAGGCCTTTGTTATGCTGTGTGGCTAAATGCTTATATAAAATTGTCTGCCAGTACAGTATAATTAACATAGCTAATTTCCAGACTCTAAAAACACACTCTAAATATTAGAAAACGTTTCTAAAATGAGCTTTATTCTGCAGCAGTGTCCCGCTGGTCCCTGTAGGCACAGGCTTGGCATTTCAAAGCTTTCACACTCTTGTCATCTAAAAGTTAAAAGGCCAGCCAATTAAACTTATTAAAGTTATCTACCACACTAGAATTTAGAAGTTATGGTGTTTACTCTACTCTCCAATCTCTCTCTTTCTCTTTCTCTCTCTCTCTCTCTGTCTGTCTGTCTCTCTCTCTTTCTATCTGTCTGTCTCCAGGCCCATTTCTCTGACTCTTTTTACAGTTTTTACAATTTACCCCTCAAACTACTATTTTCCCCTTCCCGTTGACAGGTTATGGATTTAGCTTCCTAACACCCCTCTAACTTCATTGACTGTCTTTATTAACCTATTCTACTGTCTTTATTATCCTAATCTAACCAAATGTAAAAATCAGATGCTTCATCTGTTTCGCTCCCTTCTTCCTCAGTAACTGTCTTTCTTGCCACACACTCACCTCACACACACACTGCTTAGGCTCTCTATGTCAACTAGCCTCTCTCCTTCCTGCCTTCCTCCCTTGATTAGTATCATCCCAGTGCCTTGAGGAATGCCTTGTCTGCTAATATAGATTGCGATTTCCACTCACCGTCTCCAGTCCGGTCTCTGGCATTTCCATGGGGATCAGAAGAGGGCAAATGGATGGCCTGCCGCTGAGTGTTTGTCATGATCGATTGCCCCGTTAGACCACCTGGGGACCTGGTCAATGCAAGGGGTCTCAGGGACAACACTGGGGGAAAGTGTCAGATAGCGAATGCCACTCTGCCTGCATAGCTCTTGTCTGATCCTGACAAACTTGACAATGCACAAAATATCCCCTGCCCAAAGATGCCCGACCCTCTAAAATATCTTCAGAAAGAGAGGTCAATACAACACACCAGTTTTTGGAGCACTGTGTGTATGGACAGGAAGCCTTTAGGGCAGAGCTCAAAGCCTTTCCTTGCAACAAAGCACCTTCAGTTTAATGGTATGCTCTTTGGACTACCTGCTGCAACCAAACAATGTACGAATGTTTAACCTGTACAGCACTGACATCTTTGGGCAAATAAAGGTACTGCAACCACAGCGGAACACCCACATGATATTAGCATCAATACTCAGAATAGGCTATCATATGGCACGCTTTTTATACATTACACGTCTGCCTTTAACCAGCTGGAACTGAAAGTAATTTGCAAACACAAAGTGATTTTGTTAACTGAACTAAATGGTTCATTAAAACCAACAAAATGATCAGTGCAGTGCGACTTTGTCAAAAACTGAAAACTGTGACGTGTGTGCAGCTGCACAAGAGAAGTGATTATTAACAATCAGTCAGTTGATTACCGCTGTTTGACAAGAGGACACAAATCATCTCATCTGAGCTACATCTCATCCCATGGGCATCACAATTACAGCATTTTGAGTCTATTATTTAAACATCTTACCGTCTAATGGATAAGAACGCCTGATTAAAACAGATTAATGGCATTTAGTTAAAAACATACTGAAATCCAAAACATTCTGTTTGAGAAAAGGGACTTTACTGCCTTTTTAATTTTTCCCTCTCCCAGGAATTAACCATCTTTAGTGAAGTACTTAATTAATTTAAGGCACAAACATTTCATTCAATAAAAAATTAAGATAGTAGGCCTATCAGTACAGCCACTTAATTAAATGGCAAACAGATGTTATCTGAAATGTGTGCATAGATTTCCCCTGTGCCTTGGCGTTCTGGTGTATCCTGACGAACACATACACATACGCTGCACTGACAAATATTGATGAATTTGAGCTGTGTGTAGGCTATAAATAGGGCACTTAAATGGCACTCTGGCCCATTTCTGTTACTATAGGCTAGCTGTGATTACTAATCCGGTAAGTGCTTTACTTAACTCTGCTTCAGGTGGCCTTGATACAGGCGAGCTGAGCTCAGAGAGTTTATCCCTCTCAAGGGTGCAGTCAGCACACAGGCCCGTCACACACTCCCCCTTACCACCATGCCTGTGTTTGCTGGTCACTTCTAGAACATCTGTGCACATTACATTTACATTACATTACACTTAGCATACGCTTTTATCTAAAGTCACTTACAAAAGGAGGACATAATAAGCTAACAGAGAGCTAACAGACTACAGACATACGTATACACACAAGGTGATACATGTGCCTTAGGTAAGTTTCTCAGAGCAGGGACACTTCACACACACACACACACACACCTTACCCACACAAGCATGAGGCACCTAGGTAAAGAGTTGGTTAGTAGAGATTAGTACTGTACACTCTGCGTGTAAAACACAGTAAACACACACAAGGAGATCGAGACAAGTTACAGGAAGTTGTGGATGCCTCTCTGTACCCCAACGTCTACAGCAGCCCTGCACAGCAGAAGAGGAAATAATCATCCACATGGATCAATTGAGCCACTGTAGTGACCATATATATTTGTTTAACACATCTCAAAAAGTAAAAATGTGAACAAATGAATCTTACTATAGCGATTAAATGTAGTTGTGTGTGAGTAACCAAAATAAAGTAATACATTTCTTTTTCAATTAAACATTTCTAGTACACATTGCATCCTTTTAATAGTTTGTCACTCTGTCTGTGTGTTTAAGATGTAACCCATGTTGCTGAACTAGTGCACCCAATGAGCTGCTTCCATGTGATCTGTGTGGGCTATCAACGCTTTATGCCTCATAAGTGTAGCACTTATAATAAGAGCCTAGGATCCCATGTGTCTGGGTGTCTAGTTTTTGAATTTAATTATAAATAGTCAGACATTTGTGGCTCAAAGGGATTAGGAAATGTCGCCCCTGAATGAGTCATCGGCTTAAGCAAACTCTCGACTGTTATATGATGCATCTGTGATGAGTTATCACCATTATTACACAGGCCAATTCTGCTCACTTGGTAATTCTGATGAGCAAAAATAGCTTTGTTTTCAACTGAAATGTTTATTTAATAGTATGCAAAACAAATAATTATAGTAAGATGTGGCCTGTCAAAGTAACCATTCTTTCATTAAAGATTTTATTTTATTGTTTGCATATGATAATGATAAGTGAATATATTTATTGGCATTCAGATTGTACTGCTTTCTGTTTGCTATAAATTATAAACACTTAATTCACACTTAACAGTACAAATTAGCCACTAAATTGCGGATTACCAGTCAGCAAACATGCATAGTGAACTTAGACACTTAAGTTCACTATGCATGTCATTATAATGACTCTAAAGCCAGTATGATTCCGTGAGATTCCAGCAACCAAGTGGCCTCTCTAGATAGTGTAGGCCAAAGACAATGTTCATGGTGTACCATCATAACCTGACTCAGACTAATTGTCCTGGACAGGTTGATAGTACATGTGTAATCCTTATGATCATGTGATACTCAGAAGTCCTTACCTTGTCTGGACAGTAAGATGAGTGTAATCAGATCACGGCCACTGTAACTCAGTTTGTTCTGACTTTGATGATGAGGACACAGTTTTGAACAATTTACACACCTAATTCATTTCTCAAAATAAGACAACAGAGCTAAGGGAATCACATCTGTGATGCTCCTACCATTTACCCAGCTGGAGTGCTGAGAATGCCCTGGTAAACCAGGGCACAGAGGTCACAGCGAAGACACCCTCTCAAGAATGAGAGCTCCCATTGTCTGTTGAGAGGCATAAACTTGACAGGCGAACCGAAACCCCAGCGCCGCGATGGGCCAGCGTCTGAGCGAAGATTGGGAGGACAAGGAGATCGATGTGGCGGAGCTGCAGGAGTGGTACAAGAAGTTTGTGGTCGAGTGCCCCAGCGGCACCCTCTTCATGCACGAGTTCAAGGGCTTCTTCGGGGTGACGGAGAACCAGGCCGCCGCGGACTACATAGAAAACATGTTCCGAGCCTTCGATAAAAATGGGGTAAGTGATCTCTCAGCTCTTACAGTTTCAGGAAAATGTGATGGGCACAAGGTTGTTGTCAGTGTGTTAACACTCCCAACTAGCTACTAGTAAAAGGTCACTGTGTGTAAAGCTCTGTAGTAGAAAAATCAAAGATGCATGTATGTTGGGGCGTGCTTCCAGTGTATCCCCACCCCCTTCCATTGTATCCAGTGTATCCCCACCCCCAACCAGATCTCCCGAATCTCCCGCCACACTAAACAAAGGCATCACACCTGTATATAAGGAGGGCGATATGCCCCATATCTGGGAGTTTTGTATGGTCACAGCCTTAGGTGCACGCTGTATTAAGCTCCCGGATCCGTTACAATAAACCTCGGAGGTTTTGTCATTTACCACTACTCGGCTTGGCTTTGTCTCTACTTTGTTGATAACTAATTTTTGGACGACAGTATGGCGCTGTGAGCAGGGTCTTTCATCTCTGAGACGCAGTTGAGGCCGGACGACGAAGGGAAGGCTTCCCACGCCGCGACTTGGGGAGAGTTTTGCCTTAAAAGCTTGGGACAAGGCCGAAGGAGCTATACAAAACAGCTCCGTGGCACCCTGCTTCCCGACGTCGTTCGAGTGTCTCTGCGGATCAGATAGCAAAGACCGAGCTGTGTAAGGGAGAAACCAGCCGAGTATGGTAAGTACACTGAATTTACACATTTAAAGCTGTGTCTATAATTCAGGAAAAAGGCCTATTGTTTGCCTGCCCTTAGACGGGCAGAGGATTATTAAGGTGTCGGGGACACCGCCCCACTACAAAAATATTGGGCGCTGATAAATTATTTATTTGGTTATACTAGAGTGGGGATAAAAAGCCTACTCTGGGAGTAGCGGTACCAAAGTCTGCTCGAGGAAGCAGCGAGCTCTAAGTCTATTCAGGGAAATAGCTGCTAGCACCTTGTCCAGAAGACAAGAAGCTCGTTCAGGGAACGGGAAGGCTCTGGGAGTCTATACCTTGCGGGGCAAGAAGCTCGTGCTGGAAGCGAGAATGTGTTGGTAACTTTGTGTGTGTATTTGTCATAGAACGAACAGATCTGGTGCACTCAGTGTTTATAATCGTTAGTGCTGATTATTATCATCATATGGGTGTCCTTGATAACTCCCACTATTTTGCCGACGGGCATTGAATGTTAGTAAGCGAACGAACTAGTGCGTTTTCGGTGCGTTAAGCCAGCGAACCATTAAAAGTTCGTGTGTGTGCGAGCCTAGGTTGTGCGTGTGGTTGCGTACGTGTATGTTTGTGCGTATCTATGTCTGTGTGTTATTCCCTCAAACTGCATGTCTTCTGCTCTGTTGAGAGCATAACAATTAACCGAAATCTAACACTAACCACGAGCATGTTTTCCCCTTTGTCTCCGGAGCGAGTGAATGAGCGTGTGAGAGTTGGCCAGGCCAGCCAAGGTAAATGTTTTGTCTTTGTAACAGGGTTAAAACCTTATTTACCTTGTTACCTTGTTTATTTCATGTTTTATTTGCATTTTGTTGTATGTGACGGCTGTGTGTATGTACTGTTGCAAGATGTTTTTTTTTTATGTGCCTGTGAAAACCCACAGATGGCTATTCTGCCTGGAAACAGAGTTGATGGTGAATTTGATTGGATGTGTAACTCTGATTTATCCTGATTGGTCGGTAATTGAGAGAGTGAGTCCGTGCGCAATTTTTTTTTTAGAAGAAAGAACGCTGTTTTCGGAAAATTAACCTCTGAGACAGTGCTAGGCGGTAGAAGTGCAGCTTTTTACAGTGCTGGGACTACGGAGACACGACGCAGAGTGTCGTTCGACTGAACAAGTTGAACCTAGGAGATTCTGCAGAAATCAAGGAGTCCCGCGACGCTGTGGGGAGCTAGGCTACATCGCTGTTGAGGGCTTCTGTGCGCAACAACGAGGTAAAGGTGTTTTTTTTTTGTTTCTTTGTTTGGCTCGTGAGAGTGAAGCGGCTGTTAAGTTTGTGGCCTCACCGATCCCAAGCTCCGAACAGGCCTGCAACTCATAGACATTCATTGAATCAAGTTTGCGCTGAACGGTGAACTGTTTAAAAGGTGAACTGTGGACTGTAAATATGTTATGGGTATTGAATTTGGACGTGTATTGTTGTAAATATTTATGCTGTTGAAGGTTTACTTTACATGTTGGGGAAAGTAGGGATTTACCCTTATTGGGATAAAGTTATATGTGTGTGTTGGGTATCACAGTTCAGTTAGAAGCATTGGACAACAGACGGGATATAAAGGAACAACGCGGGGCACCCTTTATAAGTTTGTACTTACAACATACTTGTAGCATACTTATCATAGTGTTGCTACAAAGACCACATTTACCACTTTCATTTGTTCACAGGATTTCCAGTTTAGATTTGAAAGACTATGGATTTGTAACATGACATTTAACTTTCACGCTTTTATCCATTTCTTTGTTTAGGTTTATGAAGCTAAACCTATCAGGCGAAAATATGATTTGATGCAGAACCTGACTTTAACAAAAAGTTGATTTTGATAACAGATTTCGAATTGTTTTTGTCACTGCTAAATATGTTTTCTGATGAATCATCATTGAGTATACTTGTGCAAAATGTTTTGCCTTTACATAACCTCTTTGTGTTCGTTCACAACAGATGCAACAGCTTGTTTTAATCCCTGATTCAGCAGACTTTGAAAACCACTCAGGAAAGACTCCTGCTAATACCTGTTTTTTATGCTAATCGATTGCCATTTGGTCACCTAGAGAAGGTGTGATGAATTTGATGTCTGAAACGTCTCAGCATAGAACATAGAAACACTTACATTTTAAATGCTTTTAAGTTATATTGTTCATTTTGCCTCATATACTCAATGCAGAGATTCATTTATTTATTTTGTTTGCAGGTATTCCATTGTTCGCTTGTTTTAATCCACTGATGAGACTTATTGGTTGTCCTGTCTTTAGCATTGTCATCTCTATGTCTATAAGGTCACATTGATATAAGAAACTAGAAGAGGTCATGTCAATCTGTAGTACATATTATGTTTACAATGCAAGCCCAGGACACTTAAACTTAAATGGCTAAAGTGCAGTTGGGTCTCAACCTCCACACCATCCTCTAGTATTTTAATGCATAATTTTAATTCTGTCTGTGTTATCTAAACAGTTTTAAGTTTTTCTGGAAACAAACAGTTGTGTGCCATGGGCAAAGCAAAGAATTTAGTTGTTAAACAGAATATACTTTTTGTTTGTGGGTGTAGACAGTGGATTTCATTGATTCTATGAACTTAGCTACAAGCGAGTTCCTGTTTCCGAACAGCTTAGCTATATTCTGTTTGCTTGTGGGTGCAGCTATTGATGGGATTTCAATAGATCTGTGAACTCTGTCTGAGGAGAAAGCAGGGTTTATGTTTCCGAGCAACAGAGTATTGTTTTGTGTTTGTGGGTGTAGACAAAGTTATTCTACTGATTCTGCGAACTTCGCTGCACAGGCAAGTTCATGTTTCCAAACAATTTAGTTTACTCTGTGTGTTTGTAGTTGAGAAGCTTTGGTACACTTCTGGTATTATGTCATCTCTCCTTTGCTGATTTAGAGAAAAGTTTAATTAATGACGTAAGCTAATAGTGGAGATCAAAAGGTGCTTCCCCGTCTGAGTTATTTAAACTGATGGCGTAATTTAATTGTGGACACTGAATGGTTTTTCCCCGTCAAGGTTAGACATTAAGGATAAAACAAGGTAAAACTTATGTTGTGTTTGTTGCGAAGGACACTGATCAGCTTAAACTGTCAACAGTTATCACAGATCAGAAAGGGGGAGGAGTACGGTTTGTAGACTATAGGCTATTAACTTTCAATGGAAAATGGGGGGTAGCTTGATGGCTGATGAGTCTAGGATCTCCTGCTGATTAGTCTAGAAGCACTTCCTGATGGTTTTAGGATCACCACCTTTTTGCAGACATGTTAAGTCAACACCCATCGTCACCTAACAAAAGGCGGTCAGTCTGAGCTACTCTGAGCTACAATCTCTTTGGGTGTCAATATTGAATACACAAGTACTGTTGGATTAGAGTGTCTTTGTGTCCTTGTGTCTTTGTTTCTTTGTTTTAGGTCAGACTTAAGGAAATGTCTGACTCTGACAGCCTAATCAGACTTAAGAATCAAATCAGTTTTATGAATCAAATCAGTTTCAATGGAGGATGGGGGTGAGGAGGGGTTGTTGATTCGGACTGTACTCATGCCTGCACTGTCGATACTACAAGTTATAGGTTTATCTTAGATGGGCACTGGAAAAGTTAACTGAAACGTCTTGCTTCCTCTCTATAAGAGATGAAGAAAACCGACGGACTTATTGATCACAAGTTTAACCATGTTCATAACTAACTACACTTAAGATTTGTTTGAGATTTGCAGGTAACCAATGCCTTGACTTTCACCATTGAAAGATTCTGCTGACTCTGCTGCATTCACAAGGTGTCAAAAGGGGGAGATAAAAAAGGACCCCTGTGCCAAGTCCCATTTCATTGGAGGAAGACCTTCTCATTACTGAGAAAGTTGTGGGTGAAATTGGAACAGCTACCCAACACAGAAGCTACACACACACACACACACACACACTTTTAGCATAGTGGACCTACTGTGGGCAGAATAAACCCCATGAGCAGTACGGATCCAGAAGGCACAGGCAGTCCACCCTTGCCTTCTAATATTAGGCGTTTCAAGGTTTAAGAAGATGAAGAGGATTACTCTTGTTTGCGTGTGTCCACACACAGACACACTGCACACCACACACCACATGAAGAGGAGTCAAACATCATATGCGTCATCCCCATACTTCTTTCTATTGCAGGAATTCTACAGCTACCAAGATGATGGTGTTCACCATACTTTTCATATGTTTGTTTAGCATGGTCTGTTTGTTTTTGTTTTGCTTTCCATGAGTCTGTTAGCATGGTCTATTGTTGTTGTTACTTCTTTCCAACATTCTACAGTATTCTGTCACAGCCACAATATCAGAGTATTAGAGTTTCAACATGTAGAAAGATGACACAAGATGACACAATTGTATATACCTTCTTTAATGCACATTTTTGTCCGCTCTCGGCTGTCCAAACCTGGGTGGTCATCCTCGCATGACACCGGAAAGGAATTTTCCCAAACCTCTCATCGGTTTCCACATAATTGGCAATGATAGTGGTTTTACTTTGGGTAACATGGTTTTCGCCTTTCCCTGCGAGTGTGACTGATAAAGAAAAAAGAGACTGGCAGGTCTCATTCATGGAAACTGTAAATGTATTTGTTTAGTTCTTCTTGCATTAATGGTAATTGTAATAGTCCAGTCAGTTAGATCTATAGTCATAATATCATGTTGTTTACGGTATTTCATTTTGCTCACGGAACCATCTTTTTATCTGTACAGACTCTCTACTGTAAATTACCTTTTAAGCTGAAGTTCAGAATGTTTTTGCACATGTTAAGGCTGCTTTTAATTTATTTTAACCTGGGTTTTACGTAACATGTAACATTTTTTTTGTTTTGTGAAAGTTTGAAAACTTTCAAAGGGGGGTAATGTAGTAGAAAAATCAAAGATGCATGTATGTTGGGGCGTGCTTCCAGTGTATCCCCACCCCCTTCCATTGTATCCAGTGTATCCCCACCCCCAACCAGATCTCCCGAATCTCCCGCCACACTAAACAAAGGCATCACACCTGTATATAAGGAGGGCGATATGCCCCATATCTGGGAGTTTTGTATGGTCACAGCCTTAGGTGCACGCTGTATTAAGCTCCCGGATCCGTTACAATAAACCTCGGAGGTTTTGTCATTTACCACTACTCGGCTTGGCTTTGTCTCTACTTTGTTGATAACTAATTTTTGGACGACAGCTCTCAAAGGGCCAATACCAATGCATTAGTTTAACAGAATGCAGTAAAATGTACACTAAAAATGTCCAATTCCAGTTATTTATTGTTATTAATTACTTATTCCAGTTATTTATCATTTCTTATTACATGAGATGATGGTCATAAAATTGACCTAAGACTATTAGTCCTAAAAGTGTGCAGTGAGCTTGATGCAGCATTTGATGAAAAACATATTTTTTTTATTACCAGGACAACACCATTGACTTTCTGGAGTACGTGGCAGCCTTGAACCTGGTTCTGCGGGGCAAACTGGAGCACAAGCTAAAATGGACTTTTAAAATGTACGACAAGGACGGAAGTGGCTGCATCGATAGGGAAGAGATGAAGGAGATTGTGGAGGTAATTTTATCTGACTGCTTAATCATATCCTTGAGCTCACACTTCTCGGTGTCACACACACACACACACACACACACACACACACACTGACTGCAATAGGCCCGGTAGGGACAAATTAACTTCTCATTTACACACTTGTACCCAGTCATTTATATTCTGGAATGTAATGGTGGAAATGTCATTGGTATAGATTCACACTAATTATAGATGCATGTTTGACCTTTGTTGAGGCATCTCGCCAGATTAACATGAGTTTCCTGACATGGTATGAAACTGATTTGGGCTAAGATCCAGATTACCTTCCATACACTGTGCTGAATATGTGTTTTAAACCACATATATTTCTATTTCTTATTTCATTAAAACAATCTCGATGTCATTGGTAAATTTGCCATTTGGTCATTGCTTTTACCTTTATGTTGAACATGGACTTGACAGCCTGATGTTTGCATGTTGTCTGTGTATTGTGTTTACCTTGTTGGTGGATGTAGGATGCAACTTTAATATTCTTAATATTCTTAATCTTCTTTTTGTTGTAGGCCATCTACCGCATGAAGAAAGCTTGTCACGGGGAGCTGGACGAGGAGTGCAATCTCCTCACCCCTGACCAGGTGGTCGACCGAATCTTCGAGCTGGTGGACGAGAATGGAGATGGTGAGCACCACTATGTGATGAAAGCTTTCACATAGAGGGTCCTTGTTACTGTTAAAATCCTGAGCTAATGGGAAAGCAAAGGTTTGCAGTCTTCAAGAGAGACCTGCAAAACCTCTTTTAGATGTTTTGATTCCCAAATGCAGTGTTCCCTCTGATGAATTTTGTTCTTTGTGAGAGGACAAATCTTTTTTTTAAAGAAAGGAAAGGATTTTAAAATGTTTCTCTGCACACAGGGGAGCTCTCGCTGGATGAGTTTGTGGAAGGGGCCAGGCGGGACAAGTGGGTCATGAAGATGCTGCAAATGGACGTGAACCCCGCGGAGTGGTTCAGTGCTCGGCGGGCAGCCACCGAAGCTGCGGCTGACTAGGACACTTAACACCAATGTTGGACCTGAACGGACATGGCAGGGCCCTATACCTGATATGTTAACAGTGAAGCCAGACCCCCAGGACTGTCCTTCCATAATCCATCCAGTTTGTAGGAAGCCTGGTTTTTATCTTTGTCCAATATCAAACCCAAAGCCCAACCGTGGAGCCCAATGATCTAAGGGGAAATCTCAGTGACTCAGTACTGTGACTCATAATCCTTCAAGTAATCCTGAATGCACATGGGGAGAGAGAAGACACCTTCTGGATACATCTAGCAGTTTCATCCATGCTATGGTTATTAGAGCTTCTTTTGACTGCACTTTTTTGTTTTTATTAAACATAAAAACATATAATAAAATGAGCACTAACGCACAACAAAACATATTCCTAAAATACTGAATTATTTTTGGTGCCGGTCATTTCTAGCCTCAGTTTCAGGTTCACACAGAGCAGTAATATGACACAGTGAGAACGCTGCACAGTAGGCACAACCTATAGTGCAATTGCCTACATTCAGTATTGTGTAAAACACATAACAATAAAATAGAAATAAAAAAGTAAATATATGAATATGCCTTGTGTGTGTCTGTGTGTGTGTTCGATGCATTGTATGAGGAATAGATTTGATGATTGTCTTGGAACTTTGACGTGTGTAAATAAAAACATTGAACAGAGTATCTGCTAAGTGAAATTGTCATTTTACAAGTAACCTACAGAGGGCTCTGATGTCCAGACAAAGGCGCCTCACTTTTGGTATCTTTTTGTGTAGCTACATAAGCTGAATATGTGTGATGTTGAAGTTAGGCACTTACATACACTGGAGCATGTTTTGCATATAACTTTGAATTATCTAATCTAACACACGCGGATATGCAAACCATATTGTCAACAGTGATTAGCCGTTATTATGACAAGACCTAACGTGCTCCGATTCGATAGGTGGCGATATAAAATACAAACAAGGAACACTTGCCAAATAAATCTTCCGGCATCCATGACTTCAGGTGGACTGTATATTTTGCGTACAGGACTTACTATTTGCTGATGTTCGGTTAAAAGTAGGGCCTACTGGACTCAGGTATGCTTCATTTCTGACCAGTGCCAGAATCTTTGCATCTGTGAGCAACGTGATACTGCTCTTAATGGCCAAGATCGATGTATGAAACTGAGATGTGCAGTCGCCCACTTGGCTGTGTGCATGCTGTAAGCTACAGTAGCCTACAGTAGTGATAACTGTGTATACCTTCAGAAAAGTACTGAAGAGCGTGTGTAATGGCAACATACTGACCCGTTCACGAAGTAACCCTGTCCATGCAGAAAACATGCACTGATAATAAGCCTACTTCCGAGACACGGTTCTGGCTTTTATGGCAAAACTTACATTTTACAGCATGTTTTTATGAGTGATCTTTTGCCTTTTAGAGACTCCGAATGTAGTGTCTGACACTGTAATGGCGGGATCAGAGCAACAACCCGTACTCAGCGACAATACATCAGGTGTAAGTATGAGGGGGCTTGTGCGGTTTGTCCAGCTAGATGAGTCAGGGTGTACTCTGCTGGAAGTACCCAGCTGTCTGTAGTTAACCCTTGACCTTTGAGTATGAACTGCCTAGGATACCAACACTGTAATGTCAGTGGACTAATATAAACTAAATTAGCCTGTTAACTTAAAATAATCAGAACCGACAGCAGAAATAACTGAAAATACTTGGACAGACACAAATTAGTATACATTTTTTATTGTCTTTAGAATGTCTCATCTTTGATATTTGGACAGACTTGTGCAGGAGAATGGAAGCTTCAGCACATGAAGGGAGATCTGTTCTCCTGCGATGCAGATGAGTCCTTAGCTCACTGCATCAGCGAGGACTGCCGCATGGGAGCTGGCATTGCCGTTCTCTTCAAGAAGAAATTTGGAGGGGTAGAGGACCTCAAAGCCCAGAGTGAGTAGTACCCTGTAGTATATGTCTGTCTGTAAAGACTCTCCCTCATCCAGGTCATGTTAGTCAAAAGCCTTTTGGATGAAAGGTGAAACGTCTTCAAGCTAATAAAAGAAGTCCAGTTGCTTACAACTTAGCTCCTTTGACCTGTAGTATCACACATGTAAATGAAAGGTTGGATGATGCCATGGCTGGGACCGTGTCCTGAACAAAGGGCAGCTCATGTTTTAGTTATAACTGTTCAAGTGCAGATGGGTCAGGATTCATAGGCTTCACATCTCTTTCACCCATACAGAGAAGCTGACAGGAGAGTGTGCAGTACTAAAAAGATCTCAGCGATATGTCTACTACCTGGTAAATGATTTTGTGTTTCGTTTTTGGGTTAGTTATGCGCCAGTGTTTTCATGGGTTGTCAGGCTTGGCGAACTTATTTTAGACACTTTTATTTTCTCTTGTGTAGAAGGGACAACATATCTTTATATTACATTATACATCCAATCATAGCACATTTAGATAATAATTTAGTTGATGTTAATGTAGTTGATGTTCAGATGTTCATTTGTTCCTGAATTACGTGGTTATTTCAGATTACAAAGCAGAAGTACAGCCACAAGCCCACCTATGACAGTCTGAGGAAGAGTCTAATGGCCATGAAAGCCCACTGTTTGGAAAATGGAGTTACCAGAATATCTATGCCCAGGTACTTATATGTGCTGTTTGTGATGTTTCCAGATGCTTTACATTCAGATCTGCATTATTTCACATGTTATATTACAGCAGGTATATCATGTTCTTGTGTGGCATTACAAGACACAATGTCTAATCCATCGTGTGTAATTGTGTTTGAAACTGCGTTCTAACTGCATATGATGAGTCAAAATTATTTATTTATTTATGTGTTTGTTTTCTGTATTTAATCCCTGCAGAATCGGCTGTGGTTTAGATCGACTCGTGTGGGACAAGGTGGAGGTGATGCTCGAGGAAGTCTTCCATGACACAGACATTTGTATCACTGTGTACACACTCTAAGGGTAATGTGTGTACGTGGGGAGATCTTAGTTGTTCAAGAAGTTCCCATAATTTGGGCCTAATCACACTTTACTGGGCCTTTCCTGCTGAGATGCAGAGTATTACGTCAGGATATTATGTTGATTTGTGTTCAGATGACCTTCCAGCTGTATTTCGCTATGGCAACCCTGTAGAATGGGAAGAAAATTAAGGCATTACTTTCTTAACCACTTCAAAATATGTTGTTGTTTTTGATTGAGTTGTGCTGAGAATGAATTTAAAAGTTCAAATATTTTATATTTGTTTGTCTAATGTACACTTTTGGTACAATTGGGACACATACGGTTGTGATAGCTGAAACAGTGCCTGAGGTAAATCCTGATTTTGTATAGTTCTCTTTTGAGTGTTTTTCAAACTCTGAAATAATTTTGTTATTTTTATGTGTGCAGCTGAAGATTTTTCTATATTTAGAAACGGACACATGGTTGTTGGAGCTAAAAGAGCCCCTAATGTAAACCCTAATGTTGTTATACACGTTATTTACATTAAAAACGTTCAACCTTGACTTCTGTGGTAGTGATTGAACGAAGGACGGTTGTGTCCATTTTCCTTGCACACTTAATCTAGTAGTAGTGAGTGTAGCACATGTGATCTGTCGTCATGCAAGATTAATACTGACTGGCAAACTAAAAATAATGGCTAACTGCTAACCTTTCCATAAAGCGCACCGGGCATTGACCTGCGAGTTTGCAGAGGGCTTGTGTCTTCATTTGATATGTGATTACAATTCAGTTTTACAAAATACAATAAAAGCATCTCATCGTGGTAAAAAAAAAGGTAGGAGAAGCTCACTTTAAAACTTAAATTAAACTTTATGTACATACAGCAGAAATAGAAAGACATTTATTGCCCTCTATTCAAACCATATTTTTCTTTGTTTTATATAAGAAAAATAATTTCATATTTTCTAAAACTTTATTCAGACATTAAAAAAAGTATTCCTTGCTCCACAACCAAAAGGCTCTGTTGTGTTTCTAGTAAAATGCTTTAACCATGAATAGTGGAGGCATGATGTTAATATAGTGGGGTTTTCACTGCAGACAATGTGACCTCATAATGGTACTGAGATATATACAGTTCCAGAATGTTGTGTAAATTCTAATTCTAATGCAACATCTGTTTGTCACTTGCATCCAAGATGGGTTAAGGAGGGTTGGAGAGAGTGGACGTCTAGAGAGAAACAGGTAGGAAACTTCAGGTAACTTGCAGATCAGATGCTTAAAGAAAACTGTGACGAAACCTGTGACAGAAAAAAAAGGTTTAGGCCAACACATGGATGTAAACAGTATAAAAATATTTAATCTTCATACTAATTAATCATCAACAATATAACTCACACTGGCATATAAAAGACATTATGTTAAAGTTTCTAAGCAAGTTTTTTTTAAAACAAACAATCAAAAAAAATTCTACCCAGTTCAACTAGTAATAAATCCAGAAGACTTAATGAAGTCTAGCATCAGCTTTAAAAACCATGTATCACACTAAAACAAAGTAACTAGTCTTCATTTCATTTGGCACTGGAAGGAGCCAGGCAAACCGCATATGCTCCTTTCCACCAGCACTGCCCCTTACCAGGAGCGGTCAGCGCAAGATGTTGGTCAGTCTCTCGTCGTAGTACTCATAGCTCTCCTGACAGTCCTCCCAGGGAACAAAGGGCAGCTCCTCGTTCTCCACAAATGTGTCCCAGGTGTAGGTGAAGTCCATCGGCCTCATCATGCGCAGCTTGCATCCGGCGCTGTCCAACGCCTTCAGCCCCTGCTGCACCTCCGGCTCCTCCCACAGGAAGAGGCGGGACGAGTAGATGATGAGGCGGAGCTTCTTGCGGGCGCGGAGGATCTCCACGATCTTGGCGGCGCAGGCGACGCAGGGGCTGGACGAGGTGTACCAGGTGACCACGTAGTTGAGCGAATCATCGTACTGGGGCAGCACCTGCTGGAAGAAGGCCTCCTCGGCGTGGGCCCCCACGTGCTCATCCTCCAGGTAGCCCCGCTTGCTCTCGATAGACTCCGACTTGCCCTGGATGTCCACCAGATAGCACAGGAACGTCTTGTTCCGGCCGGATGAGTACTCCACATTCCGGAACTGGAACTTGAAAAAGCAGGGATTCATCCGTTCTCTAGGGGGGGGAAAGGAAGAGGAGAATTGCTTGGATATCTCAATCTCTTAAATTACAGTTCATTGCAAGACACAGCAAGATGCTGTGATAAAAACCAAGGCAATGGGAAGCCCTCGCCTAGGACAGGCCAATTGCATATGTCTTAGCAGTCCGAGAGACTATATTTCATTGCAATACATAACATAAGGCAGTGCTAAACCAAAGTCTGAGGAACAGCTATGAATATTTTTCAGTTACATCTATGGCTTTGTGACAACCCTTTGCAGGATACCCTGCAGTTATCCAGAATTAGTTTCAATGACTGGTTCAGGGATTCTGGCCTCAACATCAATAGCAGCTCAAATTTGATTTGCTCGTGGTGCAAGTACTAGCATATTAATCTAAGAGGGGTATGCTCAGGCCTGGCATCCTCTGTGTCTGCCTAGAGTTGTAGGCCCAGGCAGCATACTGAAAATATCAACATTGCTAGTGTACACAGGTACACAGGTGTTAATTCTGTCTATTAGAATTGTCTTTCTGTCTTTCAAGCTCTTTTTTTAAAAAATGCAGACAAACCTCTGTAACCACCAAGGGCATGAGAAAAGGTGAGGTGACAATTTTTTTTACTCTCTGTGAAGTGTCAGCCTTAGGTCTAACCATCAAAGTCTCCAAGCCATCCTTTTTTGTGATGAATTGTGATCATAATGGTGATCAGCTGAAAACAGCAATTTAGTCATATGCTGTGTTGATGTTTTCCATAGGCTAGAAATTCATACTAAATCTGAATAACCTAGTACATGACCTACAGTGCAAAAATAAATATGTTTTGACGTAGCAGGCCTTAGACCATCTATTTATTTCAGTATGTTCCACTAAAGAGAAACCTGTACTCGGGAGCATGTGCATGGAGAGTCTAAGTTAGATGTTTGGCAGTCACAGCTTTTCCTTAAGCCTTTAGGGTTTGTACTCAACCCAGCATGTTGGCATGGTAGCCACTCTGGATAAACAAGCAAGAGAGGAATAGGGAGACAGAGAAAGAGAGAGAAAGACAGAAAAGGCTGATTCGAAAAAAAAAAAAACTTAAACTGCATGCAACTGGGTTATGTAAGAATGCCGGTTGGCATGGTAGTTAATCTGTGCAAGCGTGTGAAAGAAGGTGAACGAAGAAACAGGGAAAGCGAGAGGTAGAGAGAGAGAGATGTTGAATAGATGTTCAAAACTAAGTTAAACATATTAATGATACATAACCATGTAATTGTGCCAGTGAGAACACGGCATCTATCTGCTGTGGTTAAATCTGCTGTATGACAGATAGAGACTCACCCTACGATGATCTCAAATGGAGGAAGCTCAATGGGTTCCAGCTTCTCGCCATCCTCCTCCATGGCTTCCGCCCCTTCTTTTTTCTCTCCATTTTCTGTTGGCTTCTCCTCCTCCTTCTTAGGTTGCTCCTGAGGCTTAACCTCTGGTTTAACCACTTTCTTGTTTTTCTCTTCCTTTTTCTCCTTCTCCTGTTTTTCTTTTTCCTTCTCCTTGTCTGCTTTGGTATCCACTTTCTTCTTCACGGTCAGTTTGCCGGGAACCTTCTTATCTGCCATAACTCCTCCAACAGACCCACGAGGTACTGAGGATGTGGTTGTACGTCTCCTATATGAGTAAGGCAAAGTGAGCGATCTGTACGTCTATGTGTATGTAGGTACATGTGTTCAAGTGCTGGGGTTGCTTTTAAGTCATCTGTATCTGTCCTATCATGGGTGATTATGATGTGTATCAGTAATAAAAGTGAGTGAGAATGAGTGAGAGTACTTACCTGAGAGAAACGTCAAGAGAGGTTTGGGAGCGCACTGGTGAGAGGCTCTGACCCTATTCTATCAGACGAACAAGGGAATCCACAGGCAGCTGTCCTCTCCTGTTTCCAAGCTATAAAAAGGCCCAAGGATAATGCATCGAGTGAATGGTGGGGGGGGGGTAGGTGGCCGCGTGGCTATGGGTCATTTAGCAAACACGTCCCTCAGCACTGATGCAGTCATGACATAAAAACAGGCCTTACTGGACTCCTTGTCTCTGAACACACTGTTATTTTCTTTGGAGCACACCCTTACTCCTTCTCCAGCACTTTCTCCCCGGGTGAGCGTTTATCTGTGGACACCCTTACAGCTGACACACCAGCGCCCAGTGGCAGGTATGCCCACTGCCTTTGTTGATCTGTGTGTCTTTTTCAGGTTGTCAACGTACTGACAACAGGCAGGTTATTAATAACCCGGTGCTTTGGCAAACAGGCACGGCAGAGTGGGCTCAGGCTCTTTTGAAATTGTTAATAGCTCAGATCAGCATGAGCTGTGAGGCTGCCCGCTGCCACATCAAGGCCACGTAAAGGTCACCTGCTCCCTGAGCCCTCGACAGAAGAGCAGAGTGCAGACAGGCAGTTGGTCGTTGCCTCTCGATGTCCTCTCGCTTTCCACACGCCTCCTCAGAGGTGCAAGTGACAGGCTGTGAAAGAATAACATCCTCATGTGTGACCTTGCAGCTAGTTACTACACACACTAGCCTCCGCAGGCCCCAACTCTGACATCAAGGCCTTGGAAACCATAACTAAACCATGGTGAAAACTAATAGAACTTTAAAAAGCACTAATGCTGGTCGAACAGAAGATATTACTTTAGGGGACTTATAAATGGCAGGGGCCAGTTTTGAGATAATACATTTATTATTAATATTGCTTATCGTTCGCTCTTGGGTATGTGTAAGTGTGTCAGACTCGATCTGGGCATGAAGATCACGACAGTGGAATCTCTGTCATCTGTCCCAGTATGTGCTTTGCTCTAGAACAGGACTACCCCCTCTGACGGCGAGCGTTAGGAGCTGTTCTCTAGGCTAAAGCAGGACAGGCGCAACTGGGCATGTCCAAAGAGCTAGTCACTGCCATCTCTGGGGTCTGTGGTGCTATGAAAGCTGAAGCTATATGAGATTAAGCAAGCGATGCTTTAGTTGGACTGACTGGTTTTCTGTAATAACATTGTGGGGATTTCTTGCTGTCTAATAAAGAAGTGATGTTTAAGATGTTTAAGTCTTTTTGACCATGTTGAATCAAAGGCAAGATGTGTGGATGGGGAAAAATCAATGGCATCTGTAAAGAACCACTCAAATGTAACGACTGGGTAGATCAGGACAAAAGGATGAGACACTGAATGTAGACAGGCATGAAAAATGTTTTTTTTTCAACAGCCATTGGCAGATAATATACATCCCTAGAGAGGGAAAATAGTAGCCTAAAAAAAGAAACAGCCCCTCGTACTTCATTTCATTTTGTGCACCTCCAGGAAGAAAACGTTTCTCAATACAGCACAGCCAGACCCTCTTTTACAAAATGAAATGAAATACGAGGGGCTGGTTTACCAGGCTAGAAAAATAGGTGACTACTAAATTCTTTTTGAAATGGCATGTTTATGCCCCTGGTTCTGCTTTAATATTTCTCCCCTGGTTTGGCTTGAGTATCTCAGAGACATTCATTCTGTTTCTGTTATCTTTTGTCATCCATAATCCTGTTATCCTTTTGCTTTGACTGTCAGTTATGTAACTGCAAAGAATGGATGGAGAAAACAATCGTTTTTGCTGGTTTTACTCTTAAAATCAATGTTGTTATGTGTGGAAGAACAGACATGTAGTTTTGTTCATGTACATTTGCACAGATTGTTGAACAAACGTTATTGTTTTTTTTTCCCCCACATAATGGAAATAGTGAGGCATCCCTTTGTGCCTGTCTTTCTCTATAGCGTCCTTCCTCTTCCTCTTCCTCTCTCCCAGGCTTCCTTGACAGCTCATCCATTTTACTTAGGAGGGAAAACAGCCCGTCTGAGCACACAGCAGCCGCACTGGTAATTGCCCCTGAAATGAATTACTCGGCAGAGGGGAAATTGAAACTAAGGCGCTCTCTCTTCCACACACCCACATGCGACCAGAAAAACACACACACACATACACGCAAAAAACACACACACACACAAACACACAGGCGCGCATACACACACACACACACACACACACAGATAGGCCAATATTCATTACACCTAGCCTGCACTAATACCCCTTGCCTGGATATTCACTTTAAACAGGTTTCTGTTTCACAGATTGCTCAGCTAAACTGATACTCACTCCCACACTCCTCCTCTCGCCTACACAGCACATCATACTGACATCAATCACAAACAATGCCAGCCTGACAAACAGCTTGCACACAATAAGACAGACAGAAAAAGAAAACATCATTTTCAGTGTGTTCGTAAGAAAGACAGGCAAGCCTGGTTGCTATGGAAGAACTGCAGGGCCCAGGTGGTGACTGTCTAACAAAAACCAATTGCATTCAACCTTCTCTCATCTCAAGTCTTTTTTTCTTTCTTTTTTTTCTTTTGGCTATGACAAACCTGATTTGATGGGCCTGCCGCTTTACAATGCATCCCTCGCTGCACACTTGCTTGCCAATTCAATTTTCACATCTGCCATAGGCCTTACCCAGCACTTCAGCGGTCCCTGTGCAACCCAGCCCAGCCCAGCCCAGCCCCATCCACTGTAAAAGGACCCTTTGTGTTGCGCGAGATCAGCTCCCTCCAATTCCTCTGCGCACCGAGATGTAATTATTTCCAATTACCCGGCACCACTGGAGCCCTGCTGTGAACAGGCTGGATGCACACACAAAAGCCGAACACAACAAACTGAAAATGTGCAAAGGAGTGGAAAAAAGGCAAGTGCACTCCTTCACGTCTGCACGGCATATCTTGATTCCAATTACAACAGGACATGATGGTTGGAGACACACACACACACACACACATACACACACACTCACACACACAAGCAAACAGGCAGCTTCAAAGCTACTTATCAGGGATAATTATCTTTCCTGCAGTGCAAATGTACCTCTTCAATCATAATCTCTGCAAATGGAGTCTGTGTGATGCTTCCATGGAACAAGCTGGCACTAACAGATTTTCACAGTACGCTGAGGTGGCCTGTGTCTCATGGTGAACAGGTGTCAGATGTAAATTTAGACCCTGTGATTTACATCAGTATTAAACATCCATGTCAGTGATATAAAAGTACACAACCAAGAGAGCCATTACAGTAGGAGGTATAGAAATATTGTATGACTTCACAATGCTCTTTGATCAACGATTAACACCGGTATTCAAATGTATTACACCCCAAAAGAGACTGCAAGTTATTTTTTTACTGCACAGCACAGCACATCTGCATTACATGTGCTGCATCTGCATGTATGGCAAAATGATTGATGTCTTCTCCCTAAGATGATGATTTTACAGTATGTGATATTGTCTTTAAAGTATTAAAAAAATGGCTTGATGCTAAATGGGCACAGTTATGCATAAAATAAGTATGACCATTTTCTAATCTTAGTGTTGTTACTGCAGTGTTATTTACTCATTTTAATATCACAATATCAATGGTGGGCATAAAACCAACAAAAATATAAGCAGTCAACAATCAATTCAGAGCTTAATGTCAGTGAATAGTTCACAGTTACAACAGCAGATGCTAAACTACTTTAATTAGTTGCCATAGGTATAAGTGTTGTATATAAATGACGTAATACTTTAAACATACATAATAAACAGACAATTTGGTGCTCCTTTGGATGAAACCTGCAGTCCTGCACTTACTTGCACAATCTGCATTTGGGTTTTCGCTTGATGTGAGCAATCAGAATAAAACTACTAAACTTTCTCTATCAATGTTATGTAAAGCTTTTAAAGACAACAACGTCAGGAAATGACAGTTCCTGCTGAGTCTGACTCTGACCGCTTCCGCATTTACGTCCAGAGTAACCTGTAGTTGGCCTTCAAATAAATAAGAGTTTCCAGATTCTTTGGTAGCTGCCGGCACCTCTCTGCTCCCAAGGTCTTGCCAATGGTGCTAAATATCCTATCCACGGACGTCGTGGTTGCAGGCACGGTAAACACCTTCTTGGCGACCTGCGACAGCAGAGGAAAGTCGATGGACTTGCGTTTCCAGTAGTGTAAGGGCTCCTCGTCTGTGGGCTCCTCGTGCAGGTAGGCAGCCAGCTCCTGCTCCAGGCTCTTGGCTTGCGTGGTGGGCCTCTGCTTGATGAAGGAGAACAGCTTGCTGCTGCGCTTGGACGGGGAGGGCTGAGCCTCGGGGCTGGGCTCTGGGGGAGTGACGGCCTGGGTGTGTTTGGCTATCTCCTCCAGCAGCACCTGCTTGTGCCAGTCCGTGTCGCTGCTCCACGACAGCTTGAACTGGGGGTCCAGGGTGGTGGCCGTCACGTAGAGAGGGTCCTCCAGGATGCCGGCGAGCCTGCGGTCGAGCGCCTGGGCCAGGCTGGCTGCGATGGCCGTGCAGTGGCGCGTGGTGGTCTCCGACAGGTGCTTGCGAAGGCCCAGCACACAGGGAAGCGCCAGGCTGATGGACACGTGCTTGTCCAGCTGCACCATGTCAGTGGCCTCCTCGAACGGCTCCAGCACCTCCACCAGCTCCCTCAGAAGGGCCTTCTCCAGGGCACTGAGGGCCAAGTCCTGCCTGTCCACAATGTCCTCCAAGAAGTCCACCGACTCCAGCACACGCCTCACGGTCTTGAGCTGGACGTTCCAGAGGCGGTCGGCGTGGCTGGAGGAGGCTTGTGAGGCTGTTGGGCCTGCACCGGAGCCGAACACCTGCCCCAGCTTCTCCGGGGCAACAGTGGCCATGACGTAGTTGTAAAAGCACGCAGCCTTGGCCAGCACGATGGAGATCTGCGTTGAGGAACGAAGGCCCTCCCGCACGCACAGCCCCAGAGAGCGGGCGAAGCAATCTATACGACAGCGTCCCAAGCACTGGCCCAGGGAACTGTCCATGTTGTCCTTGCTCACCACTGTATCTTTGGCCTCACCCACACACGTCTCTTCATCGCTGCTCTCCTCGTCCTCTTCCTCCTCCTCCTCGCCGTTACAGTGGAGGCTGAATCCGGGCAGTCGGAACATCGGCCTGGTGTCGCAGGGCGACAGGTCTGCCACCACACGAAACACCTTCCCGGCGATGCCGTGAGCGTGGGAGATCTCGTCGAACTCGGAGAGCACCCGCTGGGGGATATGGTGGCCTGTGAGGTGCAAACAGGCCAGGAGCGCCGACTTGATCTGCCAGTCGGTGGTGATGAAGTGACAGGTCACACCCAGGTAGCCGCTCGTCGTTCCAGCCCCGACACAGGCTCCTCCTCCTCTCCAAAGGTCAAGGGTCACGCTGCAGGACTCTGCCCCGGTGAGGGCCTGCTTGGTGGCCAGCTGCACCTGGTAGGCGTACGCGGGCAGAAGCTGCTGCTGGATGTAGTGACTGGGCTCAGGGGTGTAGCGAGGCTCCAGCAGGTGAAGGAGCTCTCGGAAGCCCTCGTTCTCCACCATCTGGACCGCCTGCAGGTCCCGCACGATCATCTTGGCTATGGCTTCGGATATCAGGGCCTGCCTGGGGTCGCTGCGGTCGAACTTCGCCATCGTGCCCGTGTTTTGAAAGGAGGCTCGGGAACCCCCACTGGTGTTGGCAGGGAAGCTTTGCATGGTCCCCGAGGAGTAGGCTTCTCTTTTGACATCTTTTTTCTTCACAAATTCATCATACATGGCCTGGTGTTTGCGCTGTGTAATGGGTGGAAAGAGCAAAGTAAATGCTTTGGCTATGTTTTTTTTGTTGTTGTTTTTTTGCATTAATGACAAACTGCATTTACGTGAAATGCATACAGACTACACTACTAACTGAGCATGCTGACCATTTTATAAACAAATAAAATTAAATTTCTTGCTATGCTTTCAGGGTAGTTTGCATGCTTTGCAGGGTAGTTATATCTTTTTTTTTTTTTTTTGGTTTTTGACACTGTGACTGCAACTAGAGGATGATCAGATGTTAAAATAGTCACCAGGGCAAGGCGACAACAAGGTATTCTACGTCCGTAGAGCAATGGGATCTTCATATATGACTCAAGTCTTGTAGACACCCAAGCAACTATGTAAAGCCTTACACCAAAATGTGAAACATTTTAATTTAAATAACTGAACGAGTTTAGATACATTGTCTTTAGATCAGATTGGTTTTTAAAACTGCCAATCAGAAAAAAGGTTAAATTTCCAACTTCTATATCAACCTACCTTTAGGTGTGTAACGAAGTTGGATGTGACTGTGCGCTTCGCTTGAATCCTGGTACCGCATGCCTTACAGTTGGACTCAATCTTCCCATTTTCTCCTTCAAATACAATATTGAAGTAATCGAGAATGGACACTCTTGTATTTGACGCCATCTACGAACTTATACCCGTTTACTTGAAGGCGAAACCAACTTCATAGAAAATCGTGCAAAATAACTTGTTTCCTTTTACTGAAAAACCTTCGTGTCGAGATGCACAGCAACATCAATACGACGTGCAATGGCTAGCAGTCATGCAACAATAGAAAAATGACAACTGGTTTGTCATCAGACGTAGGTGTCTCAAATATAATCCAATCCTGGAAAGGAATTGATACATCCCGTAGTTTGGATGAGATGTCCATCAAGGAAGAATGCAAACGACTCTTAACGAGCAAAGAGTTTATCCAAAATGTGAGATTCGCAGGCATCCATCCCTACTGCTGGTACCCACTACAGCTCTATCCTACTGTAGCCGCTAGCCGACTGCAGCCTCAGCGCAGCGGGACCAGGAAGTAGACAGTACAGGGATTTTGTGTTTCCGACTGTTCCGTCAGCTCTCGTCTCTCCTCGGCGTCTAAGATATGTTATATATCCATGACATCAATACACCGGTAGATTTGAATAATTGTTAAGACTGAAAAGCCCTCATATCAATGACATCGCCTGTTACCACAATCTAACCCCTCATCCGATTTTAAGCATGTACCACAGGTGAAGATCTTTTATTTAAAACATAAAATTCTAACTATGGACCAATCATAGTGCTATAAAATGAAGTCAACATAATACAAAAGGCAGAATAAAATAATTTATTTCACATTTTCAATTACAAGAGTCAAGACCACAAAAAAGTCCCTTATAAAACACAAAGGAAACAAAATATGGAAACTTCTTCAGCAGCAGAGACAAACACTAACACATATCTGGGTGGCAGAATTTATATTTTATCTGTTGGGGGTAAAAGGAAGATGATGGATTGATCAAGCAATAAACTACTCTCATAAGAATAACATTCATTCTTCTGTTTCTCCTGTGGTGGTGCTCTTCTGTTTCTCCGTCATCAGTAATTGCAGCTCAACCCTGGAGGCCAAAACTGCACTCTGTAGAGCTGCGATCTCTGCTGAAAGTTCGATCACTGTCACAATGACACACACGGATTAGACCATTATGAGAATGGCACCTAGGAAATCATTTTAATGAAACAACAATATAACTTGCATAAAGCATTTCACTTTCAACGATCATTATATAACTCGCTGAGCTCTTAACTAGGATTGTGAAGTTAACACTGCGCAGAGCCTATTTATGCATTGGATGAGTCACGCATGTTGTGAACATTTGCCAGCTACACATTTATGCTCTCTTTCTACAAATTTCCTCTCTTTCATCACAATCCAAACATGTTCTATTGTTTGTCATGTTCTATGATCTTTTGAATGTGTAGGCCACTAAAGAACATGGGCCCACTGGTCACATGACCTTTCTTTGTGGCACTGTGCTGGAGGTAGGCATTAGAACGTGTGTATATTGTGGCCATGAAAGGATGCACAGTGGCTGTGCCACTCAAGTGTTTATTAGTTGGAATAAACAAGGCCCAAAGTGTGCCAAGAAAACATTGCCCACACACCTCTACACCATTGCCAACCTGTGCTGTGGGTGTGAAGCAGGCTCAGTCCATGATACTCATGATGTTGTCAATAGTGTGTTTGCCAAGGCAGAGATCAAGCTTAATCAGAACAGGCTACATTTGTTCAGTCTTCAACTGTCCACATTTGATAAGCAAATGGCCACTGCAGTCTCAGCTTCCTGCTTTCGGCTCATATAAATAAAATGTATTTTTAACTACACAAGTGGAACTTTGTGCAGTTTTTTCTATATCCTGTTCACCTCTGGTGTGCAGGATGCATTCTGAAATCCTCACCATATCTACAGTGGTCATTCCTAGTTATAGATCATTCAAAATTACATTTTTGAGTTCATTCTGATAGTTAGTGGACACATTCACTAAAGCTCATGAGTCATGGATGAGTCAGAGTTTTGAGCACTGCTGCCACACAAATGGCGCTTGCATAGTCAAATTAGTAAGTATGCATAGAGGTGTTCCTAATAAAGAACACAATAAGTGTATATGCTTGATGGATGAGGGACAAAGACTTCAAATTTCATATACTATCAGCTTAATTTCCATCTGTCTCACCTTGCTTGAATGCAGACTGTGCTTGTTTCAGGTTTTGCGGAACAAGGATGCCAAACCATTTTAGAGGGTCTTGATGTTCACTGTGGCCTGTTGTGGTTTTGTGTGATATCTCTTCCTGATGTCCACTGGACTGTTCTTGCTTCGGTTCACTTTGTTTCTTTTGCCCTCTTCTTCTAAGTCCTAAGTAAAACCAACATTTTCAAAATAAGATGTGTTCAAGGAATTGTTTGTACAAACATGTTTGCATCATCAACTTCTTTAGTTCTTGGTCATGTGTAGGCTTTGCAAACAGCAACTACAGCTAACAATCAAGCTACCTATAAAAAGTGCATTATATTATATTTCTGTGTGTGTGTGTGTGTGTGTGTGTGTGTGTGTGTGTGTGTGTGTGTGTGTGATGAGCTTACAGAAAGGGACAGTGTGCTGTGAAAGAGAGACCAACTGAGATAAATATAACATTACCTTCACTGGATGGAGTGCCTTTCTCTTCAGGACCTATATCTTCCACTGTGCTACCTTTGTCTCCAGCTCCAACATGCAATTCCTCTCTTTGTGTCTCAAACTCAGCTTCACCGGAGTCAAGCATTCTGTGTAGCAAATAAGATAATGAATATTATATATTTATTTTAACATTTGGCAAGGCACCTCTGTTGGCTCCAAAAACATATAACATAACATTTTATTTGCAAACTGACAGAGGCAAAAGTCATCTGCTGTGCCTATTTTTGTATTTCAAACAAAAACTTAATACACGGCAACATGCTGTGTGAGAGATTTCCTCTGGGCGTTTTTAATGATAATGTGACTGGTAAAGGGTCCACTTACTTTGTATGGACACGAACCAGAGGAACCATTTCGCTGGCATACTGAAGGGGTGAGACTTGTTTGTTCCCCATGGAGTACCGAGCTTTGGATATTGAGAACCAACCCTGTACGAGATCAAGTATGATTAAAGGGTAAATATACGCAAGTCTAATATAGATACACCGCCAGCCACCACAACAGATAATATAACATCAAAGTATTTCATGATTTTTACATCTATTAAGGTAATCATTAGACGCCTAGAGCATAAATTGTGGTAACCTCTTCAATTAGAGAGTTTAGTTTCTCTCTTTTCTTTTCCAAATCCTCCAACTGGTCCATGAAATGAAGCAGTTTGTTGTCCACATTAAGAGAAGCTTGGTCCACTTCCAATCCCATTTTCGCGTTTTAGTCTGAACGAAAACAAAAGACAGTAACAAAATTGTTAGCGTGAATGGTGATGCTTAAATAAATAAATTGCTAATTGCCTAGCAAGCAGGACGTGTTGACTCCAATACATGAGGACATGTCACGAGCCCTTAAAAGAAAGGCGACACATGCATGGACAAAGCGTTTCATCTAATTATTGTAAAACATAAGAAATGCAACGTTACCTTTATCTATGATTGTGTGCATTAGGGTTAACCGCTGTAAGTCGGTGGTTTAGCCGTAGCTTGGCTAGGGTATTTACTGGATTTGCTATCTTCCGTGTTTCATGTCACATGATCCACCCACCAAACAGACAGTGCAGTGAGTCAACCCTCGACAAAACCAGAGGCTACAGCCAAAAGTGTGAAAGTACCCCTATTAGTTTGCTATGGAATTCCGAGCAAAAGTTTACTTGTGAGCGTAAAGACATGAAAAAAACGTAAACACTCAAAAAAATCATTGAAAAAGATACATTCCCATACCGGGAGTCGAACCCGGGCCGCCTGGGTGAAAACCAGGAATCCTAACCGCTAGACCATATGGGACTGTATGTAAACGTCTATGGCAACAGTTTTTAACGGTACAACTTCAAGAACAATGTCAAAGGCAATGCTATAGACAGCGTTTACTTGCACACTGCTATGGCAGCTGTGTTGGGGTAGGGCATTCCATCTCTTTGGATAGTATGAGAAGGCTGCTTCTCGGACCCTCTCGGATGGTGCCTCTGAAATCCTCAGTAGGCCGGCCTCAGCGGATCTAAGGGCTTGTAGTTTGGCTAGTATTGGAGTAATATGCTCCCTCCTTCTTGCTTTTGTTATACCAGTTTCACAGCTGAGTGTTGAATAAGCTGTTTTTCAATTGACTTACTTGGGAGGCCTGTGAATAAGGCATTGCAGTAGCCTAATAAGGTCAGGGGAGGACTGGCAATCTGTGTGTTCTCGAAAAGTCTAGAACGACTGTCCGGTTTATGGCCGGTGTCAAAATGTGAATAGCATAATGAGGAGGACTGTTTAAATTAACTGTTAACCTCCTGTTACAGAACAACAAGGAAATGTATAGGTTTATTCATGGATCAAACACCTGTTTTAAATTTTCCTGTTAAGCTCCTTGTTACATAACAGCACAATGTGCAAAAAGTCCTGTAATATTGAAGGTGACATTTACCTTGTACAGATGAACTTAATGTATACCTTAAACTTCTGAATGCACATGTCCAACAGTTCAGTGTTTCAGGACATTTTGCACATCTTGCTGTTCTGTAACAGGGAGGTTTACAGCAGGTATTTGATCCATGCTGATACATTTACTTGTTCAATTAGAATTGATATTTAAACAATTCTCATGATGCTGTTCCCATTTTGATATCATGAGACCAAGAGCTGGTTGGCTTTTTAAATACATTTTGAGGTTTAAAAAAACAGGTTTAAAGGCTGACATTCCAAATAGAATCACACTAATTAACAATCACTTGTTTAACATGATAACCACGCATATTTTGGTGAGATGCACTTTTAAAATTGTGTATCTGGACTTCTCTTCATTGTGACTACGGTTTAAGTCGGTGTTTAGTCGGCGTTTGAACACTGCACAAGAACACAACAAATCTTGGTAATATCAGTCTACATGTCACAGGTCCTGAATTTCTTAGCCCGCTTCTTGAAAATATTATGTTTATTTGTTCTGTATGAAGTTACATCGCTTGCCATTTTTGAAGTACACGTTTACTACTTTGTGTACTATCTCATTCATAAACCATTTTTTCCGCTTCCACAGCATCAACCCCAGTAGCTCGCCGTGATCGTATAGTGGTTAGTACTCTGCGTTGTGGCCGCAGCAACCCCGGTTCGAATCCGGGTCACGGCAGGGATAAATCCCTGACACGGCACGGGGCGAAGTTTTTTCTTCAGCACCAAAACTGTGTAATTTCTTATACGTAACGTGTAAACTACTAGTCTGTTGCCCCAACAGGTGAAAAACGCAGGTAGTTTTGTCGTCTCACAACCACAACATATCGACAAGGGGAGTGCCATCTGTTCTGTAACAACCTGTGACGATATCCATGTTCCGAGACAGCCATCCAATTACATACCTCAAAACTCTATCGCCTCTGTCGCGCAAATACGTCCTTTGCTTCTGATTGGCTGCTTATATCACATGGCCTTTCTGAGTGGATAGGAAATAGAGTACTGACAAAGGCGCGATGTATATTAGTGATAAAATTCACCCGATTGTCGTTAAACATCAGTGATTCTCTATCCAGCTTATCGACACAATTTGTGTCTGCAGTTGTAGACAACGTAAAAAGGGAGACCGTCTTCGCCAACTCCAAACGTAAGTTCAGTAAACAGTGTCTGAGACTTTCTGCATAGGAGGACTTTGTCCCAGCTCATTTATTCTATCAATGTGCATTAGGGCATGTAAAAAAGTAGTATATGACATGTATGAGCAGTAGCCGGGATATATGGTCTGCACAGGTTATTTTGTGTATAGATAACTTATTGCATTACACACTATTAAGTACAGCAGAGCCTTCCCAAAATTTTGATTACATTTTATGCTCAACAATAAGTGTAACTTTTGCATGAGCCTTCACATTTTTAATATTTTCATTGGTTCTTTGACAGATGACGGGCAAAACACATTCAAATCTTTCTCCAGGCCATCCATATTGGCCACGCAACCTGTCCCTACCAAGCTATGTTCCTAATGACATGTCCATGCGAGAAATCCTGCTCTTCCTGTTCTCTGTGTCGGGACTGTTGCTGTTGAGCACCTGGGTACTTACTGGGAGGAGAGTTAATGGTAACACATTCAGTTCAGGGAGACGGTTAGCCCTCTGTTGGTTTACTGTCTGCGCCTTCATCCATGGAGTCATTGAGGGCTGGTTTGCCATCTTCTACCCAATCATTCTCTCTGACCAGAGCGTCTACTCTCAGCTGTGTAAGTGAGACTGCTAGTTTTGATTGTAGGAGAAAAAAAACAGTGAATATTGTTGCAACATTTTGAGGAATACAGCTGTTCTAAATGTGTTTCACAGGGAAAGAGTATGCCAAAGGGGACAGCCGATACATCATGTAAGTACGGCACTCTTTTTGCAACACCTGTTAGTCAAAACAAAGGTTAAGGCCATAGTTTTAGTTTACAACTCTGACTAAAGCAGCTATCAGAGTAATGAAAATAATACCTATTAACAAGTTTTATTTAGTTTGCTGGCACATGTTTATCTTTTGATATGGCACCAGCTAGTGTCGCTATTACATAGAAACTATGTGTATTTCCCCAGAGCTGATAACTTCACAGTATGTATGGAGACAGTGACGGCGTGCTTTTGGGGACCCTTCAGCCTGTGGGCTGTGCTGGCCTTCCTGTACAACAAGCCATACCGCTTTGTGCTCCAGCTGATCATCTCTCTGGGTAAGAACAAAGTGTTTTGATTACATGTTTTGCATGTTTTTATATGAATGTTTTATTCATTTCGTATAAGGATGATGATTCACAGTTGTTCAGTTGGGTAATTGTTGCTCACAACTGTTTCTCACAAAGGCAGAGTGCACTGATTATGATTTTTTTAAATCCTCAAAACTCCTTTAAAACTTAAAGTGCAATCAGATGGTCTTACTGTTTTTCAAGTGTTCAAACCTATATCTCAGTGTTAGCCGTGTCTGTTAACATAGAATATAATAGAATATAATAGAATGCCTTTTGTTGTCACTACACATGCATAATGACATTAAAAGCAGTAAATAGATAAACAATAAAAGGGGGGTAGAGTGTACAGTTCTAAGGTGATATATATACACGCAAGAAAAAAAGGATTTATATACAGTGTGATGTGCAGTGTGGGTTGTTGCACATTATTTAAGTATTGCACAGCAAGGATAGAGTATACAGATATTGCACCCTATTTTAGTAACATGCATATTGATATTGCACAGTAGTGGATGGAAGCAAGTCCAGGGGTCAAGGGATTAGACTTTGGAGTCAGTACATGTGTGAATTCAGAGTGGTTATCGCTTTTGGGAAAAAAAAAACAGTTCTTGAGTTAGTTCGTCCTTGCTCTGATGCATCTGTCGCGCCTCCCTGAGCACAACAGGTGAAACAGATCAAAGCCAGGGTGGGAGCTGTCCTTAGTGATGCTCTTTGCTCTGCTAAGGCAGCGGAAGGTGTAAATGTCCATCAGTGATTTGAGAGGGCAACCAATGATCTTCTGTGCTCCCTTTACTACTCTCTGAATCTGAGATGAATCCATGTCCATGACTCTGTTTGTCCTACACAGGCCAGCTGTACGGAGCTGTACTCTACTTCTATACGGAGCACAGAGATGGCTACATGCACAGTGAATACGGCCATCCCATCTACTTCTGGTTCTACTTTGTCTTCATGAATGTCCTCTGGATAGTCATCCCGCTAACTCTTATTGTGGATGCGTGGAATCAGCTCTCGGCTGCCCAAGTCCTGTCCGACAAAGCAAGGAAAAGCAAGGATGACTAGTCAGGACTATTTTGATTTTGTGTTGAAGCTTATCCACAATGTAGTACATTACTGTGAATTTGCACTGTTTTAATGGGTGCAACAGGGACTAGTGACAGTATGATAGTAATGCTGGTAGGGTCTTTTTGTAAGTGGATTACATGATGAGGTTTGAGTCTATTCAAATGCTGTATATGCTGCAAGGAGATTTTACTCTAGATCATTCCATTGACAATAGAATATAAGATGTGTAAATGTTCTGTGTACTATCAGTGTTTTTAAAGAAACACATCTAACCCAAAAGTTGGGTGGGTGCAGGATCCAGGGAAACGTGTAAGAAATAAAAAAAATGTTTCTACATGTATAAAAACATCATTTAGTAAGTGTTTGTTTTTTCTGATTTCTTTTCATTCTGTTTCTTTACCTGTACTGTGTAAACAATCACATCAACATCATCACAGACATAAACAAGACTATGATTTTTTTAAATGCATGGTACGCCTACCTACCTTACCACCTCACACCCTTTTTTGACATCTTTTTTAACCTTGAAGGCCTTTAAGTCTTGTGTACTAATGTAATAATAATACGGTAATAATAGTACTTAAAATAGTATAGCTGTTCCCACATCTACCTTTTTAGAATTGCAGATCAAGCATGAAGCCAGCAGGTTAGGCAGACGCTTCAACTATTCATCGTTCAACTGTAGCGTACCCCCTTTTTACTCCCATGTGTTCATTTGTTAATGGACTACAGTGTGAGCTCTGGATTTTTTCTGCTAAGTCTATTCAAATATATGCTGCAAGGAAGTTCAACTTTAAAGCCTTCCATTGACATTGAAATATAATGTGTATAAATGTTTGTACAGTCATTGTTTTCAAATGAAATACCAGGCATGTTTTTCTTAGTAGAGCCAAAGAGCATAGATAAATGAATCTAAGCTCTTTGGTAGAGCATCATATGGGAACAATTTTAAATTTGTTATTGAGAGCACCGGTTAACAACATTAAAGTGGTATTAACAGTAATACGTGGGCTAAAATGTCACACAATAAAAACAGCAACAACTAAAAATTGTACAAGTGACAACTACACAATAATGTACACTAGGTTTCAAGTAACAGAATGTTCAACGAGTCATTACGCTTTAACGTAATGACGACATTTAACCACTTCCGGTAGCAACAGGCTGCACGCCGAAATAGCTCAGTTGGGAGAGCGTTAGACTGAAGATCTAAAGGTCCCTGGTTCGATCCCGGGTTTCGGCATTTTGCAGTCTTTATATTTACTAAACCAAGGGTTATATATTTACTAAACCAAGGATGTTAAACATTTGGCAAGCTGCCCCCCCAAAGTTGGTTCAATGCAGTTGGAACCCTCCCCTCCTCCCGCCCCCAGGTTGTGGTTGTGAATGGATGTTGCTGCATGCAGAAAAAGACAACGTGAACAACATCAAACGTTTAAAAAAGGGCCACTGGTAACAATGTCTACAAAACACTTAAGCCAGTGTTAGTTAGCAAACTTAAACGCAACGTGAACTACTTTAGCAAGTAAGTGTAACGTAATGTAGAATCAACGTTAGCCAACCAACACTGCCCTTCTCAAACTGCCAAAGAAGTCATGCATCCTACCTGCAGTCTTTTATCCAAACTCTCAAGTTTTTTCTCATTCTGTCCGCCACTTTCTCTCTTCCTCTTGGTTTTAAACACCCTGAATGCGCCCCAAAAGTTCTTTCATGGTTTTCTCCATCATTTTCTCATTTTCTTCATTCATGGTTTTCTCTCTAGTTCTGGCCATGCGAAACTGGGTAATGGTCCCAGTTTTTTTGTAGGAATATAAAATATAAAATAATTTCTTTGATTCTAAAAGTGAATTACGCAGCAGAACCAACGATTTTATACTGGCAGAATTTTGAAAATAGTCTGTTTATTTGTTAAGCCTATGTGTTTTTTATGCATGTTACAGTTTTTCTCAGTCGCTTTGGTACTTTTCTCACAACACTATTAACATTTGCGCAGCATTTAGTGCATTTCTCAAAACAGTTAGTGCAAACTGCAAAACCTAGTGGATAACCTGCAAAAGCACGTCACTTGCTCAAAATGGATAGTCAATTCCTCAAAAGCAAGTATTCATGTCAATGAAACTGCCAGTGTCATCAAAATGAGAAGTCTTGACATCATGTTTATGAACAAGATAGTCAAATGGCTTTGTCATGTTTTCATTATGACAATTACTTCTCTTAGTGTTTTCCAATGCAGGAAAAAAAGGTTAGAACTCATTGACACTACCTGAAAATGCTCAAGACAGCACTATACACTACCTGTACAGCCATTTTACGTAAAACTACAGTAAACAGTACACGTTGCTGTAGGTAGGGGAGTGAGTACACGACACTGAATACGTACATTTCCTATTTTTACTGTATATGCTCTTTGCAATTCTACAGCATTGTGCAAAAGAAAAATACAATACAGTCACTTATTTAGAACAAACATAAGAAACACCCTTTTGGTAGAGCTGTGCACAAATGTGAACAACATACGTAACAGTATATATTGTAACTGAAAATAGGTAAATCATTCTGGCACATGCAGACGTTCTTGTCTGTCTAGCCATATATTTTCATCTACATCACAACGGATATCATCCCTTGTGATGTAGATGTGATCCTGGAGTGGTAAATCCACCGTCTGCATGACTCTGCTGCAACAGAGCAGACCATTTACAGTGCTGAACATTAGAGTATACATACAAGACATGTTTTACCTGTACATACTAGTGACGGTTGAACTAATAGTTATGAGAATTTACATTCTGATCTGAGAAAAGCACCAACGCAACTGAGAAAAACTGTAATACTTCACACACGTCCTTGTGAGTAAAAGCTTAAGTTCACCTGAGAGCAACTGTTCAATTTAGGAGACATTTCCAGCAAAAAAAAAATATAAAGAAAGGTATAAAATTTGGTTGACAGAATTTGATAACGAGTTCAACAATTTTGTATGTAATGACTCAAGCAATAAAACTAAGACTATTAGTTTTATTGGGAATGACTATTCAGCATCCACAAGTATAGTTCATTTTGACTGACATGACATAAGCAAATGAAAATGTTAAAAAACAACATTGCATTGTATAAAAGCAACTGACACATGTCCAAAAGCATTGGCAATTTGTTCAGAGGAAGGAGAAAATGCTATTATGAGGTGCACAAATGACTAAATGTTGTGGAGGTTGAACTAATAGTTATGAGAATTTACTTTCTGATCTGAGAAAAGCACCAAAGCGACTGAGAAAAACTGTAAGTCTGTCAAGCCAGTCACCAAAGACGCTGTTTATTCCTGGATAGCTCTCGCAAGCCAGTCCAAGTTGCTCGCCGTGATCGTATAGTGGTTAGTACTCTGCGTTGTGGCCGCAGCAACCCCGGTTCGAATCCGGGTCACGGCAGAACCAAACTGAAAGGGCTGTGGTTTTGAAACATAGTCACACGCTGCACAGTACACGGACCTTTCGCCTTTGCCATAAATGCTTGCATAAATCCCTTCTCAGTTTCTGTTGGCAGACTTCACAGGTGTAGTGTAATGTGTAAATGTTATCAGTTATGCAAACTGGTCATAGTCATAATATATCAATGACAGCTAGTTTAATGTTATACACTCTTAATCTGTCAAGCATTTCCAGTTTTTTGTATGACAGTCATGTTAGCTCTCTAGTGCCTTCTTGGTTGTCTTCTTCCTGTTGTTATTTGTAAGAAATGTTATTTGTGAGACATGTTATTTGTGAGATGGTAAATCATGACTGACTTTCTGGTCATTTATTAGTGCATAATGAAATGAATGACAGCATGGAAATGTGGTATAAATATTGTTTAATTGACATTCTGTGATGACTAATGCATTCGAGTAAGCCCTAGATGACATCAATATGAACATATGAAAGTTCACCACAAAGCACGCACATCCAGGCACTGAGCTGAGAGCAGGACCAAATGATAGTCGACATGTGCAAAAAGAAAAAGTCCCCCTCAACTAGATGTATTAATATTAGTACATTTTCAATTTTTATCGTGACATTTTGGGCTTGCTCACCCCTCCTCAGATGTCAGAGAAAGGGTGAGCAAGCCTGAAACATCACGGTAAAAATAAAAAAATTGGGAGCAGAAATCTGGTTGGGGCAGACTTTTTCTTTTTGCACATGTATCAATATGAACACACACACAGGCACGCACACACACAAACATTCAATGATAAGGCCTCTACACAGTCAAAGCCTATAGATTCACATCCAATTTCCCCCAAAACAGTTGGTCAGTATTAAATCTGCAAACATTATAACATACAGTAAAAAATAACGACAAGAACAACATCAAAAACTGTGTCCAACAATACGTTACAGAGTCACTTAGTAGAGTATTGGAGAGGAAGCCAGTGTTACTCCTCATAAATGGAACAAAGATCTTTGCCTAAGCAAAACCACATCTGTCTTACAGATTACATATTCATATTTATGGAATATTCACAAGACACAGTGACAATACTTCAAGCTATTTCCAGTGACAACCACATATAGACATTAAGTAAACATCTTGCTCAATCTTTGGCCTAGCTTGTTGTCCACCTCCTTCTCCTTTAAGTTCACTTGTTTCAGACCCTGACGGGCAGATGCCGAATTAGGCTGAAGTTCTAGAACTTTCCCAAAGGCCCGACGGGCATCCTCCAGCTCCCCGACCAGAAGGCTGGCCTGACCCAGACGATACCAGGCCTTGGTGCTCAAGGGGTCCAGTTGGGTAGCGTTCCAGCTGCTGGCCCTGGCTTTGGCAGGCTGATTGAGCCTAAGCTGGCAGAGGGAGAGATTGGAGTGGAGCTCCGCTTTCAAGCTGGTGTACTCCTCCTCCGTGGGGACGTGCTCCTGCTCGGTGGCCTCCGCCACTGCTAACTCTTCTCTCTCGCCGTCCGCAGTTGTCACCGAGCTTGCATCTGTGTCCTCCTCTTCTTCTTCCTCCATCGCTTTATCGTCCTTCTTGCTGTTCTTCTTTTCCTTTTTCCTCTCAGTTAGGGTGATCAGCAGCTTCATTGCTCTACAGTAGCTGTCAGATGCCCCCCACACATCCCCCTTCCCAAACCTCTGGCTTCCCCGCTCTTTGTGCGACTTCACCCATGTCCATTTCTCCCCTGACGTCATCTCCCATGATTCCTTGCCAGGAGTGAAAGAATGGAGCTCTAATGTGTAGGTGCCCCAGTGGTGAGATAAACATTCCCCTTTGCTTGCTTCTGCTTCTTGATGTTCTGTCTGTTCACTGGTACCAGGAAGCTTAGGCATGGAGTCCTTATTAAAAGGCATCACTTGAAACTGTAAGCAAAGAGTAAGGAGGCATGACAACAACAATGAAAGTTATATTAAATCATTTTACATTAAATAGGGCCTTATTAGTAAAATGGCTGTATGCTTTTGTGGCTTGCATAAAATTAGCTGTTTGTGTGTGTGTGTGTGTGTGTGTGTGTGTGTACTTGCTGCTTTTAACTCACCTCACACTCCTCCTCAGCTTTCATACCCTCTAAACATCCCTCAATGACATCACACTGGCCCTCCCCAACCGACAACAGGACCCACTCCCCCACAGGAATCTGCAGCACAGAGTCGGGGGTGCGAAGGTAGGCGCTGGCCAGCGAGGCAGAAGGGCTTGTTGAGTTCTCCTCATTTTTCTCGTCAGAGTGTTGGGTCGACGAGGCTTGTTCAGAGTTTGCTTTCAGGTGAACTCTGACCTTGCACACCGAGCCCAGGACAGGGGTCACAAAACCCTTCTTTCTCTCCCCTGTCCACTTCCTCCGAACCTTCCAGAGGCCACCAGGGCAGACCGACACCCATGATGTGAAGTCTTCTCTGGCTGCATGACTATCTCCTGCAGGTGGCTGCAAAGGCTTCATTTATAGATATGATAACTGTGTAGAAATACAGGGCATAAAGAAATTACTGGTGATGCACTGGGCAATGACAGAATTAATAATAATGAACCCCAGAGTGTATTTCTGAACGCATGTACTAGCATAGACTAATGAAGTATGTGTTAAGACCACGCCTAAACGATGTGAACTAGCTGCACTACGTGTCTGTGTAATCAGAAGTACCGACGGCTTAAAATCTACAATGCACATTTTACTTGTAAAATAAAGTGCATTTACACTGTATGCCGAGTAATTCGCTACTGGTAACATGCGGACAACGTGTGGGAGAACGTATAGGAGAAGGAAGGAGGCGTTATCTTGTCAGTATATAGGAGTTTCCTGGCCAATAGTTCACAAATGACAATTTAATAAAACTCACTGATGTGAAAAAATCTACCGCTGCTGTTGGTAAGTCTAAAATATTAATCATCCTACCTGTTCTGCTCAGTGTTTTCGGTTTGGCAGTGGAAGAAAAACTAGATGAAAATAGAGTATCAACAGCTTTCTATTGCCCCCAACAGTGTCGGAGTGAAAAGACAATATGTGAACAGGAATATTTGATTATCACCGCAAGATGTCGCTCTAGTATTTATTTTGTGGCGATATAATTTACATTGATGGCAAAGGACCTCGACCTGGTCAAATAACTAGAAAGGAAAGAAAACTTACAAATATGAATTTCGACAGTCCATTATTTTTCTTACAGATGCCCTGTCAGAGATCACGGCAAACAACGTTTACATTTCTGTTAAGATAAACAGGTTTAAAGCACTTTGCGTTACATTCCAATCCACACGGTGGCGATAATCCATGTAACACATTTTCAACAACTTGAGCACTGCAGTGATGAAGTAATTGCAACAATGTGATTGGACCATTCGGTATACCAACTACATTTGAGAGACGGCTGTACGTTGTCAGTCTATCTAGCTCGGTCTAGATCTCATTGTTTTGATTTAAATATAAGGTAAAGTATCCAGAGAGTAAAACATTATCTTTTGCGTCTTAGTGACAGGTTTTTGAACCTATCATAACGCTAATGTGCTGTGCTTAAACAATACATTCCCTATCTGTAACCAGTGATTTTTCAATGTAACCTCACGTAAGATGTTGTTAGCCATGATTCTCTAAATGTTGTCATTATATCTTAGGTAAAAAATATCGTTACCCTGATAAATAAAGCCTCTTTTGAACTTTTATAAGAACAAAACTATGCACTTCGGGCTTTATTTTGGTAAACCTTAATGTTTGTTTTCTGTTTGTGACAGGTCTGTTAAAACTGAATAAGACTTCGTCATGGTAACAAAAAAGAAAGAACGGAACCCAAACAGTGGTTCTAAGCAATCATTTGTTGTCTCCAAAATAAAGGCAAAGATGAACAGTAAGTTCCCAAGTGTTGTTTAGTTTTTGAACTGCTGCCTACTATTTAATGTCTAAGAATCCATATAACATTTTGTAACGCTGTTAAAGTCTGCGTGTATGACCTGTGTTATATCAGCATTTTCAGATTGAGAATCTTTAGATATTCCTGTGATCATCAGCATTCTTTTGCAGTTATGAACGTTACCAGTTTTGACTTATGAAGTCCATGGGTATAACAAGTTGAAAGTTGTGACAAATACAAGATGTCATGCCATGTAATGGATACTCTGAATGGATTCTCTGAATTTTCATTCTCTGAATTGTCATTCTCCAGATACTTCGTCGTTCTTCAAAGTTTCACTTAAAGGCAACAATAAGGCTTTGGCTAAGGCCCTTGCTGATCAGACGGAAAAGACCAGGCAGTTGGTGCAAGAAATTGTGTTACTGCGACAGCGCATATATGCTCTTCATTTTGACCTTAGTACTCAGCGGCATCAGAAAAAGCAGATGGTGAGTAAGCTGAAAGTACTTGTTAGTAAATTACGCAGTTTGATCACTTTGACAAATGCACATAGCTACGCAGTGGGGAAAAAAACTGGATCAGGCAAAGCTCAGGAAAGCAAAACGTGTGTCCTTCTCGTTTCAGTTTTCCATCCTTCAAAAGTTCTACAACACCTTTTACAAGGGTCTTGTTCAAGCAACCAACCTGATCGAGGGTGGAAATGAAGGAGATTTGGTAATCAAGAATATTTGTTACAAATTTTCAGAATGTAAGATTAAATTCTGTTGGAGACTGTAAATGTTTATGGCTTAATTTGCATGCTTAATGTTGTTCAGGGGAGTTTTTGTGAAGATGCAGAGGCAGACCATCCTGAAGGTATGTAAGACTTTGTTTATTCTCTGATTCTATTCCAAAAGTATTAATCTTGGCATTGTTGTAACTAGTAATATATGCTAAAATCAGTCCCTTCATGATTTTGAGAGAGTTGTCGCCTAAAATACCTGATTTTGCGGCAACTTTTAAAAAAAGTTGTGATAAAAGTTGGGGCGTAATCATCGTATGGATTAGTTTGTTTGCTAAATCCCTAATTCCCAATCATTTGGTCAGCAATAATTTCGAGGACACCTCATCAGTAGCGCACATCAGGATGTATGGGTATTTTAGGCCATTTAAGTCTTTATTTTAAACCTGTATAAACACACAGGCTCATTTCTGTTTGTAAACAGATGTGATTCCGGGACGCATGTTTGGAAGTTTCTTGCAAGCACATGACAAACCACCCAGGGAATCCAAGACTGTATCCCAGAGGGCTTCATGGTTAAACATCAACAGTGAACAGGAATTGCACCCGCCTGACGATGACCTTCGCAAATCCATCAGCTCTTTTACACCGTCTGTCTGCCTAGTACCCATGCGTCTTTCAAGCGTGCAAAGCCAACATTCAGCAAAGCAGGCCGTTCATCAGAAAACACTGGTGTGCAGCACAGACATGGAAATCACAGTTGTTGACAGTGCTGCCCCAATAGTAACCGTAGACACCAAGACAAGTTCCCTACCACCACCACCACCACCACCATCATCAGAGGACACAGAAGGTGGCAAAGAAATCAGCAGACCCACAGTTGTTGAGGAAGCATCAGTGGCTGTTGCATTTAGTGAAAGGCAAGGTACGTCATCGGAGGTGAAGCTGAATATTGACAACACAAATGCTGATGTTGAACCGGCATTGGGCACTGGGGTTGGGGAGACTGACCATGTTGCTCCCTGCAGAAAAACACATGTTACTTCAAGGAGAAACAGTAGGCTGACTCTTACCTCACATAACAGCAACAGGGACCTCTTGAAAATTCCTAAGTTAAGAAGAACCTATATTATCCCTCCAAAACCATTCTCTGATTTGGTGTCTGAAAAGCAGGATGGTGTCAGTAAACCTAATAATGGTACAGTTCTTGAGGAGAACACGCCCGTGAAAGAGAATGCAACAGAAATGCAGCACAATAAGAAGATGGATGAGTTGTGGCAGCGTCAGAACAACAATTCAGTAAATCGAAAGACTTATGTAATCTCGGACAGAGTAGTGGTGAAAAGGAGCCAAAAAGCTAATGATCTCGCAGAACCTACAGATAAGGACGCGGACAGTGTTGCAGTCATGGACACAACTTATGATGCACAGCAGGGTGAGATGTTTATTGGGCCTACACTTACGAAAAACACAGCCAAGAAAAGCAAAACTCTTGAGTCACTCTCCACAGCAAACAAAAGTGTGAACGTGAAAAGAAGGGAAAAGAGCTCATTACTTGGACCAGGTAGAGGACGAAGCACTGACAGGAAAACTTCCTCCTTTGACACATGGTGTGATTTCTTCACAGAGCAGGACCAACAAGAGAAAGACATAAGAGTTATTAGCACACTCCAAGACCCTAATTCCTCCCATGCAGACATTGCAACAGAAAACCAGGAAAACTGTGATGAAGAGGCCATAGACCGTCGTAAGGTTTCTTCAGAAGCCCCCAAGTTGGTAAAACCCTGGAAAATCAGTGACTTTCTTGCTGATGAAAATCCTCCGTGGGAATCCCTTGATTTTGGAGACCCTTTCATGGTGGATAGCCCTGCATCAAGCCCCCCTTCAAGGCAACCTTCTAAGGCCATGGAGATCTATCAGGAGGCATCACCAACGATGCCAAGCCAATCGCCAGGTAACTATTCACATCATTAAAACATGCAGCTTCATTATTTCACACATTAGTGAGTCAGTGCTTTTACCAGTTCTGCTACTGTGTTAAAACAAACCTAACTTTTGTTCCCCTCTATAATAGGTTAAGAGGTTATTCCCAGCAGCAGGCAATGCTTTGATTTAATGTGTGTCTCTGCTGCATTTACAGAGGGCAGAGCCATGAAAAGCTTAACAAACACCAACTGCACAACCGATGCAGAATCTGGTCGATCACGTCGAAGGGGAGCCCACGTCTCCTACAAGGAGCCACCTCTGAATGCGTAAGCCATCTTATGAATATGCGATTGGTGGTTATTGATCATTGCTTAAGAACATGGCCATATTTGATTAATGTGTTTTTGCTTGTGTTTTGATGTACCCCCTGCAGGAAAATGAGGCGAGGGGACAAGTTCAGTGACACCCAATTCCTGAGCTCTCCTGTGTATAAAATGAAAAAGACCAAGAAGAAGAAACTTAAAGCCTGAAGGAATTTACTGCAGAGATGCTGCAAAAATGTGTACATTGCTGATTCTTTCTGAGTTATTGTGATTCTTTTTGTGTATGTCTATGTCTGTATGACTTTTATTTCTTGAGCCTATATTTTACTGATATTTTATGTTTTCTTGATGTGTTTTTGACAAATAAAGAGATATCCCCTTTGGAAATGTGTCTTTTCAGTGTTGCATAAATTGGATGTGGACCCACCCCTTTAGGTTATACCATTGACTGTATATACAGTCTATGGGTTATACATCTGCTGTATGCAAGTGGACTAAATGACGACACTCTTTGAAGCTACTGCATTAAACTGCTTTGAGATACTGTATTGGAAAACTGCAATGTGTGCATGTTGTGTATCTACATTAGGATACAGCAGACTGAATGCCTGCATCCATGTAACCAGTGTGTGAGTGTATACCACTGTCACAGGGCATGGGGTAATAGGGTATTGTTTCATTTTAAGTCCACATGCCATTCAGAGCCCTTGTGCATAAATTATCCCCAGCAGAGATGACGATGGGCATGTGAGTTCTTTTATTCCCCAGATAGAACAATAGTGTGACACAATTAAGAGTAGAGAGCCAAGAGAAGAGAGATCACAGCCAGCTAAAAGCAGCCCTTTTACATAGAAAACAAACAATTTTAGGAGTCATATATTAATGTGTTTTGATTTGAATCTGTCAAGTTTTTTGGCTATTTAAACGAGAAAAACTTGTACTACTATACTAGTTTTCACAGTTTTTAATGTTTTATTTACACACCACAAACTTAATGCCATTCCAGAGTTGTGGAAACTTTAAATACACAGATAAAGTAATACACTTTAGCTATAAAGTACAGAGATGCACAATACGTACATGTTCCTATTTCTAAAAATAGGTATACATCAAAGGGGCATGACTCATGACGTGTAGACTAAACATGATAGATTTTAAAAGACCAACCTGCATACATGACATGAATGCTAATCGGGAACTCGCGTTAGGACCAGACGTGAACGCGCTTATTGGAAACGAGGCTGTAGCTCACAGCCGTTTCCTGGGTGCGTATAGCGTCATAGGCAGGGCAAAGTAGTTAGCCATCATAGTACGCGGAGGCGACTATGTAGATTAGAGGACGGAGTAGTTTTTTAGTGATTTCTTTGACAAGCTACGCCGTTTTCGCAGTAATAGCAGGCGAGCTGCGAACAGGACTTTTCGTATCAGGAAATAGTTGGTCACCTGGAATTAGTCTAATTTCAGTTGGAACAACGAGTTCGAGGCGGATGAGGGGAGCCCCCGGGAGGGCAAGTGTGTGCTGTGGCGGGGTCCTGTTAGCCAAAGATGAACAAAAACCACCGGGTGCCGAGCAACCGAACTTTAAGCACCGTGGAGGTGAAGAGCAAGGTGTGTATACTACCGGTAATTACTTTGTCATAGTGTCTGATCATATGCAAGACCAGAGGTCTTATATTTGGTAGTTGTTACATGTTATATTTTGTGTATATTGAGTTAACTGTCGTTTGACTATTACTATCTCACTAGAAGTTACTTCTACTTGGCTATTTCTATCCCGATGACTACAGTAGACTTGTTAGCTTCCAGCAAATAGATTAATTTCTTAGTAGTTCGAGCCTTATTTACGTTAAGGTAAGCAAGTAAACGCGAGAACAAGTGTCAAACTGGGATTGTTGTGGGAAGTCGATGAGTTGCCAGGTGTTGTCACTCAGCGAATCGGTTTAGAGGGTTCCATATTTGTTTCTGCTACAGACCGAGGCAAGAGCTTGCGTAAAAAAGTTTTAGAACTAATATTCAAGATGCAAAGATTAGGACAATGTTTTCATATTGTGAAAATATGACTTCTACCAGCTGAATTACAGGATACGCATATAAAGAGTACTATTTTATCTAACCATCAAGACATAAATAGTATATATATGGCTTACTAAATTATATTGAATTTCTAAGTGTAGGTGGTTGTAACCACTATAGCTTGAATAATTTTTAACGTGTTTTGTACGAGTACGCCTTCATGTCAATAAAAATGACGCCCAATGTTGTAAAGTTACATGAAATTGTGCGATGTGATTCACATACACATCTGAGTCCTCACTGCATAAAGTTGACATGTTTTTAAAAATGTGAGGTGTTGGCAGAAATAGGCGAAAAGCCTGGGTAGAATCTTATCAATTCCATTAATTTTGTAGGGTGTCTGCTCACTTGCAGATGGCCTGCACAGGTGTCACACAGCTCAGGTGATTTGGCTGCCTTCCGTCTTTCTGCTCTGAACTGTGTCAGTTGCGCACTTTAGGAAGAGGACTGCGCCACTCCGGCTCCCATAGGGCATACACTCAGCAGCCACCTGCTCAGCAAGTGGCGTTTGAAACTGTTCATGAAGCACCGGCTAACACCCGTGGTGCATTGTAGCCTACAGTAACTTAATTCGGCAGCAGCACTTCAGTGTCTGTTAAGGACTGTGTTATACATTTCCCTAGTTACGTTATACATTTATCACAACATGGTTAATTATAGATGTTATAAATGACATATAACAACAGTACAATAGGTTACATTTATACACTTATATTTATATTAAGTTTAAAATCCTCTACAATGAAGCACTCAAGAAGTGTAAAAGTTATAGGCTTGACGTCACACCTTTTAGTTGTGCTTGATGTAAATACTCTGACGGGGTTTTTCCCAAGCAATGTAGTAAGTGGGTGGAACTGTGTGTCATCCGCAGACCTTTATTTATATGTCAATAGTAAGGCTCGTCAGTGGTGGTTTTAGCCCTGACTGTTTCAGAGAGCTTTGTCAGCGCCATCAGGTCAGACCAGTGCTATACCTCCGACCGACCGGTCCCCGCCACCCTTTTCTCTGCCCCCTTTGTATGTCTCATGGGAGGAAACCCTTGACCAGTGACCCGTGAAAACACTCCCACCCCAAACCCGCCACAGCCCCAGCGGCCTAATTTAGACATCTTTTCCCTGCTTCCCACTGTGCCCCCTGCCCTCCCATGCTGTGCTGCAAAGGAATGGCAACACACCAGTGGCACTCTCATGAATCGAAACTTAGTTGTCAGTTTTCCACAGTAGTTGGGCCTTGTATGGCTTGAATGGGATTCATTTAAACACTGGTGAGGCTTTTTGTGTGTGTGTGTGTGGGGTTGTTGTCCCTGATGTAGCAAAATGTCTGTGTCTTTATTATCTTCTGTGAAGTCAATTAGAACTGAAGTGTGCCAGGATAATAGGCGGCTTGTCTGTTGCTTATACGATAAGGTTGCAGTTTGAGAAGTTTCCAGTGATTGTTCCAATGATTGCAGTTTGTTAACAGTGTGTGTGTGTGTGTGTGTGTGTGTGTGTGTGTGTGTGTGTGTGTGTGTGTGTACACGTACGTACACTTGTCCAGTTTGGAGCAGAGTTCCGGCGCTTCTCTCTGGACCGGTCGAAGCCGGGCAAGTTTGATGAGTTCTACGGACTCCTGCAGCATGTCCACCGCATCCCCAACGTGGAGCTGCTGGTGGGCTACGCCGACATACACGGGGACCTCCTGCCCATCAACAACGATGACAACTACCACAAGGCCATCACCACGGCAACGCCTCTGCTCCGCCTCTTCCTGCAGAGGAAAGGTAAGCCCTGCCCTGCTCTCTGGGCTCATGTAAACACAGTGCCTGTGACTTGCAAATCAATGTAGCATGCCTGGTTTCCTGGTTTCCCGGTTTTCCTACATAGATGGATAATTTAGATGTTTGGGTTAGGGTTAGGGTTGGGGGGTGGCATATAAATGATGATTATTTAAATGCTGGGGAGATATATATGTATGTATATGTATGTATGTATGTATATATATATATATATATATATATATATATGTATGTATGTATGTATGTGTATGTATATATATGTATGTATGTATGTATATGCATTTAAGCTGTATGGAAATGCTCCTCTGAATGGTCTCTGCGGTCCTGGCACCAGTTGGCAAGCGGTCTGCCTGCTGTGTAATGTGGCCGGTATTTTTATGAGACGGATCATTCCTGAGCTCTCCTCTGCACCAGTTTAGGTGCCATTAGACGGGAGGGGAGAGTGGTCTAAATGTGTCAGCGATGCTCGGGGAGGGAGGGCAGCAGCTTGCGGCGATGGTGTCCTGACCTACACTTGGCGTTAGCTGAAGTCACCTGAAAGCCCACTGCATTTTCCTTCTGCTGCTTAGTGTTGGAGATGTTGTATCTCGCTGGAGATATTGTATTGATATTGTATTAATAACGTTTTTTTTTAAATGACTACTTTTAGCAAGTTTAAATGTGTACGGTCTGCTAATGTTTTGAGGTTTGGACATCGCAACTGATTTATCAGAGCAAAGGGGTTGCAGGGCACCTCATTTGGGGCCCTCCCCTGTCTACGCTTAGGATTAAGTCAAGTCAGATGTTATGTTGTGAATTAATGCAAACTGAGCTGGAGTCTTAGCACTTGTTAATCTGCGCTCTTGCTGTGCAGGGCTACTCCTCAGCCCAGCCACCTGTGCTTTACATGTGATGTGGATCTCTCTTAAGTAGCAGATTTTTTTTGTTTTTGTTTTTGGTTCTAATTTGTCAGGCAACTGTTTTTACTTCAAGCCAGGAGATATTTTTAAGATATTGATCAGATGTATACGAGATATTTTATCCCAGTCTTGTCATGGCCCTGCTAGTTTGTCAGCGACTGTCTCTTTAATGTCAATCATTGTGATTACTTTCATGTTTCTAACTTCTGTCATCGACCCGGTCTGATGGATGTCTTGGGGTTGTTCTGGAGCAGGTCAGTGGGGTATACTACAGAAGTGGTTTTGTGGTAAACCTGGGTTATTTAACCAAGAGATAGTCGTAAACCTGGTAAAAGAGCAGCCCTTTGGCATTTGTTTAGCTCTTCTACTAACAGGTTTACAACTACTTCAAAACTAAACCAGGTTTATCACTTAACTACATTTGTAGTACACCCAGGAGGCCTACGCTGAGTTTGGTGTTTTGGCACATGTTTGGGTCCTGGCGAGCAGGCTTGGTTGTGGGGCGGCGGGCTCCAAGCTGTGTCGGTGTGCCATATGACCTATAGAAACTAAGCCACTTTGTCAGGAGGGGATTAGAGGGGTCACAGTGTAACGCCATCAGGCCCTGTGTTTCAATTACACGGTAGACGCTAACGCCCTGCTGTGGCCTGCCACTGTGAAGAGTGTGTGCGGCACACACACACACACACACACAACCATTCACTCGCCACACACAGCCCCAACGCCCCCCTCACACACACCCATCCCCCCACACAAACACCCCCCTCACACAGACACACAGACCGTACACACATACCCACTATCCACCCCCTCCCCTCCCCATCACACACACAAGCAGAGAGGTTTCCAACCCCTTCTTTTTATAACAGTGCAGAGGATTGTTGACAGTTGAGTTCATTGAAGGGTTTTTTGTTTTAGCCTTCTTTTGGCCACCCATCCTAAGCTTCCTGGAGTGGCCATGTTGGTGTCTTCTCCAATACTGCACATTATACTACTGATAAAGGGCGTAACTTTATGCTGACAATTGGGGGGGGGTCAAGATTTCTATCTAAATGAATTAAATGGCTAAACGACTGCAGATATATAATTATATAAGGGGGGTTATATTGTCAGGGTTTGAAGTTTGGGGGGGTTATGACCCCCGTAACCCCCGTGTAAATTACGCCCCTGCTACTGATAAATGGAAGCTACATGTGGTTATCAGGTGCTGCCCTTGAAGAGCTTAGATTAGATTAATTTAACATTGACAAGCAGTGTTGCATGTGTTAATTGCCACTGGATAAATAGAGAGATGGAGAGAGAAAAGCTTTATTGTCATTGCATGAATAAAGCAAGATCTGTAGTGCCACTCTTGGTGGTGCTATTTAAGGAAAATAAATAAATAGGTCAGGTAACACTATAATGTTGGCATACATAAATTTTGTTTTTTCACCTTCATCCCCTATCAAAGGTAGCTGTGTGTGTGTGTGTGTGGTGTTCTTGTGGATAGTTCCAACTTCCTGTGGATAGGAAGTTCAAAGTCGTTGTTGGATGTGTGAATGACACCGGCAAAGTGAGAATCCGGAAATTTCGGTAGTTAGCGGACCAATCACTGATCACTTGCGTCATACGATGGTCTCCACCCCTTTTTGACAGATGGATAAAAATGGGAAGGTGCACCAGACCATGCAATGGGCCGTGTGTGTGGGGCTTGCAACAGCACAAGAGGCTCTCCCTGTCTCCAAGCCCAAGGAGTCAGATTTCCACAAACTAGACCCATCCGTCCCCTGTTTATCTCACACACACACACACACACACACACACACACACACACACACACACACACACACACACACACACACACACACACACCTCCCTTGGCCTGCTCTATCTGACTCATTGCCTTTGAATGTGAGTGTTTGGCCTGGGCTGCCCAGGTGCTGGCTCTGGCGGTTGAACCTCAGGTCAGGTCTCCGGAGGGAGAGTGGCGGGCAGAAAGGGTTTATCGCCCTCTCTGTGTGGCCATCTTTGTCTTGAGTGCTATCTCCACTCCGCTCCGCTGGGGTCCGTGTGTGCTCAGTCACTCCCAGATGCACAACAAGACCCTCTTCACTGCACCTCATAGTCTTTAGTATCTCTCTGTCTCTGTCTCTGTCTCTCTCTGTCTCTCTCTTTCTCTCTCTCTCTCTCTCTCTCTCTCTCTGCCTTTCACTTTCTTCTTTGCCCTCTCTCGCTGTCTGCATATAGTTTTTTTTTTCTTTTGTACAACAAGGTGGTTGGTTGTTGTAGCAACCGGAGTGGCATTTTTTACCCTATCAATACTTGGATGGGGAATGACGGCCCTCTCTTTAGTAACTGTGATGCGAAATGCTGGGGACTTGGCTTGGCTCGGCTCTCCGAGTGTTTGTGGTGGCGATGGTGCTTTGTCCTTTTCCTTGCGTTTCAGTTGTGAATAAATTCAGCACTTTTTTTGTTGGATAGAATAAACCATGCTTTGTGTCAGCATTTCTATGAGTAAGACTAAATGACGTTTCACTACTGTGTGTGTGTGTGTGTGTGTGTGTAGGGTTTGTTTAAATGTATGTGTGTAGGAGGATATGGTTGCAAGCGTGAAAGCATCCTTGTTTGTCGTCTCTGCTTCTCACCATCTGTGTGCGTGTGTGTGTGTGTTCGTGTGTGTGTGTGTGTACACGATTGTGTGTCACTGTGTGGGTACCATTCAGTGGAAGCTGTTTTGCATATTGAAGTGGCCTGAGGAGCAAGCTCTTGGCTGTTTCTTTTTTTTTTTTTTTTTCAGTTGGTTCAGCATCCAAGCGATACACTTTCACAAAGCCTGCTCAAAGCTTTTCAGCAACACACACACACACACACACACACACACACACACACACTTGCACACTCATTCAAACTCGGGCTCAGTTTTAGTTGACTGCCGTGGCACTTGTCTCGTGCTTGTTTACCTGTTGCCATGGCAGCCAGGGGACGCGGCGCTCGGTGGGTTTAATGGCTGCGGATTCTTCAGAGGTGACGGGAGCAGGATGCCAAATGACATGTCGGTGTGCAGAAACACGCGTTCAGATACATACATACATACACACACACACACACACACACCCACACACGGTCAGGCAGGTTGGTGCATTAATATTCATTTACCTAAGGTGTCTACCCATGTGTCTTTTGGGCGCGTTCTGCACTCTGTGCCGTCTCATGACGAGCTTGTGTGTGTTTTTACAACCACATTAACATCCTGTTCCGGATCTTTCCACCGCCTCGTCACCTCCACCCCGATGGCCGCTGCCACTGTTGTCTGCTGTGCTGCTGTTTGTTTTAATTACGCAGGCCTTTTGTTTCTCAGCCCATCGCCGCCCTGAGGAGTCGGCTTATTACTCCGTCATTCCGCCTGTTATTCTGGCTGTTATTCCGGCCTCCTCCCCGCTCATGCAATCAACCGGGAGCAACTGTGTGGTTGCAGCCTCTGCACTCATTCTGCTTAGGCCAGGGGAATCCAGCAGCTGACTGCGACCAGCGCTCCCAGTCTTGCTGACAGACACGCTCCTCTTATCGAGCCCCTGAGAGAAATAATCAACTCAGTCACGTCCCCTCGTGATTTTTATTTTGATTCAGTGATTCAGTCCTTTGGTTCGGTTGCAGTTTGGATGCAGTTGTGGCACTACTACCAGCCATGGTGGTACTTATTATTATGGTTTTAGATTCTCAGGTTGTGTGTGTGTGTGTGTGTGTGTGTGTGTGTGTGTGTGTGTGTGTGTGTGTGTGTGTGTGTGTGTGTCTTCTTGTAAATTGCTGAGAGGGCCTTCCATACAGGTTTTTGTGTACACAGAAAAAACATCTGTGGCTTAGAGTCATTTCAGGCCCTAAAAAGACAATTGCAGAATGGGTAGTAATGTTTTTTAAACAAACTTCATGCTTGTTGTTGTGTAGACAGACAAATACAGAACCATTGTAAAATGGCGATGAAGCATTCACCACGTTTTCAGTGACGAATAGAAACTCAGATTTTTCATTGTCAGAGACCTCAAGCTAATGATGCCAGCTGTGTCTATTTCTGTCACAAAAGTCAGCTGCTCCTAAACATTTCCTCTGTGGCGTTGTCCTTAATGAGTCGACGTTATCCTTTTTAAACATGAATGATCTTCATCACAATAGGCCTGTGGACATAAAAGGGCCGGCAGGCCACCGTACAACTGGCACTGAGGCATAACCACGTTACGTAACACTCATAACACACACACACACACACTGCGGCTGGTGGCCGGGGCGATGTCAGGCCTCGGACGGTGGCCCATTTAGGCAGGACGGAGGGATGGAAGGACAGAGGGATGAAGTGGTGGAGAGACGGAGGGGTGGAGGGATAGAGCGACGGAGGGACAGAGGGAGAGAGGGATAGAGGGACGGAGGGGTGGAGGGAGGGCCCCCTTGCTGGTGTCCCAGCAGCCAAGGGCAGGGTTGCCGGGTGGGGCGTGCCCGGCGCTGTGGAGTGGAGCGTTGCCACGGAGAGTGCAGCCATGTAAACAGTTCCTATCAGGACGCCGCTCCGCCCCTGACTTGTGAAAGCGGCGGGACTGTGTTTAGTTTTCCGTATCAGTGTGTGTGTGTGTGTGTGTGATGGTGTGAGCCAAAGCTAGGTGGGTGCTCATGTGTACCTGTGCTGTGGCAATCGCTGCCCCTGCCCATAGTTTCTGTCCAGGGAGGGGTCACTCCAGGATTGTTTTCGTTCCCAGTCAAATCAGCACTGTGGGGGTGTGTGAGTGTGTGTGTGTAAGTGTGTGTGTGTGTGTGTGTGAGTCTGTAAGTCTGTGAGTGTGAAGGGCAGAATGAAGAAAGAAAAAAGGGGAGTGAATGGCTTAACTCTTAATAATATATTAAAAACTGCAAGAAAAAGTGCTATTGGAGGAGTGGGGTTGGAGGAGTGTTGGAGTAGGGAGACCGGATGGATAGTGAGCGAGGAGCAGAAGAGAGGAGTGCGTGCAGTCACACACACAAGGAGGCAAGGAGAGGAGAGAGGAGGCTGTGATGAATGATGGGGCAGAGGGAGAAACGGAGGGAGTAGGGAGGCAGAGAGGCAGAGAGGCAGGCTGAGTGGTGTGAGGAATTCAGTGCAGAGGCAGTGAAAGCAAGGCCTCTGGATGGGGGGAAGGGACCAAGGAGGAGAAGGGGTGTCTGTGTGTGTGTCTGTGTGTGTGCGTGTGTGTGTGTGTGTGTGTGTGTGTGTCTGTGTGTGTGTCTGTGTGTGTGCTTGTGTGTGTCTGTGTGTGTGCTTGTGTGTGTCTGTGTGTGTGTGTGTGTGTGCTTGTGTGTGTGTGTGTGTGTGTGTGTGAAGAGGGGGTAACGCTCTGTGGAATGTGGCCAGACTCTGATCACTACTTCTGGGTAGATTAGAAAGGACAGCACCCCATACACTGGAGTGAAAGGAATTAACCAGTAACGGAGCATGCAGGGAAAGAGAGGGCAAAGAATGAAAGAAAGAAAGAAAGAAAGAGAGCGAGAGAAGGAGAAGGAGAGAGAGAGATGCAGTGATGATGTTGGGGAATTGGAGTGAGCAAGAGAGACATGGGGCAAAAGTTGGGTAGGAGGTCAATTTGACTCGCATTGGAGAAAAAAATGTGTCTGCAAATTCAGTAGCCTATGGCACAGGCTGTTTATGGGGGAAAAAAAATGTTTTTTTCTGAACCATCGATCGTCATCCAATCCGTTCACCAGCTCTTATACCCTCAGAGAATACACTTCTGAAAGGTGCTACCACTGCACCTCTGATGTCCTCAGAGAATATGCTGCTGACTACGCTAGTGCAGGTGAAAGCTGAACGTTGAATCCAGCTCTGACTTGTCGCTCTGTGCAGTGTCAGTGACAGTGTAAACACTCTATATAGATTGCTTTGTTAACAAGGTGGCAAAGTCCACAGCCAGAGTCCCCAACCCTGTGCCTGCTATGGCGCTACGCTTATCATGGCCCCTCAAGTTGAAGGGATTATTCACATAGTTTGAATGCGCTTGTGCCTGACTGGTGTGGTTGTTTCTATGGCGCGTAATCTCCGTTATCGCCCGTGCCCTTCGCTGGTTTCCCAGCACACCCACTTGGCTTCGGACCAGTACCGGCTCCGTTCGTCGGTCCGTCCGTCCAGGCAGCACACACACCTTTCCGGTGTTTTCCGCAAGCCTGGAAATACCTGTAATGTGTTTGCTGATGCAGGCATCTCCCTTCATCAGTGTTAAGGTTGGTGGGTGGTAAGGAGGTGAGTGGGGGGAAAAGGATAAACAAATCCAGAAGTATTCCTGCTGAGATAAAAACAAAAACACATCTGTTGGAGGGTGTATTCTGCCCTACAAAAGCAAAAGACCATAACTCACCAGAGTGTCAAACTGAGAAAAATGACTTTAGAAATCTTCCGCTTGCATCTGTGTTAACAGCATTACAGCAAAGAATTTCATTTAAAAAAAAAAAAAAACCCCAACAAAGTTAACTCAAGATATTCGGCCAAATGATAAAACAGATGTTTGTTGTCCCAAAAATTACAATATATTCTAAGTAATTTTTGCCCCAAAATTAAAGTTACAGTCTTTTGTCTGTGTATGGCAGTATTGTTTGGCACCTGTTATAGTCATAATTAAAAAGACTGTGTGTGTGTGTGTGTGTGTGTTTGTGTGTGAGAGAGTGTTTGTGTTCGTGTTTGTGTGTGTGGGAGAGAGTGTGTGTCTGTGAGAAAGAGAGAGAGACAGACAGAGAGTGAGTAAGTGAGAGTGTGTGTGCGAGAGTGTGTGTGTGTGTGTGTGTGTATGAGTCTCCTCAGCAGGCCGCTTGTGTGTTTGCAGAGCGAGGGGCTGAGTGCTGGCCACAGGGAGGTAAGGTCAGGAGCAGCAGCAACAACAACAGCAGCAGCAGCAGCAGCAGCCCCCTGTCCCCAGCCAAGTCCCTCCTCAGACGCCTGAGCAGCAGGGTCTCAAAGCTAGGGCTGAGTCCAGAACGCTCCCCGACCCCCTCCTCTCCCAACTCTCCTGTCCTTCCTCCTCCCCTTCCTCCTCCTCCTCACCCTCCTCCACCTGCCCCTCGCCCATCTCTCTCTGGAAGCTCCGAGGGGTCGTTCAAGGGAAGGGGACCCCCTCGCCTGGGGCAGCCCAGAGGCACGAGCAACTCCCAGACAGCAGGGAGAGAGGAGGAGGCCCAGATCAACCTCCCTCAGGGAAAGAATACAGATGAGGAGCAGAGGGAGAGAGAGGAAGGTGGCGGGGGAGTGAGAAAGATGGAGGGCGAGTGAGAAACTGAGGGAGGAAAACGAAAGAGGAACGAGCATAGTCAGCAGAGAAAGGCATGATGATGTATGTATGCGGCAGGCTCGGTGACACAGAGACAGAAGGAGCACAACATACACACACACGTGCACACACAAACACACACGCACGCACACACACACACACACATTCACTCACTATTTTGCTTGTACACATACACTGTCTCCTACATGCCATCTTGCTCCGTCAGTTTGTCCATCCCTTACCCCAACACACAAAGGCAAACGTGACCTTCACCCTGTAAAAGAAGTTACATATGTGCAGGCTCATGGTGTGTATGTGTGTATGTGCGTATGTCTGTGTGTGTGTGTGTGTGTGTGTGTCTCTTTGAGTTCCGGCAGTTCTGTGCAGCCTGGAGCACCTGGGACTGCTGTGAGTTCCAGTCACACTGCCGTGACTCACACAGAGCCGTCCTCCAGGAGTCCTCCTTCCACTCCTACTCCTACTCCTCATCCACCTCCTCCTCTTCCTCCTCCTTCTCCTCATCCTCCTCTTCCTCCTTGTCCTCCTCCTCCTCCTCTCCCTCTACCTCTCCCTTCACACTGTAATGCTACAGTGAGTCCCCGCACCCCTGCCCCTCAACCACACACGCACACACACACACACACATACATACACACACACAGACACACACACACACAGACACACACACAAGCCATTGTCATTTTTGCTTTGCGCTGAACCTTGATCGTTTTTATTGCTGTTAAACAAATATTCCTCTGTTTACCTCTACACTTTTCAGCATCTTAATCCTTTCTTTCTTTCTTTCTTTCTTTCTGTATCTCTCAGTCTATCTCTCTCTTCCTCTCTCTTTCTCTGCCCCCCCCATCTCCCTGCCTCCCTGCCCCTCACTCTCTGTGTGTTTTTGCCCTCACCTCCCGCTTTATCAGTCGGAGGCTCCTTGTTTCTCAGCAGCACTGCAGAGGTATGCACGTGGAGCCCAGAATAGCAACACTTGGAAGAATTTTATCCCTATTCAAAGTTATTTTTCTCACGTCACCCTCCTCTTTCCCTCCGTCCTCCTCCACACCCACCCACCCCTCTGTCTCTCTCTGTGCTTTAGTAGCCCTTTGTCAACCCCCACTCCCAAGCCCCCCACCCTACTCCACCCCCACCCCCACCCTTATCGCTCGGTAACTGGAGCACCATGGTACGCAGAGCACCATGTGGGAGCTGTCCAGACCAGCAGACAAGGAGCCGGACTGTGTGCCAGGCAAGGCAGGCAGGCAGCAAGGCAGGCAGGCAGGCAGGCAGCAGAGAAGCACACTCCCATCAGTTCATGTGGAGGAAAAAATGCGGTAGAAGTGAATCATCCATGTTCAGTGGGTCTCTCTATTTAGCACACTCTCTCTCCCTCCTGTCATTTGCATTACATTGTTCGCATATTTGCATTAAAAAGAAAAATGTTCTTGAGAGATATTATTGAGGTTTATTTGTGCGTCTTATTCCCCTGGTTATGATTGCCTGTAGATGATTTATTCTCATACATGTATGTGTACAAAGAAAACTCCACACAGTTACTGTGCACCCCAACCACTACAGGATGTGCTGTAATTCTGCACTAGTTAGCTCCGCTAATACACCTATAGATTGTGTCCCTGACATGACAGTGGTAGGATGAACCAAGAACCCAGCCCCCAACGCCTCCGTGAAATGGCAAAAAAAAGACCCGGACTGGACAGCTCGCTAGCGGGAGTCCCATGTGTGTGTCAGTGGTTGTGTTACCTGAGTCAAGGTGGTGTCATATTTACCTGAGGGGCTCCTCTGGTTCCCCTTCCACTGTTCCACCCCCACCCCCCATCCCCACCACCCCCTCCTTCCCTGTGTCTGCCCAACAGTTGACTAATTAGGGAGACAGTGGAGTATCAGGTTAGTTCTGGAGGAAGTAAGTAAGGGAGCTTCTGTTAGCATCCGGCGATGCCTGCCGTGACTGCTCGCCTAGCGGCTCCAGCTGGGACTGGGGCCCGACACGCTCACTTCAGCTGCTGCCTGGCAGAGACACCGGAGCTCCTGTTCCACGTGTGGTAGTGCTGTGCTAACACAAAGCTTTCAAGCCCAATGAGTTTTATCTGGACCAGGGCTTTCTATCCCGTACCACTTGGGTCATTTAGAGTAGGCTAATAATGACAAACAGAAATGTGCGTGAATTTAGTCTAATTTAGTCAATGTCATACATTCCTTATGTCTTCTAATTGCCACCCCATTAAGATATTATATACGCTATATGGTCATTATGACATAACATATGACATATCTTAATGACAACATATTTGTGCACACAGTCATCCACACTAAAGATGCTAGATATGCACTTGAAGACACTTCTGGTGGTAAAACTTACTAGCTGGGTTAAACTAAAATAATTAAAGCCTTCCACAACATGTCTATAAATAACATGAACATAGCCATTTCTGTTTACACAATAAATCTGACTGATGTTCTTGGATTAGGAAATGTGTCCACTGTACACATACTGGTTTTATGACCGCTAGTTTTCTCTTCTACCAGCTTTTAACCATAGCATATTATCACAGGGAAAATAGTACTGATATTTTTAAAACCAAACATGGTCCGCTTTTCAGCCCTGAGGGCCTCTGAGATACCTTTCCAAGCAGCAGGAAGAGGCAGGTGTTTGTCACTGATACTAACCCCTAAGGCCTAATAAAAGGTAATTGAGGAAATGTAACGTGACCTTTGGTAGGAAGACGCTGAACGGGCTTGTGCGTACGAAGCGCTGCCAGGTAGCAGTCACCTGTAGCTCTGCTGGATGCTCCACGTCAAATCATGTTCAGTTAACTTCACTCGGTTGAGTCAGCAGTTACGTTTCACTTAAACCCATGCAGCGTCTGAAGGTTTTATTTTTTGTAAAAAAAACAAAACAGAACAAAACAAAACAAACAAACAAAAAAAAACAATGAACGGTGACATTTACAACGATGATGGTAAAGAAGTATGTGTCTTCAAATAGAGTGGAATAGCAAAGATGCCTAGCCGTATAATTGGATGGGTGTGGACTGGAATGAGTGTGTCTTGGGTATGAGCCTATTGGTATGGGTAGTGTGTGAGTGTGACACAACTTCCCACCATTAATAAAGGGTGAATTGTGCCGATTGTGTACTCAATGCCCGTGTTAATCGACATGTGCTTAAAACAATATGTGTGGGTGTATGTGTATGGTTCACTAAGTGACCGTGGGATCATGCTGAGTTAATGTTTGTCATGTAAACTCATTTGTGTGTGTGTGTGTGCGTGCCTGCATTTCAGTTAATGATTAATATGCATCTGGGTGTGTGTTTGTGCTGAACTGGAATGTGTGCCTGTGGGTTCTGCTTTCGTAATTAGATGTGATGACTGGATCGGTTTCTATGGTGAGAGTATCAGGTATAAGTTTCATGCATACCATTGTGCCATTTAGGGGTGTGTGTGTGGGGGTGTGTGTGTGTCAGGTTGAAGGTATGCTGTACAGGACCAGAATGACTTGTGTACAGCTTATAGTCAACAGAGCATGTACTGTGCTGTGAATGTGTGTGCATGCATGTCGGCTGTGCGCTTGTGTGTGTGTGTGCCCTTGTGTGTGTCGTGGGGATGTACACGTGGGATGTGAGCGTGTGTGTTCACCACTCTCTTTCCCTCCGAGAGGAAGTGGCAGTCTGTACAAAGCCTGTGTAAGTGGCCCTCAGGGACTCTCCCCCACCCCCCATCCCCCATCCCCCCATCCACATCAACTATAACCCCATTGTAAGTCTCTCTGCTTTGATATAAGAGAGGGAGGGGGCACGCAAAGAGGACCGAGAGAGAGAGAGATGGGAAGAGGGGAGAGAGAGAGAGAAGAATAGAAAGATGGAGAGAGTGAGATTGAGAAGGAGGGAAGGAATGAAAGCGGGGCTAAGAGGAGCGAAAGAATGTGGGAAGAGATGTGGAAACATCTCCGCTGGTATGTCGGCTCTGCTCCATGCGAGTCAACATGTATGGCAGAGACATGTATGTGCGTGTGCTCCGGCGTGTGTTCCTAGAAGTCCAACGGGTTGAGTTACGGCTTGCAAACATGTCTGCAGGTGTGTGAGACTATTTCCCCTGCATAAATCAACAAACATTTGAGGTGTTTTATAGGCCCTTGAAAAGACCTCGAGGCCAATCGAACATAAATGATTTATATATGGATTTCATAGTCCCTGGAAACATCCCTGGGATCGTTTTGCAACCAGGCTGCAATGATTGTTTTTTTTCCCATAACACTTATTTATATAAATCATTCAACGGCACTTGCCGTATGCCTTTGTAGCTTTTAACTCCTAAGCTGTGGTCTGTAAATGGCCCTGTGTGAGTCATTAGTATCTTTTATGTATTTATACTGACGCTCACCTGGTGCACAGCCAGGCTGGCTGAGGAATCCAGCCGGTGTGTCGTAAGGTAGGTGCAGGAGTGAGGCTCTCTGCAGGTTCATGCACATAGCCTTCATCTCTTGGGAATCAAAGAAGAGTCGCTCTCGGAGCACAATCAAGCTTTTGTGTGTGTCTGAGTGTGTGTGTGTGTGTATTGGTTGTGTGTGTGTGTCTGTGTGTCTGTATGTGTGTGCTGAGGTGGGGTGGGGGGTGAGAAAACTGTGTTGGTGCAAAAACACGAGCGATAGAGAGGCAGTGTGAGAGAGACACAGAGAGTATGAGTGACGCCAAGGGCACGTGTGCAAGCCTGATTGAGGTGAGGATATTTATGACCGTCACAGGTGTTGCAGTCGTGAGGGCTGGAACTCAGAAAAGCTAGATGGATTGCCTGCTACATATCATGTCAGCCAGACTGACTGGTCACTAAGCTCAGCTGGGACAGCCATTTATTCTAATATTCAGTTCACCTCACGCCTTCAACTTACCACAGGTGACCATGACTTACCTGTAGTACCTAGCCGAACCTGTGTCTGTGTTTGTATGGGTTCCTCTATGAATATTAAAATGTGTTGTTAGTATCAGATGAGATGGTTATTTAAATTAATTTATTAAAGTAAATGTAAAAACAAAAATGCATTAGTTTGCACCAGCTATGCAGGTCAGTGCTGTTGGTCATTACTAATGTAAAATTCTGCAGTGCAGTGAAATGCCTGAGTCTTCTGTGTGTAGGAGTCCTCTGTGTGGGTGTGAATGTGTAGAGAGGGGCCAGGAGGGCGGAGGTGGGGGGTGGTGGAGGCATGGCGGCTCTCAGGTCCATTACCTTGGGGAATGTTAATAATTATAATGCTCAAGTTAACCATTGTCTGCCAGTGAGTGTAGACACTGTCACCCCCTCCCTCCCTCTCTCTCTCTCTCCCTTCCCCGTCTCTCACCCCCCCCTCTCTCTCCCTCTCTCTACCTGTCTCTCTCTCTCTCTCTTTCTCTCTCCCCCTTCCTCCCTGTCTCTCTCTCTCTCCTTGTACCTCTGACCATTTGCTCTCTGCCTAACTTTCTTTCCCCATCAGTCCTCCTCCTGCTCTTTTCTCTTATTTCCTGTTGCCAGACCTTTGATCCTGAGCATGATTCTTTTGTTTCTTATGTAAGAGTTGGTAACGCTGGCAACTCAGCCTCACAAGTGACACCCAAAGGAATTTTTACAGGCTTGATGAGGGAGAGAGAGGGCGACTCCACACCCAGCTGTACAGAACATTGCACAGGAGATTAGGAACGTCAAGTATGAGAGGCCTTGAGTCACACTGGCTCTCAGCTGGTGGTGGTGGTGGTGGTGGTGGTGGTGTGTGTGTGTGTGTATGCGTGTATGTGTCTGCATGTGTGTGTGTGTGTGGAGGGGGGGCATCTCTGGAGATGTCTAGTCCAAAGTGTCATGCTGCTGGAGCAGAAAACACTGAACACAATTACGCAACAACTAACTGTCTAACCATATCTCCTCTCCTATTTATCTCACTCATTCACTCGCTCTCTTCCTTTCTCTATCTGTCAACTCCCTCTCTTTCTTTCCTGTCCTCTCTTTCTCTCTCTCTCTCTCTCTCTCTCTCTCTCTTTCTCTCTCTCTCTCTTTCTCTCCTCTCACTTTCCAATTCTCTGTCTCTCTCTCTTCCTCTTCCTTTCCTGTCCTCTCTCTCTCTCTCTCTTTCCATTTCTCTCTGTCCCTCTCTCTGTCTCTCTCTCTCTTTCTTTCCCTGTCTGTAGAGGAGGCGGACTACTCTGCGTTTGGCACCGACTCGCTGACGCGCAAGAAGACGCCGGCGGTGCTGGCCGCGGTGCTCCTGCGTCCGGAAGCCAACCGCAAGAAGCCGCCCATCATCATCAGCCTGCCACGCGACTTCCGGCCCGTCTCGTCCATCATCGACGTGGACATCCTGCCGGAGACGCACCGGCGCGTGCGGCTCTACAAGCACGGCCAGGAGAAGCCGCTGGGCTTCTACATCCGTGACGGGTCCAGCGTGCGCGTCACGCCACAGGGCCTGGAGAAGGTGCCGGGCATCTTCATCTCCCGCCTGGTGCCCGGCGGGCTGGCCGAGAGCACGGGCCTGCTGGCCGTCAACGACGAGGTGCTGGAGGTCAACGGCATCGAGGTGGCCGGCAAGTCGCTGGACCAGGTGACGGACATGATGATCGCCAACAGCCACAACCTCATCGTGACGGTCAAGCCGGCCAACCAGCGCAACAACGTGGTGCGCCACAGCAATAACAGCGGCAGCGGCAGCGGGGGGGTCACTTCGGGCAGCTCGGGCCGCTCCACGGACAGCGGAACCAGCTTCTACGGCTACGCCTCCACGCCGGGCGCCACCGCCATCACGCCCACGCACATCATCCAGAACTTCCGGCCCGAGGAGGTGGAGAGCGAGGACGAGGAGGAGGACCTGGTGATCGAGGCCGGCGGCGAGGCCAGGCCCATCCCGGCCATGGCGGTGGAGGCGGCGGCCACGGTCAGCTCCAGCATGCCCCTGCTGCCCCGCTACGAGCCGCACCTCAACCTGCGGACGGCCACCAACGGCACCATGTCGGCCAGTGCAAGCGCTGGGTCCCTGAGCACGCCGGACCGCGGCCTGGACAGGAGGAGCCTAGAGGAGGACGGCACAGTCATCACACTGTAGAAGCAATAGAGAGACACATACACGCACACACACACATGCATACATGCGCACATGGAGACACACACACACACACACACACATCTACATACACATACACACAGTCACACACACATACACACATGCACATACAGACAGTAGTAGCAGTAGTAGTACTTTACTTGTCCCAAGTAGGGCAGTGTGTGTGGTTCTAAGACAGATCTCTTAGAGCCACACACACACACACACACACACACAAGCATTCATCAGGTGCTGCATTAATTAGTGATATAATTATGCAGTCTGCACAGGATAATGTGGGGCAAAGACACCACTGCTCAAATTTGCATACAAATTCTTAACTCAATAATCTGTATGTGTTCACCTAGACTTTAATACACACACACACACACATACACACACACACACACACACACACGCAAAAGCAAATACTTACCAACACTACGTAATGTGTGCCATAGGACTGATGATGCCTGTCCTTGCACTGTGTGTGGCTCGTGGAGGTTGTGTCCACACACGGTGACCCCTAAGGAAAAGGCCCACTGGTACTAGCACTTGTGTTTTATTTATGTGGAGTGATGAGGCAGTCCTGCCACGGTTCTTCCACAGGGGGGCAGCAGAAGGGCTCCCTCTGCACTTCTGGTACAATGATGGACGATGGTGCAAACTGGGAAAGCGATGAGAGTGAGAGTGAACATATCTATGGGATTACACCCTGCGACCCCGCAGAGGGAGAGGACGGATCTGGGCACAATGACTTCATGACAATCTGCTGTCAGCCTATCAGGCCAACCAACCCCCTGTTTCTTTAGATGTCATCTGAGAAATAGGTGCATCATGATCAAAAAAAACTAAATCAGTTCCCAATCTAGCGGTATGTTACCATAGTAACTGGCAACGAGCAGGGTCTGCAAGGAAACTCCAGGCAGGGGAAGGGAGAGCCAACATCAGTGGTCCTTGAGTTTGGGGACTCCATGACCCTTCATAACCACTCTTTTATCCGATCTGATGGAAACTGTTTTACTGGAGATTGTACATTTATTTTTCTCTTCCAAATCAGAAAATGTATGATTTTTTTTTTGCTTTGTTGTTGATGTGAATAACCTTGTGTCCCTTTGAAGAGTTAAGGGAAATGACATAACTAGGCTACACTGACTCTAAAGGTACTACACTACCACTCCTTTTCTTCTTTTTTTTTTTTTGCTTTTGTATGTATGTATGTTGGAAGGGGGCCGTCAATACATAGTTGCATCTGTCACCTTCCCCTCTCCCTAGTGACAAGGGCTATTTCCCTGCTTTGTTTGTTTGTTTATGTTTTTAAGAGTCTGTTTGGGATGAGTCCCCACCCTCCTTTTTCCATTTTTTTTTTTAAGATTCTATGATTACGTCATTCCCTTTTTATTTGCTTACCGACCGCAACCATCCTAGATTGACGCTCTGAAGTGTACAGCCACAGTCACATATGACGAGGGTCCTAACACAACGCATGGTACTTGCTTCTTTTACATCTTTTACGGTGGCTGATGAAAGCGGTTATGAGCAGCAGTGCTGTAATTATATCTGGAGTGCCTGGCTGAGGTGCAACCTCCCTCCCTCCCTCTCTCCCTCTCTCTCTCTCTCTCTCTCTCTCTCTCTCTCCCCCTCTCTCTCTCATTAATCATGAATCGATCCATATTTCAGGAGATCTGGACACCTCGCGCCCCAAATTAGCTCCCAGAATATTCACCCCTCACAATCCTTTTTCGAGAAATGGAAACCTATTTAACATGACCACCATTTCTCCCACTGGGCTTGTGTATCTCAAACAGGGTGTCTTGTGTGAGGGAGCTTGTATCTGTGACCTGAAGCGTGACACCATGCACATAATAACTAATGTTACGCAAGACTAGTGCGAGTAGGAGGCATTCAAAGAGAGACGGAAAGTGGTGTGACAATTGACTGGAGACGTCACACCATTCTCCATCTCTCTCTTTCAGAATCAGAACCTTCTGGTGTGATTCTAGAATGTGATTCTTTGAAGCTAAATAGAGATGGAGAGTGGTGGTCTGATTCTGAAAGAGAGATGGAGAGTGGTGTAATGATTCCAGTCAACTAAGAGCTACAGGCTCCCAGTGAAACCGAGCGAGTCCCAACCAAGTGTGACAGGGCCTTGTTCAGCCCACAGTTTCACTGGTGTCCACGTGCCCTAGGCGTGTGCCGAACGCCTACACTCCCTGTCAATCTATGAGTCAAGGCCTCCCTGCCCATCTTAAGCAAACACCCTCACACTCACACATAGTCTCAGTAGTTAGACCTTCAAGCAGACATGCTACCTCTCAATGGATTTGAGGGTGAGGGGGTGGGATGGGGGGTTGGGGTATCAGTTTTTGTCAGCGTTACTTGGCTGCCTCCCACAAGCTTGTTTTCTTGTTTTTTTTTTTTTCTTTTTCTTTTTCTGTGCACAGCAAAGCAAGTGTCAAACCTGATTTGACTTGTACATTCCAGAACATTTGATTGCTGCTCTCATACAGAAGCCTTGTGTCAGTCCAACTGATTTCACGTCTCACAGAGGGAAATGACTTAAACTTTGAAGGACATCCAAAGCAATAGTGTTTCAGTTTTGTTCAACCTCAGCAGAGGGGAAGTACACCTTTGGGACTTAGTAGAACTTTTCCATTTTGCGTATCCTTTTCAACACTAATGCCCTAGCTAATAGATTGTGACACATCTCATTGACATTGACATGAATGTAGCGCTAAACACTGGTCACTGGAAGAGGAACACGTTTGTGTAACTGTGACTGGAGTGGACTGGACTGGACAGACCGAACTAGACATATCGCCCCCGGCCCCCCACCTATTCAGTGTAGGCAGTGTAGAGCTGTCAGAATGCTATTCTCAGTGACAGTGTGTCTTTACACAAAGCCCAACCTGAAGACGTAAACGATTACAATAATAAAGCACCTGATTGTCAGGATAAGGTACCATGTAGACCGACTCAGAAGAGCACATAAAGGATCCACTCTTTTGCCTCTTTGTACGATAAGTGGCTCAGAGGGCTTTGGAAGTTCCCTGGTGAATTGTTGTGCATTAAATAAACCCGATGCACAAGGGACGTAATGAATGGAGTTTAAAGATGTTTATTTATTTTTTAAAATACTCTAACCACTGCACAAAACCTGGGGATCACCACCACAGCAAATGTATTTATTTTTTAACCACTGAGAAATATGTCATTATTTGGCTAGATACACAAACTCATGATACAACGATCATCTCTTCTATACTTCAGTACTGAACTCAACTTTTTTTGGTTTTAAAATCAATTAGGCAAAATTGTTTAAAAGAAAAATCTTTAGGCATGTAGACATGAATACTTATGCTGTTTTCCATACTGTGAATTCTTTTATTTCTGTACAAGATCTTATTGTATCAGGAAACACTAAAGGGGGCTTTTAAATGTGTTTTGTTCCTTTTTTTAAAAAATAATGAGCAATGATTTTTGTTGGTTTGTTTTTGCTTGCCAGATAAATTCTAAGGTATAGATTTGTACTGGAAATGTCAGTATTTTCTTATCAATACAATATGTACATTTATATCACATTTAATGAAAATGTTTTAAGATAATAAAAGTGTATAAATAGGTGCACATGTATTATAGACGATTCGAGCTGGAGAAATAAACTAATGCGTAGTAACTCGATGATTGCCCACTGCGTTTTTGTCGGTGTGAAGGGATTGGGTGTTTGGTTTTTAACTATGAGGATTCCTCACAGGTGTTTGAAAGGATATCGTGTGTAACAACTAGGCCTACCAGTAAACTTTTTACATCGCACATGGACATAGCTGAGCATCTACTGCCATCTAGCGGTAATGCTGTGTAACATCACCAGTGTCGAATGGTTTAGCTTGAGGTTCTCCAGTTCCTGGCCCCCTGGACTGTAACTTTTTTACCTTTTACCTAGTTCATTCGATTGTATCGTGTATGTATATAGAACAGGTGTTCTGGGTTGGTCAAAACAGCTATGCATTAACTTAGCTGTGATAAGAATGACAAAGAAAGCAGTGGAGGCAACGACTCAATACTAGCTGAATAGGATTAAGATGTATTAAATGCTTGCCGAAAAACACCAATGGAATAGTGTAATTTACAGAAATTTAGGCAAAACGACATCGACAACATGCATAGAAAAAACAAAAATAACCTCCTATGTTTGTCCCATGTTGGTCGGGTCTGCATTTTAACAAAGGCTTGCTGAAATTCAAGGCTGTTTGATGTACCATATCTGTCAGTTGACTGTTTGCTTCATACGCCTGAATACTATCAGTACCTGCTTTTTGCTTTTGCCTGTTGCCGGTGAAAACGTCAATGAAGGATCCTGATTATCACGTGACGTGACATGACGTGTAACCAACATGGCGACGCAGTGCTGAGATAGCAGCGCTCAACATCTCAGATTGAGCGAGTCGCACCGTTTGCCTGGTTTTGTTTTGATCTCCGACACCTGCCCCGGTGTGCGACCAGGCCACAATGACGGCCTGAGAGAGTGGTAGTTTGGTGAAGAAATGAAACAGCAGCTCAGCCTCGAACAACAACAACGGCAGCAGAAGCAGACAGAAAGCACTAAAACCAAGAGCATGTTTCTGTCTCGGGCGCTGGAAAAAATCCTGGCGGATAAGGAGGTGAAAAGGAGCCAACACAACCAGCTTCGAAAAGCCTGCCAAGTAGCTCTTGGTGAGTAGTGTTGCCCTTAAAACTTTACTCTCCTTAGACATTTTCGGTGTCGGTGTCAAAATCATCCACGATCCCTGGGTTTCGGCCCCTCATAATTAGCCAGCTAGTTCGACTACTATGCTAACTAGCTGGCTAGCTGCCTTTTTATGATTATGGTGTTGCTGAACAGTTCGATTGCTAACGCTAACTTTCAACAGTTCTGTTTAGTCAGGCAATTTCAGAGGTTTCTGTGGAGGCAGTGACAGCTTTTTCCGACTATCATGTTTACTGTATGACACTGTCAACCTGATTTATCTGTAGTTGACAGTTCTCTCTCCTGATGAGTTGTCATTCTTGCCCCTTTCGGCTGTTTTGTGTCATGGCCCATGATTTTTGAAAGCCATTTCTAGCCAATGTATAAATAATAGCTGCACTGTTAGACGGATTGTATTGAATTTATGATTTCATTTGATCGCCAAATCTGACAACAGTTTCAGTTTGTAAATATAAGCTAGCATGGAAGCTAGCTTCCTAGTTAGCTGACGTTGTCTGACCAATCATAAAACAATACGTAGGTAGCTAGTTAGCCCAACCATTGATCAGTCGTTTCCATCGTTAATGATAAAAAGGCCTTTAGAGGAAGATTCGAGGTTTCAGTGTGAAATTATCTACATTCCCAGCTAGGTAGACATTCGACACTACGACACAACACTACATGTCCTTTTGGATTAAAGTGCCAGTTATCGACAGAGCAGTCATTTGCGAAATTCTTTGGTTATCCGTCTGTTATGCCTCAGTACATGCATTTATAGTCTACCAGGCAGAGGCATATGTGAAGCTGGCGATGTAGAACATATACAAAACATCATGTATGAAATCTTTGTTCGATTACACTCAATATACTGAGAACATTAAATTGTCAAATGTTGCGAGTGAAAACAGATATAGTTCATTTATTTCAGTACACATGGCAGGTTGTTTTGCTTGAAATTCCAGTTTACAATAACGGATGCTTAATGTCAAGCTCAGTACTTCCGGGAGTGTAGAGTAGCCATAGTCAACAAACCGTGACTGGCGCGTCAGTGGTGATGGTTAATTCATTATTTACAGAGTTGCAGGACAGTCGTCTCTGGTTGCTTAAACTTGGTCACCTAGTGTTTCCATGAATGCCACTGCAGCTTTATTCGAACTCGTAAACGACTCGCACCTTCTATAAGATGCTTAAAATTGCTTTGATTTTGGCCTATGAATATGTTAGGCTGTAGCCTGTTGTCTAAAAACCTGCTGTAGGTTAAGAATCTCAATTATCAAGTATGCTAAGAAAAACATGATGGTGTGTTGATTGATACAGGCTTTTTAAATCAGACATTTCCAAGGTCTTAACTGTAAAGTGGATACAGAAGCACCTTCTTGGGTCACTATCATGGCTATGATGTTTGCTCATTTTTCCAGTGTTGGCAGTCAATTCTGTGGTCAGTTGATTACTTTTTGCCAAGTAGGTTCCCGGATGTGTGTATTTGCCGTCTATTTCCTCACTGCAGTTGAAATTACATGGCTCTTATGTTTGGCCAGTAAAGATACAGGCCTATTCAGATGAAATTACAGAGTTGTGAATTTTCAACATGGCTGTGAAGTACTGGAGAGTAGTAAAGAACGTTTGTCACCACCAAGTGATAGTGTATGCTGGGAAACTGCCTTTTAATCATTACAAAGCTTATGGCTGTTGCAAAAGCCATTTCATCATTTCAGTGGCTTCTCTTGTTTTCTCATTGGTACAGTCACCCTAAGTGGCCATAACTGCCTGAATAAACAGAAGGCCATTCTCCAAAAGGAACCGTTTAAGAACATGAACATCTTTGAGATTGGGCTGGAAAGGGTTAGGACAGTTGCAAGGCTATTAACACAAGACATTGAAGGGCAGTGTATCTGCCTAGTGCTCTGCTCAGCTATGCAATTAATCAAAAAAGATAAGATATGATTGTGCACACTTTCAGTCAAGTCACAATAGAGCTATGGCCTTCATTTTAATAATCTCAAGTCTGGTTACCAGTTGGAATTTTAAGGACAGGGGTTATTCCAGCACACCAAGAATTCAGAACTCATCCATGGTACTCACACGTTTCAGAGCTTCACACAAAATGCTTATTTTTCATTAGATTGGTTACAATTTCTGCTGAATATAAAATAAAACACATGACCAGTTTGTAACATGTATTCACATATATGTTTTTAAATATTTTTCACTCCCTGTTTCCCAAAGAAGCATAACACACTATTTACTCCCTTGAATTTTTTAAAATTATTATCAGAAACTGTTAATTCCCTTGCAGATGAAAGAAGGTGTTATACTGTGTTATCCATGAAGACTATTTGAAATACTTTTCTAACTCTTCCCTGGCTGTATTATTGCAGTCAGTGGTTTTACTTCTACTGGGTAATGCACTTTTGATGTTCTTGATTTCTGTGTGATGCCTAATGAACCGGTTTTTAAGAAAATGTTCAACTCAGATCTTGAAACAGCTTTTTGCATAATGAACAATACCATAATGTTCTGCAGGTCTGGACAAAATATTCACTTCTGTGACAGTGGCTGTACCTTATATTATTCCAAAATGTCAAACTTTTTCTGGCATCAACTAGCCTGACAGTAAGAAAAACAAGGTTGTGCTAATCTCACCTGAAACAAGTTTGGATAGATATTGCTAAATGCCCTGAGTAAATAAAAGTAAGCCACCATAACTCATGTCACTGTAAAGCATGGTGATGTGAATGGGAGGTCACTGACTCCTGGCCTGCTGCACCACAGGTGCCAGTGACAGTTTTTGTATTGAGCTGTCTTGACAGCAGTTGGCCGTTATGCTGATGTACAGCCTCTCTTGACACAAAGATGAATTTCTTGTTTTGTATGTTGTCACATCTCTAATCCTACAGCCACCTTTGAGTATGTATGTGGGCAGTTTTAAAGTAGATTTTGCTTTTAAAAGCTTTTGCTGTCTTTCATTCTTTTGGTCCCTTCAGTAACATCATGGGCATCCTTTCCATGGCTGGCAACAAAGATGCATTACCTAATACTGTTAGGTCATATTGATTTTCCAGTGCTACTAGTTGTTGAAACTCGTGCAGAGTGCAGACAGTTCTCAAATTGTAAAAACCATATGTGCATTCAAAAAAGCACCCAAGATGAGGACTAATTTTTTATCAAACCACAAATGAAGCAAAACCAGTCCAGTGCTAAACAAGCTACTGGTGAGGCTGCTCATGCACATGCACATCCTCAAGCCATAGACATTTAGCCCTGAGGGCCACACTTTATAAACGTATAGGTAAAATAGAGATAATAGTAGTAGATTATAAGTATAATAGTAGTTAAACTAGGTAGAGCAGGGTTTGGCAATATCCTACAGAATTCATTTAAGTTTTCACATGTTTTTGTAAGCCAAAATCATGATATAAACTGAACTTACATTAAATGATCCACAGGTAAAACAGAAACATTGAAAGATTTAGTCAAAACATTTTGGTTTAACTTGTGATATAACTAATCTTTTCTTTGCTCTATGAACTTGTCATGTGTAACTGTAAAATCAGGTGTGTGGCTTTATCATCAATAAACATTGTTTCTATCCTCTTTGTCATTACAGATGAAATAAAGTTGGAGCTTGAGAAACAGAAGTAAGTTGTGGCATTTTTTTTACCTTTCTTCTCTTAGTACCTCTGTTACCGAGAGAGGTTTGTGTTCGTTTATATCAGTTTACCTCATTCCACGCTTATAAATAAATAAGATGCGGTGCTTTTGAATGGCTGGTTTTTGGAGCATGTGATTTGGCCTGAGAGCAGTGGACTGTGCTGCTGCTTGAATAGGGGATATGAGTATAAATGAGAGTATAAATTTGCTTCAGGTGCTGTCAGTTTCAGCTGCACTGCACTGCTCTCTAGTATCCTCTTAACGGGCCCGTTCCACACCAGGGCAATGACCTCCAGTAAGGAGCCAATGTTTCTGCCTGTGTTGGTTTGTTGGTCTGTCTGTTTGTTTGTTTGGTTGTTAGTTAGCAACTTGATGCAAAAAGGTTATTTGCATGACATTTTCTAGGACAATTGGAAATATGAGAGTGACCCTTTTTTGGTAGTGATCTGGATCACCTTAAGGATTTTTCTTTTTAATAAAAGGATTCTTTATTATTGGGAGATAGTGCCTGCCTTTGGTGGGCGTCTGCACTCTACGAGTGCTTTCTAGTTTGGACTCGTTCCCCTGTCACAAGATGCACACTGCCTAACTGTGCATGATGCATCCATGTGATCCCTTAAAAACAGTGGCACAGAAGATAATCCAGTTGTAATCATTTAAAAACAGTAATCACGCTCACCAAAGCTGAGTGCGTGATTACAACGAAAGCGGAATAACACCCGACTGCACCCAAACATAATCAGGAGCTGACCTGTGCTGTCTGTATGTTTGCAGGGATGGCACCGTGGTCCCTCCCCGAGCCAACTACATCGAGGCAGACAAGTATGTGTTGCCCTTCGAGTTGGCATGTCAGTCCAAGTCCCCTCGGATTGTCAGCACCTCCTTGGACTGCTTACAGGTATTGACGAGGTCATAACCCTCTGTCCATGTCTGCCCTCTGTCTGTCCACACATCTAAGCTATATCACAGTCAGTTGTAACTACCGGATTATGTCTTTATCCATCAGTGCACTTGCCAAACAACCCAAACATCAGTTTATCTTCAAAATGTCATAACTGATAAGATATTACACCAATGCATTACCGGGATGCTGTACTGAATTTGCACGTTAACAAGAAACACCACAGAGACACCATGTTACAGACCCGTGTTACTGACCCGTGAACGTAAATCTCTGCCACCCCCTCATTAGAAACTCATAGCTTATGGCCACATCACTGGCAACGCTCCGGACAGCAGCGCTCCTGGGAAGCGCCTGATCGATCGGCTGGTGGAGACCATCTGTAACTGTTTCCAGGGCCCTCAGACAGACGAAGGGGTGCAGCTGCAGATTATCAAGGTGAGGAGACATCTCTTGTATTTTTAAGTTTCTCTTTTCTCTTTTTTTCTTTTCAGCTTTTATGCCGTTGTCTTATTTTTTATTTTATTTTGTTTTAGTATTTTTTTGGCCTTTTTCTGGCTTTATTCAGACAGGACAGTGAAGTTTGTGACAGGAAGTAAGTGGGAGAGAGAGACGGGGAAGGTGTTTTTAGATGTCATTTCTACACGTTTCCTATCTTGTGAAGCATTTTGGGTCAACTTCTGTTGTTTTTAAATGTGCTGTAGAAGCAAAAATGACTTGACTTGACTTCTGTGAACTCCTTATCCTGTGAACAGTTTCAGATAGGCTTTAGAGAAACGAGTTTTAGAGCATCACGGTCTGAGTTAGTGATGTTTCAACCATCTGCTCACGTATTTAACTGTCTGCTCATGTAAATTCAGTTAACTTATTTGTTTTCATGGAAGAGACCTCTTACCATGACCTCTGTTTTCTCTTCCAGGGTATAAAGTTATGTTGCTTATGTTGCACATGTTTCTGTTTTTTAACCAATGACTTGTTGTACCAACACCGTGAAATCAATTTAGGTTTATGTGCAACAAGTATGCTTTCTATTAAGAATAGTAAATAATAGTCTGGGCAGTACCAGCTGTTATTGACAAACAATCTCGCCGAATGACTGAAATGTAAATGCAGAGTTCTTTCAGGTCAATGAAGGGCAATAAGTTTGCAACTACACTTTGTTAGAGCATTACTAGGATACACAGAAACTTGTTTGTGGCAGTACTTTGGAGGACTTTCAGCATTAGCTGATTTCAGTTAGAGATAACCATGTGTGCCCTGTTGCGTTACCATAGAAAGTTCCTGTGTGAGAAGGTCAAAGGGCAGGCCGGTATATCATAATCAAAGATTGCCTTATCTCCAGTGACCTCGTTATATGCGACGGGACAGGAGCTGCAGCTCAGTTATTCAGAGTAGTAAATCAGTCGCATGTGAAGATTACAGGGCAGCAAGGTCTGGCTTTGCAGCTGTGACTGTAATAGTGTGCTTCTTAGTAGGAAGTAACATACAAAGAACATCACTTGACTCAAGAGCTGGGGTCCTATTGATACTTATTTATGGTGTACTTGAGTGTGATTAAATATATGGTTTCTCATTGCTTCAGTGTGTCGGATGTGCATGATAGACTACGTTTTCCACATCTTTATCCTGTTTAAAAGCCCTTGCTCTCTAAACGCGTTCTGTCACTGATTTGTTGGAGATGCAGTGATCATGTACTGCTAGATAAAACAGTCCATCCATTCCTGTTTTCTTTTTTTTCACTATCTCTTTGTCTCTCTCTCTCTCTCTTTCTCTTTATCTCTTTATCTATGTCTGTCTTTCTGTCTCTCTTTTTCTTTCTCTTTCTTTCTCTCTCTTTCTATCTATCTGTCTCTCTGTGTCTCTCTATCCTCCTCTCCTGTGCTCCCCTGCATTTTTCCAGGCTCTTCTTACAGCGGTGACCTCACCTCACATTGAGATCCACGAGGGCACCATCCTGCTCACGGTGCGGACCTGTTACAACATCTACCTGGCCAGCCGCAACCTGATCAACCAGACCACGGCCAAGGCCACGCTCACACAGATGCTCAATGTCATCTTCGCCCGAATGGAAAACCAGGCAGTGAGTCTGGGGCAGGCGCCTCTGATGCAGCTTAGCCGACTGTAGCACTGTGTGTGTGTGTGTGTGTGTGTGTGTGTGTGTGTGTGTGTGTGTGTGTGTGTGTGTGTGTGTGTGTGTGTGTGTGTGTGTGTGTGTGTGTGTGTGTGTGTGTGTGTGTCTGTGTCTGTGTCTGTGTCTGTGTCTGTGTCTGTGTCTGTGTCTGTCTGTCTGTGTGTGTGTGTGTGTGTGTGTGTGTAAGTAAGAGAGGGAGTTCAGACCACATTTTGGGGAAAGAAAAAAAAAAAACGCAAAGTGTTCAAATCAGACAACATGCTCAAGTTATTAAGACATACATTAACGCATACATTTTTAAACATACATTCAAACCTGCATATTAGGTGTTGAGTGCTCAACCTACAAAAAAAACAGCACTGTTTGGAAGGCATTTTTGTACCTCTTTGATTATCTGGATATAAACAAAAACCTCAGTGCTGGTGAACTGCTGTTCCGTATCCATGTCCCAGTAAAGGCAACCCTGACACGCATACCTGAGAACAGGACTCCGCGTTCCCTTGGCCCTTTGTGCCGCCGTGTGTGGCTGCGCTGAGTGACAGGTGTTAATGAGGCCCTCCCTCTGTCTCCCCTTCAGGCTCTGGAGGCCCAGGAGCTGGAGAAGGAGCGCTCCCGACTGCACCCCCACCACCCGTCACCCGCCCCCAACCGAGGCTCCGGGTCCCCCCAGCCCCCGCGCTTCACCTCGGAGCAGAACGGCCAGCCGTCCCCCTCCCCCGGGTCCGCCGAGCCCCCGGCCACACCCACTCCCCCACAGGACACGCCCTCCCTCAATGACCAACCGGAAGAGGCCGAGACCCAGGGGGAGGAGGAAGAGGGCGGGTCTACGGCGGAAGAGAGCAGAGAAGAAGCTCCATCCTCAGGTATTAACTCAGAGGTGTGGAGGGGAGATTAGGGTGGAGGAGCAGTAAACAAATCTGTCCCGACTGTGATGATAAAGGATGGAAGGAACAGAAGTGGGGCAAAGGAATTAAAAGCAGAATTGGGATAGAGGCTGGGCGATATCACTAAAAATTCTTATTGTGGTATTTTTTGAAGCATAGGTAGGAACAATATCTCCAATATATTCTTCAGTATAGAAATGCCAATACCAATGGGTAACATACTTTCATAGCAAATGCATTCCAGCAGGAAGGTGTATTGTAAACTCTAATTAGTATATTTCAAAAAAGTAAAGTGTAACATATTTAAGAATGTCTTGGGCAAAAGTTTTCATGTTCTCAGTTTTGAGGGCATTCCATGGTGTCCTGAACAAACCCTATCGGCATTGGACGGTATAATCAAAATCTCCACCATTGGCCAGATTTATATCGCTTACACCTTCTTCTGTTTCACTAATTCCACTGTTCCACTAATTGCAATGGACTCCATAATGCCAAAGGTAGTCACCGTCCCTGGGAAATTATCGCTGATGCTTGAACTCAACAGTAAATCAAAAGTACCCTTGAAGAACAGTTGGTGTTCATTCGCTGCTGTAGCTTAAGGCTCAGTCTGTGCTGATTGTTCAGCACTATTCGGAAATGCCAGATATTTATGAGTGCAGTGTAAACGCAAAACGCAGCAAGAGAGAAATCTGCTGAATTTGATGATTTTGTGTTGGTTAAGGAACACACCCTTTAGAGGTAGTTTGCGGAGAGGTGCATTTCAATGTATTTAACAAAATAATACCCAATATAGTATTAGTGTATATAATATACATGCACACACTATATATAGTGTAATTCAAGATATATAGAATACTACCTTTCATAGGTCATTAGTGGAATGATTTTAATGTTGCTGTCATACAGAAATATGTGCAGCTCTTTCACTGTTGAGCACATTGAAACAACTGCTGTATGTATGCTGTTGTTAGAAACCTTAGGGTCAAGTGTGGGGTGGCTGTGTTGCACACCTGTTGGTTCCTTCTTCATACCCATGTCATGTCATGTCATCCCACTCTGAGACTTTGCCTTTGACGACATTAGTTAGACATCTCTCTGTGTGGGAGAGATCGACAGGCTAAATGTTCCTACCAAAGACCTCATTCCTGCTCCTGTGTGATGCTGCAGAGGTAGAGGAACCGGCCGCACCTGTTGCCCAGCCTACGCCAGAAGCCGAGGGGGACGGAGACGGAGATGGAGATGGGGATGGGGGAGGAGGAGGAGGGGAAGCCCAGGATCACCCAGAGACAGAGCCCCCCCAGGGGCTGCCAGAGGAGGCCCAGGGGGAGCAAGAAGAGCCACCCAGTGGAGGTAAAGGGGGAGATGGGGAGGCAGGCTGACTGCTGGGTTGTATTACATGGACTAAATGGTCATAGTAATGGTATGTTCAGGCTTGCCCAAAGACACGGCTGAGGCCATGAAAAGATCCAATCTGACCCCCACCCACCCACCCAAAAAAAAGAAAAAACCCTTGTTTTCAATTGACTATCCCCCTGGTGTCTGGGCCCTGGGCCCTGGGAAGCTTTCATGGTTATCCCCCCTTATGGGCAGGCCTGGGTATGTTTACTGGCCTGAGGTGTTTGCGAGAGTATTGGCACTGAGCAACTATCCAGTATTGAGTTCCTTGTAAGAACTTACCACACAAAAACACTCACTGTAAAGAAGGTCACAAATGTCAAACAGTCTCTACTAAAGTGCCACTCTAATAAAAGTAATAGTTATGCCGCATTGTAGACTTTTTATTATTTTTTGTACTTGATGAACAGCCTTGTAAAGAATATTGAGCTAATTCCATTTTAATAGAGTATGAAGTGAAAGCAACAGATCTGAGCTCTTCTTTTTTTATTACCCTCTCAATTTTCATTGAGCATTTGTAGAAACAAAATAGGCCTTGTACTACTCTTGCCCCAGGCTTAAAGTGTTTCCCTTAGAAAAAAAATCCTTTGTGGTGTCCCTGGAAAGTATGAATGCAATTTCATTCTCTTTCATTCATTTCAAAGGAGTTGTGTGTCCTTTATTTAACTGGGTGTGTATGTGTGTATGTGTGCTGGAGAGAAGAGCAGTGCAAACCCTCCTCCACTGGCCCCTCATCTCGTTTTTCAACCTTTCACCATCCTACCTGCCCAGGGGTGGAGCAGCACCACCAGCAGCAGCAGGAGCAGCAGCAGGTGGAACCCGAAGCGGAGCCCAAGAGGCCAGACACAGCGCCCCCTGCTGCCCGCATGGACAGCCTGCAGATGAACGGCGTCGTGGATGACCGCACGTCTGTGTCCTCCACAGACATCATGGTACAACACCACACCACACCACACTACGCCTACACGACTGTTGTGTAAAAACAGTAAAAAAAAAAAAGCAAGAGAGAGAGTTTACAGGGGGGAAAAGGAGTGGGTGTTGAGCAATTACTGTGTACCACTGCTGCACCTCAGAGTTATTTAAGGGCCTTTGCCATTTTTAAAAGAGGGTGGTGTGCGCTCAGCATTCCTGTTTTTCTTGTTGGCGGTGTTGAATAGGCCCAGTGGAACAATGGAGCTGTATTTTGTGTCACACTTTTGTCCTTGTCTTTGTGCTCTTGTGCTGTACATATATATTTTTCTGTTGATATAGATGAAAAGATGCCGCTACATGTGCGTTAATCGAAAGACTGAAATGTTTTTTTTTGGTTTGTGTGGTTTTTTTGCATGGCAATTCATAAACGTTCATTTCAAATTTTATAAACACAGTGATTATCAAAAAAAAACCTCAAAAAGAGACTGTCAAAACCTGGATGTCATGTTATAATGCCTCAAGATTTATTTTCCATTGGTTATAAAAATGCAAATTCTGACGTTGGGCCATTATTGTTACAGTGGTTGTAAACCAGTAATTCAGTAATTATGACGGTCGTTATGTGTTACTGCAGGATGCCGAGGGGTTGCAGGGGACCCAGTCCGCCGCCCGCTTCTCCCACATCCTGCAGAAGGACGCCTTCCTGGTCTTCCGCTCGCTGTGCAAGCTCTCCATGAAGCCCCTGGCCGACGGCCCTCCCGACCCAAAGTAAGCCACCGCCACCACCATCTCTATCGCCAACTCCACTTCAGCCTCGCTCGCTCACGCTGATTAACCTTTAATGGCTGCTTACCCTTTAATGCCCTGCCAATTAACTGGATAATTCTCCTGTGCCATTATCCACTCTCCGTGCTGTGGTGGCCGTGCACACTGTGGACCTCTTGCAGTCTCCTTTTTTATTTCCTTGGCACAGCCTTGTGTCAGGGCGACCTTTTTCTGGTTGACATATTTTTTCTTTAATACATGTAATAAATTGTGTTGATCATTTGTGTCAGTAAATGATGAATGAGTGATCAGTTGTTTCTCGTTGGGCATTATTATGTATGTAAGATTTTCTGAAATATATTTAAAAAAACCTTTTTCTTCTCCTTCTATCTGCTATCTTTTTCTCTTTCTCTTTATGACTGCCTTGTTCGGTCTCTCTGTCTCTGTCTTTCTTCTTTCTCTGTCTCTCACTCTCCTTCTCCGCCATCTCCCTCCCTCCCTCCATCCCCCCTTCTCTCCTCAGGTCCCATGAGCTGCGGTCTAAGGTGGTGTCTCTGCAGCTGCTGCTGTCAGTCCTGCAGGGCGCCGGGCCCGTGTTCCGCACGCACGAGATGTTCGTCAACGCCATCAAGCAGTACCTGTGCGTCGCGCTCTCCAAGAACGGCGTCTCCTCCGTGCCCGAGGTGTTCGAGCTCTCGCTCGCCATCTTCCTCACGCTGCTCTCACACTTCAAGGTCCACCTCAAGATGCAGATCGAGGTAGGCTATGCCCGCCCACTGGTGCATAAAAAAAGATGATTTGGGAAAGGGGAATGACATAGGTTTTCAAATTCAGGGGGTACTTGGGGGTATGGTACTACCCGATTAAGACTCAGTACCCCCTAAAGAGACAACAATAGCAGAGTTGGGGGGGCACAGACATACTAATGTTATTAATGTAAAATGTAAAAGATAGTACCCCCCAATTATGGAGGTGGGGTAATTCACACTGCCGAAAAGCACTCACTAGCCCAAGTGAAAGACATTGGGCATGCTGCATATACAAATAGAAATATATGTAAAAATATTTAAAATATATTTAAGTAATAGTTTTACATGTATATCTACAACATATGTAATGATTTTTTTTCCCTTTTTGTTTTGCTTGTGTCTTTGTCATGGCCATGAACAGGTGTTCTTCAGAGAGATTTTTCTGACGATCCTGGAAACCTCGAGCAGCTCCTTTGAGCACAAGTGGATGGTGATCCAGACCCTCACTCGCATCTGTGCAGGTATTGGCCTCTCTACCCCCAAACACACACCTCTACTTAACCTACCAACCCTTAGCCCCACACTTCTGTTTATTTTTAACACTAAACCTTTCACAAATGCTTTCTTTTTATTCTCAGTGACACTGCATCTGAAATCACACGTTTTTTACTTGTTGTTGCTCTATGTATCTTTGTAGTTAATATAGTTCCATGTTCATTTTTTAAACGTTTTTTTACTTTTTATGTATTTTATGGAATTCAATGCATTTTCTGCGCATTTCTACACGTTTTTTTTTTTAGGTCTGTGTGAAGCACTTTTAACTGTCTCTGTGTACATGAAATATGCTATATAAATAAAACTTGCCTTGCCTTAACACACACTAGCTTACCCTTCCCACCCTTTCATCCTCTCTCGCTCTCTCCCTCAGACGCCCAGTGTGTGGTGGACATCTATGTGAACTACGACTGTGATCTCAACGCCGCGAACATCTTCGAGCGACTAGTGAACGACCTCTCCAAGATCGCCCAGGGCAGGAGCGGGCAGGAGCTGGGCATGACCCCACTGCAGGTGGGCAGTAGTGATGACCTTGTGCCTTATTCGAGCGTCGCAGGTTTGGCCAAAGGTGTGGGCCAAAGGTGTGGGCGGACAGGTGGTGCAGTGGAGGGCGAATGCACCTAAACAGCATTCACGCACCTTCTGAAATTAGAAAACAGCATTTAGTGCCTTTTTTGGCAGATCTCCAAAGCTAAATATTTCCCACTTTTTTGTTTATCTCGGTGCATATAGTTTATCCACCTTTTATTTTGTGCATTCATGCACCTTCTGAAATTAGAAAACAGAGTTTACTGCCTTTTTTGCACCCAATTGCCCACTTTTTTTGCATGTAGTTTATCCATCTTTTCTTGTTACCACTACATCACTGGTGCAGGCATAACACTGAGGCTCACTTAGTTTTGTTGTTTTAAGTCCTTATCTGTCCTTATACTCCTTACCTCAGTCATAACAGTGTGTGTGTCAGTGTGTGTGTCAGTGTGTGTGTGTCAGTGTGTGTGTCAGTGTGTGTGTCAGTGTGTGTGTGTGTGTGTGTGTGTGTGTGAGAGAGAGAGAGAGGTGCGTCTCATGTAATGTAATATCACTCTGGGGCTCTGCTGAAAACAGGAAATGCGGCTGGCCGCAGGAAATGACCTGATGTTTTTGTGCAGGAACTGAGTTTGCGTAAGAAAGGCCTGGAGTGCCTGGTGTCCATCCTCAAGTGCATGGTGGAGTGGAGCAAAGACCTGTATGTCAACCCCAACCTCCAGACCAATCTGGGTGAGGAGAGATGTGTGTGGAGCTTCAACCCCTCTGACTGTGTTGGCAAAGATGGAACAGTGTTTTAAAATACTGGTGGCTATTTAGCGTTTAGCGTATGATGACTTCATGTAAATAAATACAGTGTAAGCATGATTCATCTAAAGTTTGTTAAATTAAATGCAAGGCATGTTTTGTCTACATGCCTCATTTAATATTAACTGACAATTTATTGGGCTTCATATAAATTAATGCAGAACAAAACATACATATAAAACAAAGAAGATACATTAAATAAAGTATGAAAATAATAGGAATGTGACATTACTTTTTTACATTGTTTATGTATGAAAAGAACAAACAAGTCATTTAAAGAAGTCAAATCTTTTGCAAAGAAATTTCTGAAACGATCATTTAAAGTTTGGACTTTTAAAGTATCCCCCATGCTTGTGTGTGTGCAGGTCAGGAGTGTCCTGCGGAGGGCGAAGGTGGGGAGGTGAAGCTTCCGGAACACCTGTCGGGCCGGCGAGACAGCGTGAGCTCCCTGGAGTCCACCGTGTCCTCCAGCGTCCACTCCTCCCACCCAGACCACCCCGAGCAGTACGAGGTCATCAAGCAGCAGAAGGAGATCATTGAGCATGGCATTGAACTGTGAGTGTGTGTGTTTGTGTGTGTGTAGTGTGCGTGTGTATGCGTCCTGTTTTTTCCCCTCTCATCTTCCTTACCTGCACAATATAAAGTGAATGTACACTGTGTGTGTGTGTGTGTGCGTGTGTGTGTATGTGTATGCGTATGCACGTGCCTGCGCGCACATCCTGGTCTTTTCCTCTGATCCTCCATAACTGCACACAGTATAAAGTGAATTTACACTGTGTAGGAAAGTGTGTGTGTGTGTGTTTGTGTGTGTGTTCATGTAGGATTCTGACTATCTCTGCATCATCTTTGTGTACTTTTCTGCAGATAATGTTAGTTAATTACAATCTCGATTATCTACTGACCCCGTACTGTTGTGTTATAATTCTTGTCTCTTGTCCTCTGGCAGGTTCAATAAGAAGCCCAAGAGAGGCATCCAGTACCTGCAAGACCAGGGCATGCTGGGAACCACCCCAGAGGACATCGCCCAGTTTCTGCAGCAGGAGGACCGGTTAGACACTGTAAGCCTTCTCTTTCTCTCTCCCTATCCCTTTCTTTCTCTTTCTTTCTCTCTTTCTCGCTCCCGCTCCCCCTCTCTCTTTTTCTCTCTCTTTTCAGTTTACATCAACCAGTGACAATGATATAATAACAGTGTTAAATCTTTCTCTCTCTCCCTCATCTCAGTTTACATCAACCACTAAACTAACAATGATATAATAAATGAGTGTTAAATCCCTTAAATCTCTCTCTCCTATTCTGTCTCTCTTATTCTGTCTCTCTTTCTCTCTCTGTCACTCTCCCTGGTGTGTGGGAGGGGTGTTATGACATCAATGGCCCTCCCCCTGAGTAAGCCCTGTGGCCTTAATTTGACCTCTGACGTGTGACCTCTAATTATGTCCTGGGGCAGACCCAAGTGGGAGAGTTCCTGGGAGAGAATGTGCGCTTCAACAAGGAGGTGATGTACAGCTACGTGGACCAGCTGGACTTCTGCGGCAAGGACTTTGTGTCCGCCCTGCGGGCCTTCCTGGAGGGCTTCAGGCTGCCGGGGGAGGCCCAGAAGATTGACCGACTCATGGAGAAGTTTGCGGCGCGCTACCTGGAGTGCAATCAAGGGTAGGTGTGATGTGTGATAGAGTGACCATCACTAGGGCTGTGGGTGTGCTGTGACCAATGCCATACCAACGAGCCTGGCTGTTTGGCGTTGCGGTCAAAGCTCACGTTTGGTACCCCGAAGACCCGGGTTTGAATCCCAGTGTGGTGACTTCTCCTCCCCTTAGCTACAGTAGGTGACAGGATGGGTAATAAGAGAAAACACTCACCTGTTCTGTGCTGATGTACTGTATGTAAAATATACAGACAGCGCTGTACATTCTAATTAGTAGGATCTACTTTAAGAAACTGATTTATCCCTGAGTGGGAAAGTGGGCTGACCTCCTTCTCGTGTTTTTTTCCCCTGCAGGCAGACTCTGTTTGCCAGCGCCGACACGGCGTATGTGCTGGCCTACTCCATCATCATGCTCACTACTGACCTCCACAGTCCACAGGTGAGCGCACACCTACAAGGATACAAGGACACAAGGATACTAGGATGTTTTATTGTCACTTGCATAGACATGCTGGGTAGAGTAGGACATGCAGTGAAATTAGTGATTGTTTGTCACCTCTCGTCCTCACCTCTGCTGGGTACAAGTCAGCTCTGCCATGCCCCTGCTGTCAGTCTTCATCATTTGTACCGCTTTTCAAATTACTACCTCCGAGGTAATAACGCTTGGCAGAAATGTCCCTCTGTTAAATTATTGTTTGAAAACAACCTCTGCTTTACCTGGGTACAGTTAGCTTAGCTTTCATTGTTTGCCCTGTTGCTGCTGTCATTTGTCTTTATTCTACCACTTTCCAAATTACTGCGTCCAGGATGTAATGCTTGCCAAAAGCAGTCTTCATTGAATTAGCGTTTGACATACGGCTTCATTTCCTCCATCCAGGTGAAAAATAAGATGACCAAAGAGCAGTATATCAAAATGAACAGAGGCATAAACGACAGCAAGGACCTGCCGGAGGAGTACCTGTCGTCCATCTACGACGAGATCGCGGGGAAGAAGATCGCCATGAAGGAGAGCAAAGAGTATTCGATCACGCCCAAGTCCAGCAAACCCAGTGAGTGAAATCTGCATTCTGACAACATGCTCACAAAGCCAACACGAAAGCCAAATGTGCCCAATACAAGAAGGCTTCCAGTGTCTAATTTAGGGGAGAAATTGGAAGGTGGGGGAATATTGTGGAAATGTAGAAAACATATAAAATATTCGTCCAACAATTGGAATTCGTCCGAATTCGCAACTTCTTTGACCACAGTGACATGAAATATTATAGCCATTTTCCATTGCATCTCTCGTGGCCTTGTAGGTGTTCCTACACAGAACACACACTGGGAAGGTTTCTTATATTTTGCTGATTTTAATGACCCAATGGTGTGACATCATCCCGTGACAGATGTAGCCAATGAGAAGCAGAGGCGGCTGCTGTACAACATGGAGATGGAGCAGATGGCCAAGACGGCCAAGGCCCTGATGGAGGCGGTGAGCCACGCCCAGGCACCCTTCTTCAGCGCCACCCATCTGGAGCACGTCCGGCCCATGTTCAAGGTGACATGACACACGCTGGGTTATTGTCTCAGGAGGGCATGGGAAGTCATTTATGGTATAGATGGTAGAGACATATCCATACCAGTTTGCAAATTGGCTCCATTGTCCCTTTACCAATTTATTTTTACATATTGCTGAGATTATTTCCACCATACTAATGTGTACCACCATTTCAGTTTAGTGTCTTTTGTTTGCATTTACCTTTTTACTACCACTATTACTATTACTATCTAATTCAGATCTGTTTTGGAGACTATCAGAAAATCTGACAAAAAGTGCCCCAACCGAAACTGAGACCAAACCCATGCCGTTGCAAGAAGGTTATGTTTTTGAGAGTGTTCTGTTGAAACACTTGTTGAGTTGGCCTACCGAGTATGCCTTGGCAGAGGTCTGTGTTGTCCGAGTGCTTTGTAGTTGTTTTATGATTTCCACTTTGTCGTTTTGTACCTTTAATTCAGTGTTCTCTTTCTGTCTTCATGGTTCTCTTTGGGGCACTTTATACTGTGTAGTGTCCTATTTTTACATGTTGTTGTGATGGAATAAAATCTCCCATTAACCTCGAATCATGTGAATGGGTAGCCTGCTGCACTTTGGATTAGACCAGATAGCATTTGCCTCCGATGAATGATATGTACAATAATATGCTGAGTTTAATGGCTAATCTCTTTTTCTCTTTTGACTGTCTTCTTCTGTCTCTCTTTGTCCCTGTCTTTCTCCCCTTTCTCTCTCTCTCTCTTTCTCTCTCTCTTTCTCTCTCTCTTTCTCTCTCTCTCTGCCTCTCTCTCCCCTCTTCCCTCTTGCTGTCTCTGTCTCTTGCTCTCTCCCTCTCTCCCCTCTTCCCTCTCTGTCCTTCTCTCCCCTCTTCCCTCTCTCTCTCTCCTTCTCTCTCTCCCCCGCTCTCTCTCTCTCCCGTCTTCCCTCCCTCTCTCTCTCCACTTGCTTGTGCAGCTTGCCTGGACCCCTCTGCTGGCTGCGTTCAGCATTGGCCTGCAGGACTGCGATGACCAGGAGGTGGCGTCACTGTGCCTGGAGGGAATCCGCTGCGCCATCAGGATCGCCTGTATCTTCAACATGCAGGTCAGCAGGAAGTCACTGTCAAAACTTGCTGCGGTCAGAGCTTCCCGAGGGAGCAAGTCAGTGTCTACTGTAGACACAATATTGCTGCCATCACCCAGTTGTAATGTTCATCTACTATGACATCTTGTTGAGTGTCTCTCATCTGAACCAGTAAAATGGATTAATAGTCATTGCTGCTCTGAAATGTATCCAATGTCCTATGTCCAATACACAACCTTATACAGTAAGGGGAGCTGAAACCTCTCAGAGAAGAAGTAGCTGTAGATCAATGCCACTCATCAAGCATCACAAATAATAATAATAATCTTTACTTGTATAGCACTATTCATACATACAAGATGCAGCTCAAAGTGCTTTACAGTTTGGCAAGGTCACAACAAGACAACATTTCTTGCAGTCCAGTGGCACCAGAGCAGTTGAACGCAATAACGAAATGGCATAATCATGGTTCGTACGGTCATGGAAAACCTGGAAAAGTTATGGAATTTGATTTTGACGTTTTCCAGGCCTTGAATACTCCTGGAAACAGGTGTACCCTGGAAAAGTTATGGAATTTATCAGCCTTCCTTTGTTACAACAGGCACCATGGTTTAAATATCTTATTTGCAGGGCCTGAATTTGGGTGCGCGATTGCGGGAATTGCGCATATTTTATTCTAATCCCGCTCCTTCAGTGATCATAGAGCGGGAGATTCGCGCACGTCTGTGTGTGTGTGTGTGTTTTTTTTTTTTTTTTTAAAGCCTTTTTTTTCATCTATGCAGATCAACCAGGAACACACGTCTCCATTACACTTTAGATCTATCTATCTATCTACGTTTACCGAGTCACCCGAGTGTCCCTATTTACTTTGGCAGCCGATAGCCTAGGCCCGTTCCGCCCTGTGGATGGAGCCACTATACGTTGCAATGCAATGAAGAGGAATGGGGAGACAGATTGTAACGTCAAAATAACGAATCACAGTGAAATCGTTACGGTATTTTCGCTGTTGGTTATTGTTGAGCCCCCTCCCCTGCCGTACAGTAAACAAAACAGCGCATAGACATAACATAGTTTTAAACCACAACACACGCGCGCACACACACACTCAGACACAGAAGAGGAATCGTGTGCACACCTCAACTCCCCCTCTCAGACAGTCGAATTAGCCTAAATAAAACTTCTTTCATTCTTCATAATCATTCTGAAAACTATGCTATCCTGGAGCGCTGGTTAAAGCGTGCAACAGTTCCAGAAGTTTCACCTTCGAAAAAAAGAAAACGATGGAATCTGATCCGACAAGCAGCACTGCCAGCAGTAGTGTGAGTGATGATGCAGTTAACAGTTCTGAGGAGACGGCTAGCGTGCAGGAGAAGCGCAGCAGTTGCGGATGCTGGTATTCCAAAGAGGGGAAGCTCACTGCCAACTTAATCATAAAGTTTGTCCATTTACTTTTACGTTAATTCTACCCTTCGTTCCTTCTCTAGAAAATGGTCTGCCATAGTGCTCTGCTAGTGGGCTAGTGCAGGTGCGCTAGCGGGCTAGTTCAGGAGAGCTAGTGGGCTAGTTAAGTAGCACTAGCGCCAAACTACCTAACAGTATGATTCTAACGAAACGAAATTAAAAACGAACAAGAAAATTGTAATAAACCAAACCGGAAATAAGAGTGAGTGTGATTTATATACAGTCAGTGTAAGAAATGAACAAGCATGCAACATGCGCGATGGGACTGAGCTCCAGCAGCCAAGTGACAGTCTATGTATCAAAAACACCAGCCAATCAAAACTGGTTCAGAGGTTCACCAATCAACACCGGGACTGCTTTAAGTCCACACCATCAAAACTCCGCCCACCATTCCATTCACCCCCAGAGACGCTCTGCGTCCGGGGGCGGTAGAAAAAAATGACATTTCCCCAATGACCATCCAGTTTCCATGCATAGAAAATTAGGGGTCCGTGCTGGCCCATTGAAGTGCATTGACGCTGGACGTCTATGAAGAAATGCGTTGGCCATAGGTCATGAGAACAAAGTGGAATGCTAAGTTAACAACACTAACTCAGTTGATTTGTGATAATGGGCCTATTATTAACAAACTGGTGTTTGAAATGAACATGTTTTAAGGCATTTTGTAAACATTGGCCATTACAATTTTATTTTTACATTTTAGGGGAAGCAGAGCTTCCCTTGCAGTCTCAGAGAAATCTCCTCTGAAGCGCAGGGATAAATTTCAGCCAGGCTGCTTTGCTAACACAATGTGGACAGGAAATGTATGAATTCATTCATATTGAAGAATATTCTGAAAGCATTCTTGTATTTTAATTGTAGATGACAAACAGGACTTATGAAATTAAATGTGAGAATAGAAGAATGATTTCTGTAAGTTAAAAGCCAATGTCATGGATAAAAGATGACCTGACCTCTAAAATAAGACACAGCAACTCATACATAGTAGAGGATCCAGCAGGCTTATAGTATATGATTAAAACAAATTGAATACTAAAATCTATGTAGTGGTTTACTACCCTGAATTTGAAACTGAACAATACATTCTATCTTTGACAGCTGGTGGTAATACAACTTGTGTTTACCTGCACTTTGTATGACAATACTGGGCCTATGGGCCTATTTAGAGACATCAAATAAGATTATTAAAATATGACGATTTAAGCCCGCAAGAATCGTTCCCCAAAAACGACAATCCCCCCCCAAACTGTTTAAATCCCCCCCATTTGAGTCATTTAGGGGGGGAATTCCCCCCCATTTTGAAAAACGAAATTCAGGCCCTGTATTTGTGTAAAATTGATGAATAGAAAATCGCCCGCGAGGCCATTTTAACTGGCCCACCATGCGGTATATTTACAGTTTGAAATGTATCTACAGTTATCACTTCAATATCGTGCAGTCCTACCCCTTGTTCATATGGCCCTCAGAGGACATGAGCAAAATGGAACCTGGTTTTCAAATGAAAAAGGTTCGTCACCCCTGTTTTAGAGGTTACACATAGTCATGGAAACTTGTGGCCAAGTCATGGAAGAGTCATGGAAAAGTCATGGAATTTTTTTGGTTAAAATGTGTACGAACCCTGCATAATGACACAATGATCTTAAGACCGGCCAATGCACCCTCTGTTACCTGGACCTCCATGACTCTGTATTTGTCTCTGTCTCTCCCTGTGGTCAGCTGGAGCGAGACGCCTACATCCAGGCACTGGCCCGCTTCACCCTGCTGACGGCCAGCTCCAGCATCACGGAGATGAAGCAGAAGAACATCGACACCATCAAGACCCTCATCACCGTCGCACACACCGACGGAAACCACCTGGGCAACTCCTGGCATGAGGTCAGTGCAAGGATACAAGGATACAAGGATGTTTTATTGTCACTTGCATAGACATACTGGGTAGAGTAGGACATGCAGTGCCAAAGGCAACTCGAGGTGTATTGAAGGGTGCAGGTGTATAAAATAGCGTCACCTGTTATTCTCTGTCCTTTTTTATGTAGCACATTGACCAATAAGAGAGAGGTGCCCAATGTCAAATGTTGTGCTGCCACGTGACCATGTTATAATTAGCTGTGCTGTAATTTTAATGACATAGAACAGACAAAGAAGACCTAGTTACGCTGCCCACAGACTATCATGCAAATGTTACTCGCTCTCCCACAAAAATGACCCGACTGGCTACAGTGGCCCTACTCAAGTGCCCGTAGGGACCCAAGTTTGAGTCCAGCCTGTGGCTTATTTCCCAATCCCACCCTATCTGTCTCTCGCACTCAATTGCTGCCACATTCTTCACTGTCCTATCAAATTAAGGCGTAAAGGCCAATTATATATACTTAAAACAAAAGACCTTACTGCTCTTGTTAGAAACACCTCTTTGATTGATTCATTCATTTCATTTAACAAATTCTATTTTAAATCAACATTATACAGCTCTGTTACAGACCTCACCATCCATTTAAAAGCAAAGTCAGGATAACACAAAAATAGCCCACAAGCCTATTTTCCATTGTAGTCCTTGGAGCCTTGGGAACTCTGATGGTGTAGTAACTGGTGGGAACTCTGCTGGTGTAGTAACTGGTCCGATGGTTTGGTAACTGGTGTGCTGGTGTGGTAACTGGTCTGCTGCTCTCTGTCTGTCGTGCAGATCCTGCGCTGCATCAGTCAGCTGGAGCTGGCCCAGCTGATCGGCACGGGGGTGAAGACGCGCTACATCTCGGGGGTGATGGGGGTGCGGGACCGAGAGGGCAGCCTCAAGGGCTTCCCGTCCGGCACGGAGGAGTTCATGCCCTTAGGCCTCGGTAGGTGTCTCTAAAGGCCAGAAAGGCCTGTTCCCCGAATACCGCTTGCTTCATGTCAGTGTTTTTTTTTTTTTTTTTTTAAATATGTTTTTAATTCAGTGTCCGATGAAGTGGCCTTCGTTATCTATGCACACCATCATTTTACTGTGGAAATACCATTGGAAGTAATGGTATTTCTGGGAATTTTTCAACTGTCAACTGTGTGTCAGATGCAAATTTTGTGTGTGTGTGTGTGTGTATGTTGCCATTCACAGGATTTATATTTAGCTTCATTATTCATTAACACCATCTTTTGCATTTGTTAAAAATGGTGGTAATTCGGGGAACTCTCTAACTGTCAACTCTGTTTCAAATGTCAATTGTGTGTGTGTGTGTGTGTGTGTGTGTGTGTGTGTGTGTGTGTGTGTGTGTGTGTGTGTGTGTGTGTGTATGTGTATGCAAACATGTGCGTTGATGTCTGTGTTGTCATTCACAGGATCTCTGGTTGGTGGTCAAGACAGGCGTCAGATGGCCCATATCCAGGAGTCCGTTGGAGAGACCAGTTCCCAGAGTGTGGTGGTCGCTGTGGACCGGTGATTACAATCTGCCTCCGCTCTCATGGAAGGGATTATTATAATTAATGGCTGCGAATTTTTTTTCTGTATTAAATTAATAATGTATTTTTTTGCTTGTACTTTTCAGAATTTTCACTGGTTCAACACGGCTAGATGGAAATGCAATTGGTATGTATGAGTTTATGTACACACACACACACACACACACACATTACATTACATTAGGTGCTTTTATTCAAAGCAAATTACAATAGAGGACACACAGATGACCCATATGGAATATAAACTGAAAATGAGCTGTGTACATGTAATTTTAACATGTACACATATAACCAGTGGATAAATTTGTCACTGGGTCTCTATTGGCCTATATACTATTTTAGTCTACCTTATCTAGCCTTTGTGTCCTGTGTCCTTTGTGTCCATGTGTATTCATTTTACAATACAAAGGAGACTACACTCAAAGGCTAATACTTATTTGCTGTTGTATTAAGAAAACAAAAACCATATACAAGACATGTGTGTCCAGTCAGGAAAAGGATCACAAAGTCACAAAGGCCTTTAATGAGTTGATGTGTTTATTACCAAATGTATAGTTCACATACCTGACAAAGCCCCACCATAAGCCTAAAAAGCACATATCCTGTAATAGCCATAAATCCCACTACACAACATACAAAGAACCTGTGTGTTCATTGGCACATGTGCCTGCTCCTGCAGTGGACTTCGTGCGGTGGCTGTGTGCCGTCTCCATGGACGAGCTGGCCTCTGCCCACCAGCCGCGCATGTTCAGCCTGCAGAAGATCGTGGAGATCTCCTACTACAACATGAACCGCATCAGGCTCCAGTGGTCCCGCATATGGCAGGTCATCGGAGACCATTTTAACAAGGTATTAATATGGGCAAACACTAATAAAACACTTGGCAAACACACCCAAAAGCACCGGCAGTCAAGCATAGTAAGCAAGGAGACACTGTCAGCAAGGAGAAGCTGGGGCATCATGACACTAACCCAGTGTGTCACATGCTAGATGAGGATGTTTTTTCTAAAAAAGTAATGGATTAAATACAAGGATACAAGGATGTTTTATCGTCACATGCATGGACATACTGGGTAGAGTAGGACATGCAGTGAAATTAGTGATTGGTTGTCTAAAAACTGCATGGGGAGGGGGGGAGTAAAGTGCATAGATTGTAGTTTGAGGATGGCTACCTGATAAAGGGAGGTAGAATGGGTGGGGGGGTGGGGGGGTATAAAGTGCATAAAGTGCATTTGGTGTTGGGAGGGAGGAGGAATGGCTAAGGTAACTTAGAGGGTGTGATGAACTTCCTAATAGGAGAGTCCCTTTGCTTTGTGAATGAAGCCTTGGGGCTGTTTCTGTTAGGATGTTTGCCACTCATTCGTTAGTGTGGCGTATCACCAATCCATGTGTTGGGTAACCACCCCCCCCCCTCCAGATATAGATCTTTTCAAGGAAACAGATAAGACCTTTTAATGAGCTTTTGTTGAGTTGTATTTACCGTCATCCCTGTTTGGTGTGTGTTTTTGAAAGACATCATTGTTTACATTGGTATACCCTGAAGTGCCATAGCCACATTTCAGGTTCCCCCCTCATAGGGTGCTCAAATAGTGTAATGAGTAGATAAAAGATGGTAAACATTACTGCTGCATGAATGCATCAGGAGCTGTCAGACCTGTGTGTGATGTATTAAACTTATGAGGGGAAACCCACAGCCAGTAAACATATTGACTTTCATAACCTTGTAACCTGAGCTCCATAACTGAGCAGCAACTTGACTCTGCAGGTTGGCTGTAACCCCAATGAGGACGTGGCCATCTTTGCTGTTGATTCCCTGAGGCAGCTCTCCATGAAGTTCCTTGAAAAGGGAGAGCTCGCAAACTTCCGCTTCCAGAAAGATTTCCTGCGGCCCTTTGAACATATCATGAAGAAGAACAGGTATTTCAACGATTCAAGGATTTCGTATTGTCAAAGCCTTATATATGCAGGACATATAGATATTTGAAAATACTGTTCTGCAGTCAACAGACAAGAATACAAGATTAAAACAATGTCAGAGGATAACTGATGACCGTGCATTCAGTGTCATGAGATGTGTGAAAGCACCATTTAATGTGCACAATAGAGGAGAGTTCAGACTACTGTGGTGCACCTGGCTACAGCACATGCAACGCAAATAGACAGGTGACCACTGGGACCCAGGTTTGAGTCCTGACCTCCTTCGGCCCTTTTTTCCAATCACAACCCATCTGTCTCTCCCACTCATTTAATCACTCTCCTTACTGTCCTGTCTCAAAAAAGGCAAAGAGCCAAAAATGCAGTGTAAAAGTTGAAAGAGTTTTTGGCGTCCTCAGAACAAGTTGATGTAAAACTCATATGCATTGACAATAGGTTACAAAAGGTGGCTAATCCAATCTGCAAAAGAATAAAATGTACCACAAATGAGAAATAGACTAGATGTCTGTCACTAAGTCTGGCTTATGCTCAATGCTTCCCCGCCCACCCCGCAGGTCTCCCACTATCAGGGACATGGTGATCCGCTGTGTGGCACAGATGGTGAACTCGCAGGCGGCCAACATCCGCTCCGGCTGGAAGAACATCTTCTCCGTGTTCCACCAGGCCGCCTCTGACCACGACGAGACCATTGTGGAGCTCGCCTTCCAGACCACTGGGCACATCGTCAGTAAGTAGCCCCCCCTCTTTACCTTTAGGTCACTATGGCCCTGTGGTGTACAATGCATCCACATGCACCACTGAAGGCTAACAGAAGGCATCAGAAGTAACAGAACAAGCGATACATTGCACTATGATGGTCATTATTGGTTTGATTCGTTTGTTGTTAAATTGATTTTAAATCTGTTTTCTTAATAATTTGTCAGTGTAGACCTTACTACTCCTGGCAGTTGAACTGTCTTTAATGTCAGCTGTTAACGCCATGAAAATTAAGACATGGCAAACAGCATCTTCCTCTCTCTGTGTCTTTCATACGCTCCGCCTGAGTTGTTCTTCCTCTTTCCTCAGCGAACACCTTTCAGCAGCACTTTGCAGCGGCGATTGACTCCTTCCAGGATGCAGTGAAGTGTCTGTCGGAGTTTGTGTGCAACGCCGCGTTCCCGGATACCAGCATGGAGGCCATACGCCTCATCCGGCACTGCGCCAAATACGTGTCTGACCGGCCACAGGTCCGTACCACAGTGCTCCCACTACAAAACACTTATTTATTTAAAAGTAAAACAGGTCAGAGGCACTCAAGATTGATGCATTAAACTTAATTTTTAGTCTACTAAAACATGCCTACATATTATGGCCAGGGCATTTCAAAGGGCCAAAAAGTGTAGGCATGTTTTGGAACCTAACAAATAAATTAATTGTAATGTGTCAATCTTGAGTGCCTTGGAATTTCCTACTTTCCTACTGATTGGAATTGGAATGATTGGAAACCATACATACATACATACGTTCAGTAGGGTGTTGCTCACACAGAAAAGCATGTTTAATTGGAGTCCATATCAAAGGCATATGTTTGAGATGTATTGGGAATCATTAAACACAATCATTAAACACTCTAGGTAGTGGTTGCAACTTGTATACTTCCTGTGATATAAATGTGCCATTATCTTGTATGACTTCACACTGAAACGGTTAACCAATAATATAACAGAAGTAAACAGTTTGGAACACACAAGCTGCGCTCTGATTGGCTGCACTGCTGTCACAGGCCCTGAGGGAGTACACCAGTGATGACATGAACGTGGCCCCCGGTGACCGGGTGTGGGTGCGAGGCTGGTTCCCCATCCTGTTCGAGCTCTCCTGCATCATCAACCGCTGCAAACTGGACGTGCGGACAAGGTAAGGGAAAGTGTGCCTGAGTGGGGTCATTTTAATCAAGGCAAAATGCTGTGGCTTCAATATGCCGTCGTTTTATTTCATGAGCCGAAATGGTGGTGAAATAAAACGATAGCATATTAAGCATACCACCTTGTGCACCTCACAAGTTGTGCATTTACAATCTAGTTTATCTGGGAGGGGTAAACCATGGGGCCACAGCAGGATGCCTGAATTGTGTGTTTGCGTGTGTGCTCATAACGTTATGACCGAATTCTAAGTTTGTGTTTTTAGCATGCATGTTGTTGATGTCTGAAATTTATGTCCGTGTCTGGAGTCATAAGTAAAGGCTGGAGTCATAAGTAAAGGCTGTGATGTGATGAACACCTCATGTGTGTGTGTGTGTGTATTTGTGTGTTTGTGTGTGTGTGTGTTACAGGGGTCTGACGGTTATGTTTGAGATAATGAAGAGCTACGGTAACACGTTTGAGAAGCACTGGTGGCACGACCTCTTCCGCATCATCTTCCGCATCTTTGACAACATGAAACTCCCCGAGCAACAGACTGAGGTGAGATCAGGGAAGGGTCAAATAGCAAAAGTCAAATACTGTGATGCCCCCCGCCCCTTGTATATCGCGGTTCACTTTTCCCCGTCCTGCTATATTGCAGATTTTTTTTTTTCATTAATATATGAATGCTATGTCACTATGCATGCTAAAGAAAAGTTTGTCAGAACAGTATTATAATTTATGCTAACTATACTGTAACATAGAAATATTGAATAAAATGCAGTAATAATTCAATAATACATACAGTAAATGTGTTAAAACATCTTAAACTATACAATAAAATGTTTTCTATATGGTGTCTTTGGGGGTTCTGGAACATAACTGCTGTGATAGACAGGGGAACACAAGTTTCAAACATGCTCCACTCTATTTTGATTGAAAGCCTCTATGCAACTGGGCTGTGGGGTTGCAGTGGTGTCTAGACTATGCATTATTATTGCATTATTACCATTTACTGCATTATTACTATAACATTGTAACCAATATTGTGCTATTGTGTTTTTAATTGCCTTCATCCTCTGCTGCTATTGTAGAAGACAGAGTGGATGACCACTACCTGCAACCACGCCCTGTACGCCATCTGTGACGTGTTCACGCAGTTCTACGAGCCGCTCAGCGAGATTTTGCTCGAGGATCTCTTCGTGCAGCTTCGGTGGTGTGTCAAACAAGGTAAGCCGCCATGGGCATCACTGATGGCACCCTTCACTAATACTTGATCACCTTGCAGGATCTTTGCCTTAGGGGGCAGTTTCGGACTATTGTTTTAGAGTGAGGACTAGTGTTATTTTATCTCTGCAACAAAATACCAGCCAGTTTATGACAGCGATTGAGTAATAGCTTCTGTGATTGAGCAATGACTTTCCTCTAATAGGAAGAGAACACACAACCAGCTAGGTGTTGCGGTTGTATAAATGGCTCCTTTCTATTATCTCCACAAGGAGCTACTGTATAAAGTCAAGTCAAAGTCCGCTTTATTGTCAAAAACCATACATACAGGTTGCACACACAGAATTTGAAATTGCAGAGACAGAATTTGAAATTGCAGACCTAAAGGACAGTGTAAAGGTTCGTCTGTGTTACAGCACAGCACAGTCTGCTGTGTTCCAGCTCTTGCATGTGGAGTGAAACTTGCATAAATTCCTTCCCTTGTAGACAATGAGCAACTGGCCCGGTCAGGGACTAACTGTCTGGAGAACCTGGTCATCCTGAACGGGGAGAAGTTCAACCCCGACGTGTGGAATGTCACCTGCACCTGCATGCTGGAGATCTTCCAGACCACCTGCCCCCACGCGTAAGCCCACGAGTCCCTCACTACCAATGAATGCATGTTTATACAAGTTCTGCTTCTGTCCTTGGTTGAAGAAGGCCATTACAGTGTCACACACCCATCTGCATTGCAACAAAGTTATTATTGGCAAAGCTTTATTACACAGTTGATGTTTGAACAGGGTCTGATGACGGTCATGTTGAGTGTTATTTATGACTGTTTGAAATGCCTTTTCCCCCGTAGGTTGTTGACATGGCGACCCGCAGGACAGGAAGAGGAGGTGGGAGATGGGAAACACATGGTGAGAGAACAGTCATTTGTGCAAACATAGCTTTCACCCACACACACCACACTACACCACACCCATACACCTAGTCACACCCAGATTGCAGATAACACCACCTACATACTGTTAATACAATGCAGCGTTTGAGAAACCGATGATTGCTTTCAGTTTTTTATTTCTCCTTGTTTTTATCCCAGCACCTCATGAAAGATTTGTTTTTACACTGTGTGTGTGTGTGTGTGTGTGTGTGTGTGTGTGTGTGTGTGTGTGTGTGTGTGTGTGTGTGTGTGTGTGTGTGTGTGTGTGTGTGTGTGTGTGTGTGTGTGTGTGTGTGTGTGTGTGTGTGTGTGTGTGTGTGTGTGTGTGTGTGTGTGTACGCGTGCAGGATGTAGACGGGGACTCTCTGTCCCAGAGCAGCTTTGAAAGGACACTGTCCGACCGTGGACAGAGCCAGATGTCCACCACCAGCGATGAGACCTGGAAGGGAAAGTCTCACACCAGTAAGCCATCAGCCACACCCTTACTCTCAAGTTTCCCCTCACCCTTCCCCCTAGGTCCCTCACCTCTCTCCTAGCTGCCTTCCATAAAGTCATAGGATATCTTCCTGTGATTGTTCTTATTCACCTTTTCTTTATGTCCAGTCTTTAAACATCATTTTCCATGCGTCACAACCTTTTTGTGGTGAAGTGTCTGAATATCGTCCTTCCATTACATTTCCTTTATCTTTCTTCTCTCTGACTCCTACATGTGCTGCTTATCGTCATCGTCACCATCTTCTCCATGTCTCTCTGTGTGTCCCCATCAAGTGTCACGCATTGGTCAGTGACCGTGTGTACGTGAACTCTTTTGCAGGGGTGTCTGACCAGAAGCTCTTTGCTGGTCTCCTCATTAAGTGTGTGGTGCAGCTGGAACTGATTCAGACCATCGACAACATAGTCTTCTTCCCAGCCACTAGCAAGAAGGAGGACGCAGAGAACATGGCGGCCGCACAGGTGCGTGGCAGAGAGAGACCCCAACCTGAGACTGTCCAGTGCTTCCTAGATTTTATTCTCGCGATATATCACTTAGGATAACACAGGATAACACTTTATTATTAGTTTGACTGAAACTGTTCTTGCATCACTGGGAGGCATGTTTAAGACAGCGACATATAAACTTCTGTGTACTTCTACACTTTTTTGACACATTGTTATCTTGCGCTATACTTTTAAGTGATTAAAAGAGATCGATTTCATTACACAGTCACAGACACGTATGTACAAATGGAGAAAAATAGAACAAAAGACAAACAACCAAAACGGAACAGTACCGAACCAAACAGAATGTTCTTTCTATGTTGTGTTTATGTAACAAAAGAAGATCCTAGTCACAGAATGAATGAGGTGAGCTGATGGTGCTAACTCATGGTTGTGTCTATCACTGTCTGTTCCGTCACAGAGGGATGCGTTGGAGGAGGGAGAGGGAGAGGGAGCGGAAGTATCAGGAGAGGCAGACCAAGGCATGTACAAGCACCTGGGCTCACAGCATCTCTTTAAGCTCCTCGACTGCCTTCTGGAGTCGCACACGTTCGCCCGAGACTTCAACTCCAACAACGAGCAGAGGACGGCGCTCTGGAGGGCAGGTATGTCTGTCGGATGTACCCTCAGGGTCATTTTGCATTCACATTAATATTTTAGATTTATTATTACAAATGCCACCTCCACCTCTACGGTTTAGTCCTTGGACCCTTGACCTGAGAGGGACAGTGGTGGGGTACCCTCTGTATTAAGGGCCATTTACACCAGGAAAGATAACTATAATGATGCAAGAGCCAAGAAAAATGAGGCGCACACAAGACTTGAGTATCACCAAAAGTGTATTGTAGCTGAAAATCAACACAAGAAGTTTGTGGATCTAAAACTGGAGTAATAGACGTTTCGGATCTAGTCCATCCTCAGTGTCTCCACTTTTGGTGATACTCAAGTCTTGTGTGCGCCTCATTTTTCTTGGCTCTTGTGTTCTGACTTTTTGTGAGCAGACGCACCAAGCAAGACATAGCTCAAAGTAGGCGCAGACGCCGACCTTCAACTATAATGATGCCAAACACAATCCACAGCCATTTACGGGAAGCCACACTACATTCTAATTTTACACTCATAGTAAAAATGTTGGCATTAAGATATTGTTCTTCAGTGTGGATACTCGTATAGTTATCGTCACAGTTTTTGGTGTGAACAGGCATTTAGCGTGTACTGTTGGTTATTTGTAAAGGTGTTTTCTGTATTATGTGATTTTACAAATGAGCACATTTTGACCTGTCCACCAGGGTTCAAGGGGAAGTCGAAGCCCAACCTGCTGAAGCAGGAGACCAGCAGTCTGGCCTGCAGCCTGCGCATCCTCTTCCGCATGTACTCAGACCACCATCTGCAGGACTCCTGGCCCGACATCCAGACCCGACTACTGCTGTGAGTGCACTTCCTGGCACGCCACTTTCTTCTCTAGCATGGAGGAAGGGGAGAGGAGGGAAGGATGTTGGCTAATGATGGTTTAAAGGCAGGCCCCTGACCTGAGTGTTTGCTTTGTCAGATGTGCTGAGGCAGGACCAAGACTAGCCGTTTGCAATGCATGTAGATGATATGGCCATGCACAGTCCATTTGTCTAAGTAATTGGAATCGCTCTCATTTTGATGTGATACGCCATGGGTCATTGAGTCGCTGAGTAAAATGTGTGTGTCTGTGCGTGTGTGTTTGCGCTCGTGTGTGTGTGTGTGTGTGTTTGCGCTTGTGTCTGTGCGTGTGTGTTTGCGCTCGTGTGTGTGTGTGTGTAGTGTCTGCAGTGAAGCCCTTGGCTACTTCATCAGTCTCACCTCAGAGAGCCACAGAGAGGCCTGGACCAGCTTACTGCTTCTGATGCTGACCAGGACACTGCGACTACCTGACGATAAGGTACAGCGTGCTTACAAGGAGGCTCACACACGCGTGATTTAGGCATTTTTATTATTCTCTGGGGGTATTATTTGTAAATAATCATTGTTTATTGCATGATGATCCTAATTAGGATAGTTTTTATTGCTACTGCAATATAATGCAGTACACAACACTAAAACACCCACATGCACACGTTAATAGATGAGTTGATGAAAACCAAATGAACACGAAAACAACATACCTTTCCATGTTTACATAAACTTATGGCATGTTAAATAAATAAAGAAAAAGGGGTTGTTCAAAGGCACATCTGTATCCCCGCCACCATGTTTGCATATGGGCCTTTACATATGGGGAAATGGAGGTGGATGTGTGAAGTGTGTGTTCCAGTTGGGAGAGTCCTTAATATAACCAGCTTCCTGGACCCACTACTGTTTGGTCTCCAAACAGGAAGGAGACAGCTGATAACTCAGCGAGTTTGAGACCTGACCTTTCAGATGTGAAAGGGGTCTTATGCAGGCAGAGAGGAGAGAGCCTCCAGCTCGTTTGAGCAGGACGACTTGTTCATTGTCCTGGTTGTAGCCAGAGGGAAAGCCCAACTGTGTTTTTTTTTTTGTTTGTTTGTTTTATTTTTAATTGCGTGGAGAAACCCCCATCAGTGATGTCATAGTGCTACCACGGAAAACATAAAAGTCCAGCCTGCTTCCGGGGATTCCTGCCACCGGCGTGTGTGTATTATAAAGCGGATGCATGCAAATAAACTGTTTTACATATTTTCCTATTGGAAAAACTTAAAACATCCACCATTTGGATATGTTGGCAGTGATGTGAAACACAGCTAGGCCAGCGCAACTATAGTACCACTAAGTCTACCAATTCTCAAACTGTGCTCCAAAACTCTTTGGATGGGAACCTGAATAAAAAATAAGCTTACTATGGGATTGTGTTTAAGTGTGCGGACCACTTCTTCAGTCTTTTAAAATATATATATATATATATGTGTGTGTGTGTGTGTGTGTGTGTGTGTGTGTGTGTGTGTGTGTGTGTGTGTGTGTGTGTGTGTGTGTGTGTGTGTGTGTGTGTGTGTATGTATATACATACATATACACATGTATCATGAATGGCTCCAACAGTTGTCTTCCTGTCTCCTTCCTGCCCCTGCAGTTCAGGCCCCACGCCTCCTGCTACTACCCCCACCTGTGCGAGATGATGCAGTTTGACCTGATCCCAGAGCTGCGAGCCGTGCTGCGCCGCTTCTTCCTCCGCATCGGCTCCGTCTTCCACATCGCCGCCCCTGACGCCTGCTCTCCTGCCCTGCAGCCCACACCCTGAAAGACCCCCACCCAACCCCCAATCATCACAGGAGGGGAGGGGGGGAGTGGTGCCAGAGGGACCCCGAAAACTCTTATGGTAGCAGCAGAGGACCCAGGGTTGAATGTCCAGGTGTGAGTGTGTGAGTGTGTGTGTGTGTGCGCGTGTGTGAGAGAGATAGAGAGAGAAAGAATATGGGACCGAGCGAGCACAACCCTCACCCTCTCCTAGGTTTGGCTAAAACAGACTATGCATGGGCCCTGGGAACAGTCAGAAAGACTGTCGACTCTGGGCTTATAAAGGTGTTTGGAATGGTTATTCTTCTTTCTTTCTTTCTTTCTTTCTTTCTTTTATTTTTTTTCTTCTCCAAGGGAAGGACGAGGGTACTTATTGAAATGTGTCACTGACTACCTGCTCACGTGACCCTACTAGAAGAGAGGGGAGAGAAGCACTGTGACCTTGTACAACTTTGCTCTCTTCTCTGCGCTGTCTGTGCACACCCTGTCCTGTCCAGATGTTATGTCAAGAGAAAGAAATCTTATAACAATAATTATTTATTACATTCATGTACCTGGGGGTTTGTTTGTTTGTTTGTTTGTTATTTTCGTTTATGTGATTTAACTTTTGCTTTTGTTTTTTGTTGTCAATGATTGTCTTCATGCTTTTTTTTAGACTGAACAAACAAGAAAATCAATTGTGGGAGAGAAAAGCAACAGCAGCGTACCATATCATCTTATCTGCTTATTTCTTTAGAATTTGGCTGTTGCAAAATAAGTTTTGTGCCTGGACGTGACTTTAACAAATGCGAAAACAAAGCGCATCCCTCTTGGGTGATGAACACAGAACTGGGTAAATGATGGTCCTGACCATCACTGGCTTTGTATAATTCTCTTGTTTAATACACAGAGGAGGCCTGAAATACTCCCTTTCCCCCGTAATCTGTAAAACCAACATTTGTTCATGACATCAGAGGAAGAAAGCAAACTATAACTCTAAACATCACTATAGTCCTCAGCTCTCACCATACAGACACACTACTGTTCTCTTGTTTATCCTGAAGGCTGGTGAGTGCTGAACCGTTTGCAGACTTCATTCATCATTTATTCTTTTTTTTCTTGATTTTAATTTTATTTACTTTTTTTAACATTTTAGTTCTGTTCTTTACATTCCTCCCCTGTTTGATTTCAACATTAGACATGTGTGGAATGTTTTAAAGCATTGTCATTTCTAAAATTGCCTTGAATCGAGTTATTCGCTTTGATGGAATGTGATCAGGTCATGGCATCTATGAAGAATTTTGTATTTCACAATTTGTTTTTATTTTTGCCTTTTGTTATTTTCCCCTATGATGATTTGTGCTGCAATGGCTGATTGAAAAGGAATGCCAACACACTCGCCTGTTGTTATGCCCAGTGGTGAACATGGAGGACTATTAAGTGCTTGTTCACTGTATGCAGTAACTGTCTATTACAAGTGAAACCATCAGTATTGAGCCTTCATATTATCCTGTACAATGTAAGCCCAAGATGTGTTTTTAAATGAGGATGTATTTAATTATTTGAAGTGCATTTAAATATTTTCTGAGAAGCATTCCTTCCCTTAAAAGTATGGATGTCTACTTTTCCTTCCCTGACAAAGGGGACTATAAATATATATAAATATATATATAGTATATGAAGAAATACAAACTGTAAAGTTTTCATGTAATATAGAAAAAAAATAAATGCGATACTATATACATATTGTGACGTAATCTTCCAAGCATTTGGTGAGGTAACCAATAAAGTTTCAATTCTGATCCATCTGTCAATGTGGATACATTGTATGTTGATGGAATGGTGGCCTTGGCAAACATCGATGACAGCAACTATTGTGTAACTGACAAACTAAACTGCATGCCTTTTACAAGCATGACCTTAAGTTCCCTCTTAAAAAATATCTCATATCTCGAAGGATTTTTGCATGATTAATCACATCAGCTGTTGTTAAAATAATTGGTTATATCTTAACTCATTGACATGTCACTGCCAAAATGTGTCATAAACTCCAGTGTGTTTGAACCACATTTATCCAAGTACAAGACATCAAGCTATTGCACCACAGCGTGGCGCTGCCATGTAATGAACGCATGGAATGTACGCCGAGCAATATCAGGGTAACAAAGGTTACCATAGAGCGTCCAAATTCTTTGTTTTGGGGATTCTTACTTTACTTGTGTAGTGGTGGTTAGCTGGCTGCCACGTTAACCTACACTGTGGTCTCAAACGGAAAATATCACAAGGTCTTAAAGATGCTTTTATTTCATATATCATTACTGTGGAAAGGGTAGCAGACCGGTAAGTTTAATTTACGTCAAATATTATGCCAGTCTATCTGCTTAATGTTGGAGCGCCATTCATACTAACAAATGGTTTCTGTAAATCAGATAGTAGGCTAGCCGATGTTAGCTTACATTCGCTGGTGAGAGTAGTTGAGAAGAGGGAGATATATTTTATTTGGTGTCTAAATAACCTAAAAGTATTATCACGTATAGGAATGGAATGAACTTGTATAAGACGTTAGTTTATATTGGTAATAACTATCCAACGGCAGTTTTACAAGGCTGCAAGCAAGGTTGAGCTGTGCTTCGCTAGTATTTCAGTTGGTTGTGGTAGGCGTCATTCACTGTCAGAACTGAGGGCGGAACATCCGTATGTCTGTCTGGATAGCCAATGCTGTACAACTGAGTTAACGATATTGAGGGCCTATCCTCTCGTTTGCTTTGCTACTGCAGCATTAGAAATGTCGGATTTTATCTCATCCCGACTGGAAACAGGCGTACTGAGACACAATCATGCTGCAGATTAAGGATTTCCTCCATGGAACATACTGAGCAAGTGGAACTAAGTTACCTTGTGGTCCTGACGGTAAGATGTGTCATTTTGACGTGTCTTGCGTTGTTTTATTTAGTTTTGTGGCCCGTATTATTGCGAAATGGCAAGCTGTGGAAAAGCTATGTCAGTGATCCGAGCCAGCTAATGGGAGAAACTGACGTAGATGGCTAGGATTGCACAGGAAATGTACTCTTGGATAACACGGATTTAAGAGAACAACGTAACGTTTGGCCTATGACTTCCTTATAAGCGATATGTTGTATTAAAACATGGGTACTTGGTGGTATTACATGTCTAGTACATGATAAAGACGTTTATGTTCGTGTCTTTAGTGTGAAATTTACAGAGACCTACCCTGTAGCCATACGTGAATTATCTACGTGTCAGAGGGAGAGCAGGGTGGCTTTTCACCAATATTAAACATTTTATTAAGTGAATTTTGCTTTATCTTCTGTTGTGCGCTTGGGAAATAGTAAGGCGTTGGAGACTTTCAACATGCAGTATACTACGTACGCTGACTGTAGCTTTTTGCATCTGGCTACACTAGCTAAGCTTTTCTTAATGTAACGTTGATTTGTGATGTTAGTTTGACCACCAAAACAGACTTCTCCGTCTGTTTACTTGTACATGGTAAGGAAGAAGTATCTGATAATCGATGTTAGAGTGGTAGCAAGACATGACAGCTCGGCTTGCCTGGAAAAAATCTCTCAACCAAGCATCGGTTGTACATGAAAGGATGGTCCCTTCTGTTACGTAATGGTGGTGGGCTGGGCTCTAAGCCAGCGTCGTTTATTATAGGCCCGTCCTATCAGAGCGATGGGAGGTAGGACCGGAGGTTTCTCTGGTAAATTCTCACACTTGTGTCCATACGCAGCTAAAATAGTTCACTGGCAAAAAGCAAAAATATCAGCGCGTCTTTACACTGACACTAAGGGTAGCGAACAGCTGGCATGAAATAAAAGATCACCAACAGTTCTCATTTGGTAAGAAGATTAATGTTATTAGCATTTTGCATGTTATTTGTTTAGGCTGTTGGGTCAAGCTCGGGGGTGTTGACATATCCTCGTGGTCAAACTAGGCTTAGTTAACAAAGTCTGTAATAAACCTTCCCAAACCAAAGATTGTTACTGGCATAGGGATGATCCTAAATTCTCCTTAAAATTCCTCTTCTACGTAGTTTGTGATTCATATTTTAGACTACAGCCTGGATTTGAATATATGAACACTTATTACATTAGTCACGAACTAGCCGTATTGTTTATAAAAGTGAGTATTTTGTTAGTTTTTTTTAGTGTTTGGGGTATTTCTTAAGCCTTGGCTCCTTAGATATTGCATGTTGCGTTCATGGAGCATGTTATGATTGTGTGTAAACAACTGGAACATCTCTCACATCACATCAGGTTAACTTCTTCATCAAGCACAAGTATTTCAATATTATTTTACGAAGTTGGATTGCATTTGACATCCTGAGTAAAGAAATAAAAAAAGTGTCCTTTCCTTGCTAGCCACCGTAACGACCAGGCTATCTCCGATATATAGTAAAGACCATTACATGCAAATGCTGCACTAGCCTACTCCGTTACGTCGCAAATCGTGATCTTTTCCATGTTACACCCGACTTATCTGTTAAACATTGACAACTACTCATTGTAAATGTTTTAATCACCTTAAAGAAGGCCAGTGGCGTAAGCTATCGTTTTGTCGCGAGGAGCGCGGGTCTGGCTCACCCACACTGTTCTCACGTGTTTGCCAGCGCTTTAATTTCTGGTGAGTCCCCTAATCTACCTCCCGCCACGCGAGGCAGACGCATGTGTTTTTAAGAAAAGAAACGTCTCGCAGATTCGATGTACTGATTTCAAGGTAATATTGCTTGTTTTAAAAATGTGTGTGTGTATATATATGCAAATAACTCCTTAGTTTACATTGACTGTTTTAATGTATGCTTCGTATTCACACATGCACAGACAGGGAAAAAGCCAAGTTAGTTCTGCTTTGATAGTTGGTTTTCCGTATTGCTGGAAATGCATTGCATTATCCCTGTATGTATCACAGATTGCCCGTGATATAGCCTGAATTAGACATGGCAATCAGAATTCTGTCCACGCAGTCCCTGCGAACACCCTAGCTGTTTAAAATTCACTCGTGTCAAGGTCAGTGGAGACTGGACTTCCCTCTTCTGTTTTTGAGCCAGAGGCTGGGAGAAAAACGTAGCCTTTCGTGGAGGGGCAGCAGGTGATGGCGGTACCATATGCTCCATAGCTCTAGCGCCCGCCCCGACTCCGCACCCCCCTCCCCCCTTTCCCCTAGTCAAGGCGGAGACTCCAAAGACTTGTGCTCAGAAAGCAACACTCCTCCACCATACCCCTGTCACATTTTTGTCTCCTTCTCTCACCTTGCCTGAACACACTGTGGGCAATGGGAGAGGAATGGAAAGGATTGTCAGTGTGGTCCTAACTTTCTGCCTTTCTCTCAGGTTGTAAACCAGTGCTGCAACCCTGGCTGAGTTTTGTTTCATCTGGGGCAACAAAGAGAAGACACAGATGAAGATCATCGAGAGCCCTCCTTGTGTCTGGTCCTTGATGTCAGCTTGGGACGTGTAAAGCCTCAGACGGGTGGAGTGAATAAGCCGCGCTCAGACAGTGGGATCACCGCCACCCACTGTGGATTGTTATTCTATTTAAAGGCAGTAATTAATCAGTTCAAAGAAGCAAATATGACTGAACAGGTAACGACTTACAGCAACAGAGAACTGGTGCTGTTTTACATAAACTACAAATTGAACCAGAAGAACTATCCCATCAGCCTCCTTGCGCTGACAGACGACACGGGTCGGACTGAGGGGGGGCAGGTGGGTGGGGAGAGCGAGCTGGGGACCGGTGCCACAGCGGTTACCACGACAACGACCACGACCACGACCACGACCAGCCCTCTGCCCAACGGCTCTGCCAACGGGACGAGCAGCCAGGGGGGCACCACGCCCCCACGGTCCCCGACGCTGGCGGCCTGCTCGGCGGGGCCGGACGCGGTCAAGGAGGCGCTGAGGGACTCGGCCAACGAGTTCGAGCTGCGCTACGCGCGAGCGTTCAGCGACCTCTCCTCGCAGCTACACATCACGCCGGCCACTGCCTACCAGAGCTTCGAGAGCGTCATGGACGAGGTGTTCCGGGACGGCGTCAACTGGGGCCGCGTGGTGGGCCTGTTCGCCTTCGGAGGCGCCCTGTGCGTGGAGTGCGTGGAGAAGGAGATGAGCTCCCTGGTGGGACGCATCGCCGACTGGATGACCGTCTACCTGGACGAACACATCCAGCCCTGGATCCAGAGCCAAGGCGGATGGGTAAGTGTGCTGCTTGAGTGCTGCTGTCTGAAAAGCCCGACTTCGGTTCCCTGTCAGGGGATTGCTGTTGATTATCTCAATTCAAAGACACATCTTTGAGTGGGGACTTTGACCTTAAAATGGGAACATTGAGATTTCAGAGTTGAGTCAGACTAGAAGATGCAACACCACAACAACTAGGCTAGTGTTGAAACCAGGTTCGGGGTCATGTGGTCACGTTGACGTCAGCTCATCTTTCCCCATCTGTGTCCAAGAGGTCAGTAGATTTGCACCCAGGACTATTTCAGGGACTCGAAGCCCAATGACGCATTGGATGATTGACTGGCCATTGATTTTTAGATCCCTTTTTAGTTTAGGTGAAATGAAATCTTGTTTCGCTGATTGAACTCTTCGATTGTTGGGACGCTTTTGCAGTTGGGTTGCCAGGCATCGGCAGAGGTGAAAGGTCATTTAGATAAAATGTGAATCGCACCAAAACAGACAAGTAGGGCATTGATCAACCCCATCGAGTGTTATTGCTGTAGCAGCTGGATTGAAGTAATGAGCTGTGCAAGAAGTGTGTGTGTGTGTGTGTGTCTAAATGTGTGTGATCAGATCACCCCTTTCTCTTTGTCTCTTTGTTTTCAATGTGTCTGTTGTTCCATCTCTTTCTTTTTTTTCCATTCTTTTTCCCCATTTTGTTTTGTTTTTTTTCCCTGCTGCTGGTCAGCTGTCCGTAGATGAAAGCTGTGCTCTCTCTGTAGGGTCATGTGAGAGAGGCTTTGTCCACTTGGACAGTGCAACTGCTTTTTGTGGGGCTTGTGGGAGGGGGAGGGAGGGCTGTTATGGAGGTGTACTGATCAGGTCAGCTGTTTTCCTTTGTGGTAGGGCTGGCTGGGTTATCGAGAGAATTTTTGTTGTAGGCGGTGGATGGGGGGTTGGCTGTTTGTAGGTTGGATTGGAATGGGATGCAGTGGGTAATATATATGTCAAAGTCAGCATCGTATTGGAAAGGTCATATTGACGCTAAGGAGTGATTGGATGCTATGCTGGTAGCTGCTGTTTGATTGGATGGCTACTGCCACTGTTTGTTTACCGAAATGGATTTTTAAGGAGAGGCGTGAGCAGAAAGTGTTTTCTAAGGACGCTTTCCAAGCAAGCTTATCAAGACGCCGTTATTGTTTGTAGTGGTGTGTCATTCTTCCCATTCAACCTGATGTCATTAGAATTTTTTTTTTCTTTTTGAGATTTTGCAGTGAGCACATCACTTAGCCTACATGGGTGTCTATTTTAAAGTTAGACACTCCTACACAAACCATCCCATTGTAACCTCATGTCACCACAATAGCTGCTTACACACATACACACTAAAGTAAACACTGCTTCCCTTTCTGCAGTCACTGGTGTGTGTACGTGTGAAGGTGTGTGTAGATGCTGGGCTGATTAAAGAAATGTCTGAATGGACTGAGTTGAGTTGCATGCAGGAGCTATGAATGGCGTGTGGCTGTTTCTGACAGCTCCGGTTTCAGTTCTCTTTATGGTTTCACAAACAAAAAAAAAGTAGAAGTTGTGTGTTGGATTGTGTCTTGCTGCTGATGTCATTTCCTTGTGTGCGATTCCAGAAAGAGAAGGGGGGAGAGAGAGAGAGAGAGAGAAAGACAGACAGAGAGAAAAGTGGTGTTCTAGTTTTTGTGGTTTTCAAGACAAAAGCCTTTCAGTGTTTTATGCCTGTTTAACTGGTGCACGTGTCAGTGTGTTACCTGTCCTTTGTCCCACTTAGAAACACACACACACACACACACACACACACGCACACACACTTTCCTACACAGTGTAGATTCCCTTTCCATTGTGTTGGTTATGATTGGGGGTGGCGGCGGGTGATCTAGATCCCTCGTATCATGCTCTTCCCTTTCCATGGCAGCGCGGCTGAGCAAAAGTCCCTCCGCCCTCCGCCCCCGGCACACACTCTCCTTCTGACTCTTATCACGAGCGCAGGGGTGTCCCCCGGCCAGCAGCAGGGGAAATCTGCCCTGCCCTGCCCTGCCCGCTCCCTGCCCTGCTCTGCCGTCTCCTCTCCTCTCGTCTCGTCCCCTCTCGTCTCGTCTCTCCCACTCACTCGCTCACTCGCTCATCTCTCTCATCAGACCTAAGGTGCATTTGCATTGGGGCCATTCCGAGTGTCTGTCGGTGTACAGTGTCTGTAAGTGCTACTGCGGTCTTCTTTCTTTTTTCTTAATTTCTTTATTAGTCTTTTCCTCCCCTTTTCTCTTTTTCTCTATTTCTCCATGTTCTGCTTTCTTTTACTCTTTGTCTTTCTTTCCTGTCCTGCTTTTCTTTTTTATATTGTGTCTTTCTTGTTTCAATGCCCTGCACCTGCACTGTTCTCAATGTCCTTTCTCTTTTCTCTCACTTTCTC
>CM059270.1:24144854-24149854 GCA_030347295.1 Setipinna tenuifilis | reverse complement strand
GCCCCTCTGCCTGTTCATTGGGTGGACGCGTTGCAGATTAGACGTGCAACAACATGGGCCAGCGTCACCAGCGCCACTGCAGTCATCCCCAGCCTGGCTTCCGTCTGCACACACACACACACACACACACACACATACACACACACACACACACTCCCCACCCACCCATCCGGGCCCCGGCTGCTTCTCCTCCCTCTCTCACTCACTCCTTCCCTCTCTCACTCTCTCGCTCCCTCCCTCTCTCCCTCTGTCACTCCCTCCCTCTGTCACTGCCTCTCTTCCTCTCCCTCTCTCATTGCCTCCCTCTCTCACTCTCTCCTCCCTCTGTCTCTCTCTCTCTTCCCTCTGTCTCTCCCTCCCTCTGTCTCTCTCTCCCTCCCTCTCTCTCTCTCTCTCCCTCCCTCCCTCTGTCTCTCTCTCCTCCCTCCCTCTGTCTCTCTCTCTCCTCCCTGCATCCACTCCATCTTTGTGTGGCATTATCAGTTTAGCTATCGATCAGCTTGACATGATCGCCGTATGTTCTGGACAGCAACCTGTCCATCACCCGCCTCCAGCGCCCCACCCCCACCCCCACCCCCACCCCCGCCCCGTACGCACACACACTCTCACTGATTCAAACAAACATGCTGCTGTTGGCAGTCGATCGCTGATATTGACAACCCCCCCACCCCTTGTTTGCGTGTGTGTGTGTGTGTGTGTGTGTGTGTGTGTGTGTGTGTGTGTGTGTGTGTGTGTTTGGGGGGGACAGGTGTGGCAGCGGTCTCAGCTTGGCGTTAGCCTGCGTTAAGGCTGAGCCAGATGCTGGTAATGGGTCTAAAGCGATTATTTCCGATAACAAAGGTTGCCTCCTACCCTCTTGTGTTCGCGATGGCATTTATTGTGTACGCGTGTGTGTTTATGTGTACATGTGTGTGTGTGTTTACGTGTACGTGTTCGTCGTATGTGTGTGTGTGTGTGTGTGTGTGTACGCGACGGTATGTTTTGGCAGACAGGAGGGTGTAGAGCAGACTGAGCACGTGATGGCCTTAAACAAAGGATCTACGGCACATACACACACACACGGGCGCGTGCACACATACACACATGCACGCACGCACACGCACACACACACACACACACACACATGCGCGCGCAGGCAGACGTATATTCCCCCGTGGTCCCCCAGGTGAAGCGCTGGTCCGTAAAGCCGCAGTGACGGCGACAGCAGACGGCTGGAAGCTGGGGGTGAACGATCCCAACGTCGCTCCAGCACACACACACACACACACACACACACACACACACAGCCTGGCTGCGCTCCACCCAACCCCGCCCGCCCGGCCGACACAACACACCACACCACACACTCGCACCCACCCACACCACACTCGCCTACACAAATCACACTCGCATACACACACACACACACACACACACACACACACACACACACACACACACACACAAAAGTCGCAGTTGCTGCCACCACTTCCTCTGCCAACGCCACCCACATTGACATGAGTTTAGCATTTGGTCAACGTACAACCACCCCCGCCCCCCCACCCCCCACTCCGTCCCCATCCCAATCCCAATCACTTAACTAGACGGCTTGTTTACGTTCTGTCCGAGGCCACCGTATGGGCGCTCTCTTTGTCAGCCCCGCATCGTGTCGCCCCGACTCATTATCATATCCAAGGTCAGGGCTCACCCCTGACCCCTTTGTGCTGCCGAGAATAACAAAAAGGCGTCAGGAGCAGGAGCAACCACCACCACCACCACCCCCCCACCACCACCACCCCCCCACTCCCCCCCAGCCCCTTCCATACGTGCTGCCATTGTGTGTGTGGCGCGCGCTCTGCTCTTTGTTTTTGCCGCCCCCCTTACATGCCTCACATGTATATGTTTTGGGGCAGGGCGTGGTTGATTGGAATTGTCTTTCGGGACATGCTTGATTGGAACTGTCTTTCAGGGTACCCCAGTGGCGTCTGTTTTTGAAGATTGTGTGTGTGTGTGTGTGTGTGTGTGTGTGTGTGCGCGTGTGTGTGTGCGCGTGTGCGCACGCGCAATTTGAGGTGCTCTGTGTTTACATTTGTCTATTGTGTACGCTACTGCAACTGTATTGGTGTTTGAGTGCAGTAGTGTAGTGCATTCCTGACATGTGTCTGCATGTGCTGTCTGTGTGATGGTGTTTGAGTTGCTTTGTGTATATTTGTGTGTGTGTTTTTATGGACTGAAGCTTATATGATGCTGTGTACGGTATTGACATCTTTTTGTTGTCATGGTGCAGGTATGGCTCTGTTGTGGACAGACTTTTTTTTTTTTTTTTTTAAACGTACAGACTGTCTGTTTGTGAGTGTGATTTGTCCAAGTGTGTGTGTGTGTATGTGTTGTGTCCTCCAGTGCGTTGTGTGCTGGTGTTTGTAAGTGTGTATGTGTGCAGCGTGTCCTCTGTGTGCATCTGTGCCTTTGCCTGTGTGTGGCGTGTGATTGAGTGGAAACAGCAGCAAACAGATGGTGTGATTCAGAGTCTTCTCCAGCCCTGTCGCCAGCACATGTGAGTGGAGAAGGAGAGGGAAGGAGAGAGAAAAAGAGAGAGAGAAAAGAGAAGAGAAGAGGAGAGAGGGAGAGCGAAGGAGGAGGGTACAAAAGGCTGGGCCGTTCCACTCGTCAGGGTTGCAGGGGGGTGGTTGGAAGATGTTTTGCAGAGGAAAGTGCACATTCACCTCCACCTGAGCAGCAGAGGAGTGGAGCGCTCCATGACTGCAGGGTCACGGAGGGGCTGACCCCGACTCATCCCAGCTCACGTCACGCGTCACAAGGGAAAGACTAAATCTGTCAGAGAGGGGGGGTGAGGGGGGTGGGGGTTGGCGAGACAGGTTGGGGTGGGGTGTGGTGGGGTGGGGCAGGGCGCAGGCGTATGAAATTGCTGCTCTTCTTCTGCAGAAAGGCAGAGCTACAGGGGGAGTGCATTGTAAATTTAATGGTACGATGTGAGATGTTTACAATAGGTGCTGCTTGCACCCTGGCAGGATGACAAGTCACACACTGTGTGTGTGTGTGTGTGTGTGTGTGTGTGTGTGTGTGTGTGTGTGTGTGTGTGTGTGTGTGTGTGTGTGTGTGTGTGTGTGTGTGTCTGTGTGGGGAATGGGTCTCATTAGGTTTTACAGTGTGTGCTTAGCCTCCCTGGTGGTGATGAGATGCTTACTGCGTGCACAGATTGCAGCAGAGATGTTTTCCTCACATTCACTGTAGCCTCATGACTAACCATGAGCTGTGTGTGCTAGTGCGCATGTTTGTGTGCGCGTGTTTGTGTGCGCGTGTGTGTGTGTGCATGCATGTGTGCGAAAGGGAGAGAGCAAGTATGCAGCTTAAATTGACAGTGTGGCATGTGATGTGTGTTTGTGTGCGCATGTGTGCTTGGCTGTATGGGGGCATTTGCACTCACACGTGAGTGTTTTTTTTTCTCTTTTTTTCTCCCTGTGGTGTGTTTACATTTATTCATAGACTACACTTACACATACGTATGTGTCTGTGTGCATGTGTGCATTTCATAGCCTTCACTCCCCCAACAGATTGGCCCATCTCTCTCTCTCTCTCTCTCTCTCTCTCTCTCTCTCTCTTTCTCTCTCTCTCTCTCTCGCTCTCTCTCTCTCTCTGTCTCCCTCTCTCTCTCTTCCTGTCTGTCTTTCTGTCCCTCTCACTGTCCTTCTCTGTCTCCCTTTCCCTCTGTCACTCTCTCTCTCCTCTCCTCTCTCTTTTTTTTCTCTCTCCCTCTCTCTCACTATCCCCCCCCCCCTTTTTCTCTCTGCCCCTCTCTCTATCTCTCCCTCTTTCTCTCTCTTCCCGTCTCTCCCTCTCTCGCTCTTATCTATTTATAGGCTGAGTCTGTGGTGGTCACTCATGCGGAAGAGTGACCTGCCGCTCCGCTCTGGCCCAGGCTGCTCCTAATGCACTCTAATGCAGCTTAGCCACCACCGAACCGCCAGGCAATTAGCCACGCAGCAATTAGCCGTCGATAGCGGCCCCTAACACACAGCTGAGCCGAGGCTAACCGGCTAACCCTTTAGACTGCCAGCGCTTAGCCGGGGGTTTGAAACTGCAGCTGGGAACATCAGGGACACTTTATAATCTCTCTCTACATATCTATTTATATTATTGTAATATAATTTTTTTTGAGGATGAGGTATTTTTGTGCCGTTCTAAAATGGTGTTTTTTGTTTTGATTTTGTTTTTTTTTGTTTTGTTTTTTTTACATTAATCACACAGGGCTGTGGATGCTGTCTGCCTGAGCTGTGCAGGTGCTGAGATGCAGGAAGCAAAAGACAGTGTAATTAGAAACAAAAACAAACTTCCAATGAAAAAGCAAGGCAATGAATGCACTCAAGTAAAAAAGATGCTTCTAAAGCTCTAGAAATGGTGAAAGAATATTTAGACCCATCCCTTCCTTGCCATTTTGGAACGTAAACAATAAATGTGTTCCCCAGACGCTGCCAGGAACTTCTCCCCTTCCGGGCGTCCTCCTGCCTGCCTGCGTGCATGCGTGTGTGTGTGTGTGTGTGTGTGTGTCAGGGCCCTTTTCTCCGTGCCTAATTCTGCCTGCCTGGCTCTCCCTGGCTCTGCCCCTGCGTCCGCTTGCACCTCCACCTCCGCCTCCGCTAGTCGTGCCTCTTGGCCTGCAGGGCGCCGAGTCAAGTCGTGCCGAGAGCCACTAGACTACTCCACCACTAGACTGCGCCGATCGCTCCCGCTGCTGCTGCCGCATCCTCCTGCTATAGCCGGATACACGACTCCCAGCGCTGTGCCAGACACCCACTGCCTGACTGCTGACTGTGTGTGTGTGTGTGTATGTGCGTGTGTGTGTGTGTGTGTGTGTGTGTGTGCGTGCGCGTGTGTGTGTGCGTGCGCGTGTGTGTGTGTGTGCGCATGTGCGTGTGTGTAAGAGAGGCCATAGAGCTAATAGCTTGTTCGTCTCTCAGGTAAGCCCTGGCCTCTAGAGTCAGAGAGGCAGGCTAGACAGAGAC
>CM059270.1:24112354-24137354 GCA_030347295.1 Setipinna tenuifilis | reverse complement strand
GATCTGCAGTCGCATCAAACGGCTTTTGTGACACCCACGACGTTCCTACCATTCCTGTTTTGTCAGAGTACAGTGGAGGACATGATTTATGTGTGTGTGTGTGTGTGTGTGTGTGTGTGTGTGTGTGTGTGTGTGTGTGTGTGTGTGTGTTTCCTCCTATCAGGCCTGTGGTAAGGCGTTGGCTACACTGCTCTGTGTGAAATGTGACTCTGTAATCATCTGTCAAAAGGCCTTACATTTTTTAGAAGCCTGAACGTATACTCACTCTCTCACACACACACACACACACTCAGACATTCTCTTACATGCACACACACCTACCCTCCCAACACACACACGCACACCCAGACACACACAAACCCTACCTTTGCTTAGTTCACAGTGAGGTCAGCATGGAATGTGTTGTATGAATCTGAGACTGACTTGGTATCAATCTTACTCATACACCTAAGTGTGTGTCTGTGTCTTTGTGTCTGTGTGTGTCTGTGTGTGCGTGCGTGCGTGTGTGTGTGTGTACGCCTGTGCGTGTCCTTTTACATTCATTTGCATCCCACACACAACCTCACCCATCTGCTCTGTAGTCTATAGTTTTTTTAAACCTCACGCCTTCTCCAGGGTGTAGACTCGCGATGTCTCATATTAAAGCGCTCGCACTCCGATGATGTCATTGGGAGTGCAGGGTGGACTGGACGAGGAGGTGAGTCAGTCAGATTCATGTCGTTCCTCTAAGGCCTCGTCAGTAGTAACTGTCAGTCAGTTAGTTAGTCAGTAAGTCAGTTAGCAGCTGATTGGCCATATATATACCCGTGGTAACAATTACCCATCAGTCCTGTGTCAGTAGGTGCCTGATGGTTAGTGTATTGACTATTTTAGTGTGATTGTCTTTGTCATGAATCTGTGTCATTTTCTGGCACTGGCATTAATGCACCAACGGGTTGGCAGGTTTTTGGGTCAGTGCATCACCATTACGTCAGACTCAGCATTTTCTTCTTTTTCTCTCTTTACTGTCTGTCTGTCCCTTTATTTATCTCTCTCTCTCTCTTTCTCTCTCTATCTCTCTCTCTCTCTCTGATAACCTCACTCACTCTCTCTCCCTGTCTTTCAGCTCCTCTGCACATGTAGTGTGTTATCAGTGCCCAGCAGTCTGTTGGCGGCCCCTCCTCTCCCTCACAGAATCAGTTCCCCTGAACTGGCTTTCTAGGTCTTCCCCAGAAGCATGTAGTCCATCACGCACTCTAACACTCTCACACACACACACATACACACACACACGCATGCATCCATGCATGCACACAAAGCTGCACCCAGATACAGAGACATACATATAGTAACATACACACAAATACATACACACACACACACACACACACACGCACGCATACACACAGACCAGCCAAACATAGACATGCACACACATCAAGCTCACACACTCACATACACAGGACGAACACATTCTGCAGGCACCTGAACAAAGCTCTGCTGTTTTCCACACCGCTGCCGCCCCTCTGTCGGGCCTCACACCTGCGCTCAGGTGATGGTGTCCCTCAGGTGGCCTCAGTGGGATTTAGGGTGGCACTTAGTGTGTCTGGGTGTTTGTGTGAGAGTGGGTGTGTGAGAGTGGGTGTGTGAGAGTGGGTGTGTGAGTGTGGGTGTGTGAGTGTGTGTGTGTGAGAGTGTGTATGTGTGGGTGTGTGTGTGTTTTTTTGGTTTGTTTCCCGCCTCTGAATGTAAAGCCGCGTGTCGCGGCCCAGACGCCAGCGAGACAAGAGGGTGGCGGTAGATGAGAGGCGGTAGATAATTCCCCCCCCCCACCCCCTCCCTCGCTCACAACCCCAACCCAAGGCCTGGGCCCCTGTAGCTTCAGATAAAGAGTGCCAGGCCGTCAGAGTGTACCAGCCTCGTCTCTGAAAAAATGTGGAAAAAAACAACATTAAACCAAACAGCCATGACAAAAAAAAAAAGTTTGTTTTGTCGGATTTGTCCGATAAGGAGGAGAGACCAGAAGTGTTTTGTTTCCACTTGTCCACCGTGGGTTTGTTTTTTGTTTTTTACCCTGCCCTCGTTTGCCACAGCCTCTTTCCCACAGCTCAGGTTCAGGAAAAAAACTGGTCCCTTTTCTGCTGTGTCGCACAAGGCGTTAGCAAGATGACCTCAGGTTACACAAGTGTGTGTGTGTGTGTGTGTGTGTGTGTGTGTGTGTGTGTGTGGGTGTTTGCAAACCTGAGGAATGTGAATGACGTGTTCATTCATTTCGTAATCTGACCCTCGTGTCTGGCATATTTTGCCCATGATAACTTTGCCCTTCATCTCGCCGAGGTTCTTTTGGGTTTGTTTGTTTTTTATTTGTTTTATTTGGGTTTTTATCTAACCCTGGAGAATATTTTACTGAGAACAAACAGTCTGTAAAGGGGTTTCAGGGATAGATTCTGGGATAGATAGATAGATGTTTTTCATTTGTTGTTGTAGTCCTTACAGAGTACAGGAATCAAGTTTTCATCTCAGCTCAAATGTAGCTTGCTGAAAGACCTATTTGTCTGAGTGTCCCTGTTAAGCGCACTATTGTGCTCGGTGCAGGAGAGCCTGTTCAAGCCCATGTAATCCAAAGGGCCTTGGTGCTCCAGTCCCAAATTCCGCACTGAGGTGCCCAAGGGAGGGAGGCGTTCAGTCAGGCCGCTCAGACTGAGAGCTGCGCGCCCTCTGGTGTTGGGAAGCGGTACTGCAGGCCAGAGAGCTGCCTCTCTAGTGCAACCAAACTGCCTGACAAGCCAGGGGGCGGGGCCAGAGAGGCCACTGCCGGGAAAGAATGTGAGATGCAGTAGTGATTCGCGTGGGATGACCCAAAAAAAAAAAGGCAACAAATAATCGTTACCATAGCGATAAATTGGGTATTTTTCACCACCTATTCTTAGATCTGAAGTGTAATGCATGACTACCACTTCTCTTTTTTTTTTTTTTTTTCAACTTAATATTTTTTGACTCACTGGGAAATTTCCGTTCATCAGTTGTGATCTTTTCACGCTAAGCCTTATGCAAATTACTTAGTGACTTCTCCCACTTTGCTGGGAATGGTGGAAATTTCCTCTGACTGTTTGTGGTCTAGCTTGTGTGCTAGTACTGAGTGTGGTTTTATCGATGGGGGTGGGGGGGTTGGGTAGTGTGGGGGGAGGACCTGTGCAGCGCTGTGGTGGTGTGGGGGGAGGCCCTGTGCAGCGCTGCGGTGGTGTGTGAGAGCGAGCTGCGGTCTGCGTGTGGGCTGAATGGGGGTGTCCTGACAAGACGCGCAGGTGAAATCCCAGAGGGACACGCTTATCTGATCACAGGCCCACATCTGCTTTCATTCTCAACAACAGACAGCACTTACCTTTGAACTCCCACTGCACGCTTACTGATGGGGCTAGATGACTACTGCGGTGGGAGAGGTTGAAAGTATGGTTAGGCTGGCTTGTTTTTGTTTTGTATTGTTTTGTTTTTTCAACATGAAAAATGTCATTGAACTTTTGTTATTTTAACACCTTGTGTGTGTGCGTGAGGGTGCATGCATGTGAGTGTAAGTGTGCGTGTGTGTGTGACGGTGAGTGTGTGCGTGTGTGTGTGTGTGTGAGTGAGTGTGTGTGTGAGTGACCATAGGTTTCCAGCAGATTCCTGATTGTGTCGTTGTATTTACCTATTCCCTCTTTCTCTCGTGTGTCCCTGCAGGACCGCTTCGCCGAGATCTTCGGAAAGGACGCGGCCGCAGAGGCCCGGAGGTCTCAGGAGGGCTTCAAGAAGTGGCTGTTGGCGGGCGTAACCCTGGTGACCGGGGTCGTGGTGGGGTCACTCATCGCCCAGAAGCGTCTGTGAGCCGCAAGGGACAGTCACCTGACCTAAAACATGAAGGAACGACATGTTCAGAAATATATATATATACACACACATATATATATATATATATATTATTTGTTTTCTTTCCCTTTTGCCAAGAATCTTCATGTTTACATATATGCTCCTGCCACCATTTCCACAACTAGTACCACCACCACCACAACCTACCCACAGCACACCAGGAAGCCTGGCCCGCTGGGCAGACAGTGCCTGGATCCTGCCGCCACCATCATGACCACCATGCCACTCACAGACACAGGGACTCTGCTGTTTAGTGGGACTAGAGCAGACATTGTGAGTGGCACAGCTCAAGTCAAGTTGACTAAACTCCCGACCTCCCGATCACCTTAACACACAGGGGGAAAGAGAGGCTCAAAAAGGAGCATTAAAAGAGTGGACCAAACTTACATTGTTTTCCTTTCCTTGTTCTGTTTTTTTTTTTTTTTTTGTCGTTGTTGTTTCCTTACTAGTTTTGTTTTTTGTTTGTAAAGCAAGTGCAGATTTTATCAGTTTCACAAAGTGAAATAAAAGCTTGGAAGTCTTGAGTTGGTTATGAAGGCTTAAACAGAACAGACTCTGACTCGATTTGAAATAAGCCTGGTTGGTTGGCAGTGCAGTTAATTCATAACCCGTTTGTAGTTTTTGTATGTATCTATTTTCTACTGCTGTGGATCCTCTAATGTCTCTCGGGCGTCACTTTTAAATGCCTCTTCTGTCCCTCATTCCTTGACGCTGCTGCATCATGGCCTGCAAAATGGCAAAGCAACCAAGCACTGACATGCTATACAATGCTAGTAATTTGGTATGTTTTGGTTCCAACTCGCAAGGTTTGCATGTTGTGTTTTGTTTTGTTTTGGGTTTTTTTTTTTCTTCTTCTTTAGTTTGTTTTCTTCAGATTTGAGAGTGTGCATTTTGTGGAAGGAAAGTTGTGTGTTGGGGCAGAGGTTATCCTTCCTTTTTTTTGTCAGGAAAATATTGTCAGCACATCAGTCAAAAAAAAAAATTATGTTCTTTAACAGGTGCAACCAAGGGGAGTTGTTGTATGCATGTCTGTTTTGTTGTTTTAAACCCCTAAATATTAAAAATATGTCCACTTTATTTTTGATTTGTCAAACGGATAGATTTACCTTTGTTTGATCATCTTAAAACCCATGTCAGGGCATACCACCGATAATCACATATTAACACAGCTATAAAGTAAAAAAGCATCAGGGTGTCTCCTAATTACATCTTCAGACTTAGTTTCAGTTTTCCAGTAACAGAGTGGCTACTTGCCAGTAAGTACCGAACTGTGCTGCGATACAAAGGCAGTAGCCTACATGTCGGAGGCTCTGTCTGGTCTGAGTATGACTGTGTTGCGGGAGAGGAAGTCCAGATATGGAGCAAGTCTGACACCACCTTAACCCAGAGCTGTAGGAGCAGAGTCATAGCTCATCAACAGGCAACTGCGTGGGCCTCCCAGACCACTAAAGGGCCTTGCATGGCTGGCAACCTTTAAACTACAGCAGGTCTAACACTGTTTTCAATAAAACTGGTACGTTTCTGCTTGGGGGGGCTGCCACATAGTCTAGGATCGTGTCTGTGTGAGAGTAATACTTTATGTTAAGAAAGAGTTTGATCTGATGAAGAAGGTCCTTAATAGCACAGTAAACCATGTTGATGTCCAAGAATAGGCTACACATGTCTTTGATGAGAAGAAGGTAAATGAGAGGAACATGGACACACTGCAACTGCAGATACAGCTTCACATTCAATGGGTCCTTACAGTAAGCACAGACTGGTATTTTTGGGGGGAGTGGGGGGTGGTTAATTAACCACTGTAACGCCTGCCTGCCTGCCATCTCAGACCTCACTGACGGGCGGAAAGCACGGCATTAATTCTTTAACGCCTCGCTGCCAGAACAGCTAACGGCGTGCGTCACTCAACGCAAGACCACCTGCTGTTGGGAGAATAACTAATGTCAAACTGCCCCAGACGGCAAGAAAACAATTTCCTGGCTCCCGAGCATGTTTAATTTAACCGTAGAGGTGTTTGTCGTCTCCTATTAGAGGTGTTTGGCAAGAAAGCTAAGTGAAGTGAGGAGAGATGAGAGAAGACAGATATGGTTGAAGGGCGTGTCAGAGCAGGTGAATCTAACCCCCAACCCCCCAATTTTATCTCTTGACTCCTTTGGGAGAACAGCGTCTTTTGGTCTGTCACTCAAATGCCACCGAGCCTAAAGTCTGTGCCCTCCTGTGAGACTCGACCTAAAAATCTAAATATCAGTCCTCCTTAGCGGCATTTGACATGTGGAGCAGGCCTAACCGTTTGTGACAGCGCTTACAAATATTGCACGCGCAAACAATCCAGCTGTGACATCACAGGCCCTGACATTTTTTCCCCTTAATTTCGAGTAGCCAATTTTTTTGCTTTTTTCCCCATACTGGTTTTATTTTGTACAATCCCTTATGTCATACAGTCTTATAACTTCTACTTGGCTTTTCCTCAGATATAGGTGAGTTTATAACGTCAACAACACTCACCCGCCTGAAGTATTTGACATTGCTGCTCCGTATTCACTGACAGACTGCAGAAGACATTCCGTGTGAAATAAAAGTGCTGCTTGCATGCTTCAGCCACGTTTCTCACAACATAGACTGCCAAGAAACCAACCCTTTCCCTTCACTTGTCCGTGTGAGTGCATCGTTTGTTTGGATACTTGATGGAAAGTTTCAGCAAGTTTTTACTTTGAACTTGCATTGGCAAGCATTGGCACGACACTATGTAAAGTAGCTAACTTAAAATTACCTTTAGAGTAGCAAAAATAGATTAGGTAAATATTTAAACATCTGATTATTTCCAAATGTTATATTTCGTGTAAACAGATAGTGTTCCTTGCTATTGCCTTAAACTCCATCATTTCTTTTGTTGACGTGTATATTTAAGTCATTGTGTTTTAGGAAAATGCAACAGAAAATAGAAAGTTTAAAAAAAAAAGAGAAAATATTTTTTTAAAGTTTTGATTTATTTTTTTTCCCATCCATAGTTTAATTTAAGCAAACCTGGGCAAAAAACAATAACTTAAATGGGTTGTTCGATGTTTTAGAAACTTATTTAATGTCTGAAAAAAAATAAAAGACCCATAATCACAGTTGTTGCCTATTGCTTTTTTTTCTTGCCAAGGTGTGGGGATAAAGTGCCTGACAAGTACAGGTTGGAGGAGACTAGTGACCCTACTCCAGGTCTGTTCAGTGAGGCATACACATGTGATATTAATGATCCTTTAAATGAATATTCAAAACAAAATGAAAAAGTCATGCTGACCCCAAGGTCAACAGGGTGGCAAAGGTGGAGAGCGACAACAGGTCTCTAAATATGAATAGGTTAATGTCTGTCCGTGTCCCCCCCCCCCCCCCCCCCCAAGAAGTCACAGAAGTCATTAAAAGCACACATGAATGTTTTGCAACGTAAGGTTTACTTTTTAGCCGCCATGTGAGACATTTTACCAGTACATTCAATGGAACAGTGGAACAGTGTGTTTGGATATGTCAGCTAAAAATAAGGGGAAAAGGTCAGGTCACAACTAAACAGCCTTACAAGGGTGCCTGCATACACCCTTACATTTTACAGACACATCACCACACATCTATACATTATTTGAAGCCAAAACAGAGAACTTATTGAAAAGATATTATTAAAATGTTTGATATTAACGCCCCCACCTCCATGGTGCCTGAGTGAGTGAGTGAGTGAGTCCGTGAAACACTGGACGGCAGGTGAAATGGCAAAGGAGGAGACCTCAGGGTCAGTATGCGTCATCCTTGCTTATGAATGCTGTTGGACGGTTCAGGTTGTGGAATCATATGGTGTGCGACACAGACGGTAACCACATATCGTTGAGTTAGGACTCCCTTACAGGAGAGATTCATTGGCAGATATGTACAGGAAGGCTGTTGACGTGTGACGTCCCACTCTGCCTGAGGACACACACACACACGGACACACACACGGACACACACACGGACACATACACGGACACACACACACACGGACACACACACACACACACACTCACACGGACGGACACACACACACACACACACACACACACTCACACGGACGGACACACACACACACACACACTCACACTCATGCAAACACACACGCTCACTCACTCACACACACACGCGCGGAGTGGTTTCGAACGCAGGTTTACTTCCACTGTTTCTTCTCGTAGTCCCACTGGGAGCCGAAGCCCTCGATGGGGTTGACCCTCATGTCCAACATGCGCTGGTACTGCTTCGCCTTCCACTCGGGGTCGAAGGTGCGGGGGGTGGCAGGGTAGACTGTCAGGACAGACAGAAATGAGGGTGTTTTTTTTAATGGTAACAAAATAGATACTGCACGGTTTTAAGAGAAAAAGTAATTTTACAATTGGGGAAAAAAAAAACACCTGCAAATGCTCAGATTTGTTTTATCCAAAAATCTGTTCTAGTATTATTATAGTTTGTTTTATAGAGGCATGCTGATTCTAAAGTGAGGTATCTTTGTTCCTTTTTAAAAAAAATCTAAATCAGCCTTCCACCTTTAAAAGGAGATTATTTTGACCAAATTGCATTAGATTAATGTGCCTTTATTCGAAACCAGCAAAAACAAAGACCTTCAATGTTCAACAGGTAATGGAGGTTTCTTTGAAGGAGAGCTGTAAGGTGCCCAAATGACATGGGGTTTTGCCCCATTGCAAGGCACAGTAGTGTAGCTACCCACAACAGCCACCACAGGCAGGCAACAGCTTGGGACCCCCTGCCTGCTATTAAATAGCCTTGCAGGTCTGACAACCTTTGAACTATACCAGTAATAAGAAGCTTTTAAAGAACGTGGTTGGTTTTGGCCTTAAGGCCCCAACATCTAGAGTCCAGAATTGCCTCTGTGTGGGCAGCATCTTTCACCAGTGCCACAGTATGTCCGGCCGAGTGCCCACTCACCGTAGAAGCTCTGCCAGATGACGATGAGGCCGGTGATGCCGAAGAAGAAGAGCATGCCGGCCACCACCGTCTTCCACTCCCCGTCAGGCTTCTTCATCTCCGCATACGTGCTCTTGAACGAGATCCTGTACACTGAGGAGTGAGACAGACACACACACACACACAGAAGCCATTAGGGTATGATAGAGGGAGTACAAAAAACAACTATGTATTGATTATATTTTTATTAGCATATTTATTATTATTATTATTATCATCATTATCATTATCATCATCATCATCAGTAGTAGTAGTAGTAGTACCACTACTTCTAATAATACTAGTAGTAGCAGCATGTAGTGTATGTGCGTGTACGGTAGTAGTAGTGTGTGTAGTATTGTGTGTGTGTGTGGGTGTGGGTGTGTGGCTGTGGGTGTAGTAGTAGTGTACGTGCGTAGTAGTGTGTATGTGTGTGTGTGTGTGTGTGTGTGTGTGTGTGTGTGTGTGTGTGTGTGTGTGTGTGTGTAGTAGTGTGCGTGTCTGAGTCTGAGCTAAAGAGTACTGACAGGCCATCTTCTCCTCGTTGCTGAGCTGTGTCCAGGGCCCCTTCTCTTTCTGCTTGAGGCTCTTCTCCGTGGCCGAGAGCTCGTCCTTGTAGACCTTGTCGGGCAGCGGGGTGTCAATGCGGTCCCAGTACATGGGCACCGACATGTCCGCCTGCTCCACCGCTGACATGGGCAGAGGGTGGGGGAGAGACATGGGGAAGGACGGGGGTGGTTAGGTCACAGGCCGATGTGCATGGTGTCATTTGTGTGAATTATAAGATTATGAGACCATAGACATTAGATGTTACATAATTTCAAATTTGGAATTTGTAAGAAATGGTACTTAAATTAAAGCCTTAACCTTATGCTTTAACATCAAAGCATCACTATTTCTCTCTTGGGATCTTGTTATAATAAAAGTTCCCTTTGTTCAATTATGGAGATGTCTGGTTAAGAAAGGTCTCTGTATACAACAGTGCCATCTGCTGTTCAAAAAGGAACATACAATTTAAAATACAAAAACTTATCTACCTATTTTAGCTGGATTTAATACCAATAAATTTCAATGTAGGAATTTGATATTTTTTAAGATTGCAAATAGATAGAACTTTTTAAAACAATTCCTCTTTTTTGTCATAATAACAACCCTTACACTGTTCATTTATCAGTGAAGTAGCAACAATAGCAAAAGAAAGTAATTATGCCGTTACCATGGCCATGGCTCGCCATCCTGACATTGCTAGTGGTCAGCCCCATGATCCCACGCCTGGTCAGCAGGCTTCCCAAACGTCCAGCGGTCAACTGCAGCATCTGAGAGGGGGGCAAAACAGTGGGGTTAATTTTGGGTTAATTTACTGTGTTGTTATTGCTCCCCAGCAAGGTTCCACTGGTGATTATAAAACCCATAAAACATATATTTTCTTTCCCATGCAAAAGACATTTGGTGGACTTAGATTAACTTGTCCACATTTGCCTCATAGGATGCAGAAATATATACTGTATAATAATAATAATAATAATAATAATAATAATATGTATTGGTATAGCACAATTCATACAGGATGTAGCTCAAAGTGCTTTAACAGTTTGGCAGGGGGAAAAAAAAAAAACGCATTTGTTGCAGCTTGGCAGCACCGAGAAAGTTCATTCGGGGGCTGTTGACAGTTCCTGCTAGTATCTATAGGGGCAATAGGGGTGAGGAAAAACTCCCTGTTTATGCAAATATAGGCTGCAAGTGTTACAGAATTGCAGTGAAAAACAGAAAATGTCTCTGGAGACTAGGAGACCCCCCACACCAGGGATCCCCAACATGGTGCCAGTGGGCACCAGTAAGCCCACCAAGAGGTGAGGGATTTTTTTTTTTTTTTTAAAGCAAGCCACTACTATAGTATTCTAGATCATTTTTGTGTGCGTTTCAATGTTCAAACGCCAGTTTCCTAACTATTGTTAATTAAAAGCAAACAATCACATAGTGTAAATTGAAAGGCGTGTTAAGACTTTCATTTAGTAGATTATTTTGATTGAGTGGCCCTTAGTACAGATTCTCATTCTTCATGTAGCCCTCAGTCCCAGAAAGGTTGGACACCCCTGCCCCACACCATGAACCGCTGGGGTTGGTTGGTTGATTGGTTAGTTCCTGCAGTTTCTGTGATGTGCATCACTTGTGTTCATCTCAACATTCTCATGACATCTTGTATGACCCATGATGTATGTTATGACATGAGATAAGCTAGCTGTTTGTTTTAACGAGTTTAAAACGGTTGTTTTCATTGGGAACTGGTATTTATGGTACTTCCTGTCCGAATTGCTTCATTATCAGTCTAATGGAAAAAAAAAAAAAAAAAAAACCTTTCCTCAGATGAGTTTGTGTCTCAGTACTTTTCCACAGAAACGTTTATGTAGGTGGTGCAAATTCAAACCATATTGGGATATAGCCAACTTTCACTCTGGGAGTGAGTTTTTATTCAGCATATAGTTTTCAGCTGTGGTTATTGTAGCATATGCCACAATGGGGGAAAACTGTATCTAGATGTAGGTACTGCCTTTATATTGAGCTATAAAACTGTACTTTGATCTGATAATAATCTGATCACCATAATCAGATGGCATTATATAATCCTCCTAATAGCAAGTTTGGATATGCATAGGTTAATATTATACACTAAATAATGTTACACTTTACAACTGGTTTTGACTGCTACAAATGTATTCAGTATTTAAATTTGATGTCTTCATGCCTTTCATTGTAGTTTTAATCAGAATAGAATACATCACAGATTTTCTAGTTGTTAAAGTTATAAACAGCGTTTTCTTACATTTGTGTATTTGGACATTATTGCCCTATGAAATAAAAACAAAACCACAAGAGACACCTAGTTTAGAAAAAGTTCCAGTACATTAGTTTGGTGAACAGAGTGCTCTAACAAAACTTGACATGTTGCCAAATAGGCCTACTGAAGTTTCCCAAAGTGAAGATTGTGTTGGGGTTCAAGTTTAAACTGAGGTTCAGGAATTGGAAGGTATTTGGATAGAAACAGACCGTCCAGTTGTTTATACATCCCAGATCCATGACACCATTTTCTTACACACTGGGTGTAAAACTGGTTTGATGGTCGGTGCACAAATAGTTATAAACTGAACCGTGACTGCACCGTGGTATTCCTATTGAAATTTTGTTTCAGAGTCTGCACACTGTTTTACTGTGTCATCTCCTGTGTCCCTCTGGGTCTAATCCAAATCCCAATGGCTCAGACTGCCCAGCCTAATTATCTGTTGTTGCTGATTACAGTCTGACTCTGTCCTGTCTCTCCTAACAGCTATCAAGCTCCCAGTAAGTCAGTGTAAATCTGCCTGTTGCAATTTTTAAATTTCCTCAAATTCTTTAATATCAAAGCACCATTCCTAATTTGACGGTCATTCGCAAAGGCTTAACACAGTGGTGGTGGGGGCAGGAGGGCAGGAGTGCAGGGGGCGGGTGCACAAGCAGGCTTGAGAAAATGGTGGAAACTGGCATTCGCTCAAAAACAGAGGACCATGCCCCCGTACAAACACGTCTCTTCTGACCTCCATACTAACCAGCGGTCACTAAAGTCAGCCTTTAAACTCATTTATGTCTGCCTCTATTCTAGACCATGTATCAAAAAAAGTAAAACACAAAATGTTAATGCTTTGCAGGAAAACAAGAAAACTAACAGATTTTAAGAGATCATACAAACAGTTGTCCAAATATGGAAACATTGTCTCTTATCCTGATGTTTGCATAGATGGAACGTGGCTAAAGGTTGGAGAAACTACAACCTCAATATAATTTACAAAAACACAAATCAGTTTCATCCATATTCACTGGAGAATGCATGTTTTTTTTTCTCCTGTCTTTAGCTTTTCCTCCATTTTTCTCAGGATTTGCTTTTGTATTCTTATTTACTCATCAAAAACAAACTAAATCAACTAAATCAACAGCAAAGCACTAGCTCTATCCTTTGCCCTAGTTTGGCATATGCCAGAACTTTCCATAAAGGAATGAGCTTTGCAGGTCTACAAGTCTCATTCCCTGCACTTTACAAACCAGCATGTGAATTGTGGATGGATTGTGCAAAAGCCTTTAAATACTTACAGTTCTCCTCAGCAAGGGACCGCACAGGAGAAAAAACCAACAGGCAGACAATGAGAACAACAACAAAAAAAATGTTACTCCAATCCGCCTGTAATGGCGTATTAGATTTGACGTCTGCGATGACTAGAAAACAGAAGGGAGGGTGGATGAGAGAGAGGCAGGGAGGGCGGGAGACGGAGAGAGAGAAAGGGAGAGAGAGAGGGAGAGAGAGAGAGAAAGGGAGAGGGAGGGAGGGAGAGAGGGAGGGGTATCAGTAGTTTATGGAGACTATGTAAGTGCAAGTAAACAGTCCAAGAGAAACATGTGACTGAAGTGGCTAGAGAGACGTGGCAACCGCTCTGCTTTTCACCTTCTCGCTCTCATCTCGAGAAAAGCTTTCTCTGTTAGATGTGCATGAGAGAAAGGGAGAGGAAGAGATCCATAAAGAAAAACAGAGGGAGAAACAGAGAGGGAGAGAGATTGGAGGGAGATGTGGGGTGGCCCCCCTCTCACACTACTGAGAGAGAGGAAACGTTTGTTGGTTTTATTTGGAGTGAAAGCTTTTTCCCTGGACAGTGAAACGAAATCCCACGGGGGGAGAGAGAGAGTGTGTGTGTGTGTGTGTGTGTGTGTGTTTAAGCGAGAGAGAGAGAGGGAGAGAGAGGGAGAGAGAGAGACGTGCAGCCACAAAGAGAGCTGCAAGAGGGACGCACAGAGAGCCATGTGTGGCATGGAGGAAACGGTTAACGGCGCAAAAACACAGGAAGACGGGGAGGGCTGCTCATCTCTCATCCAATCTGACCGTCTCATCTGTCCAGTTTGCTCTTGATTAGCCCCCCACATGAAGCCTTCCAGAGCAGGGTCTGGCAACGGCAGCTGGACCCACCTACTGTGTGTGTGCTGTGTGTCTGCCAGGGCAAGCAACGGACAAGCCACAGCGATGGTGAGGTGTGGGAGGTGCCAGCGGAGGGGTTAGCTGAGGACATGGCAGCCGGGCTAAACACTCCCCCTTACCCCCTGACCATCGAGCTTAACTCCTTAAATGCTGGAAGAATGGTCCTTGTACCAATAGGTGTTGGACAGTTGAAATTGACATTAATTTCTGACTATAATTTAGCTTTTACGGTGTCTACTTTAGGTTTTGCATGTACAGTGTGTATTTACAGTACTTACAGTATTTACAGTTGTGAATATATTTAAATGCCCTGGTTACGATGATGTTCATATTCTTTGCCAGACTAATGTGTTTGATCATTCTGGGTCAAAACTAGTGTTATTCTAGCACTGACTGTCTGACTGACAGTGTCCCTGCATGTCTCTGTCCATCTGACTCATTGTGAGATTTATAAGCAGGAATGCGGCGGCTCCAGTTTTATTAAACTATTCCTCTTTTAGCTCTCCATTAGGTGCCCCACACCCACACCCAACTATTTTAGTAACTATACTTGGGAGGACCAATGCTCGTTAAAAGTAACCCAGCACCCAAATATTTACACTGTAAAACGCAAACTGTAGAATGTGCTGCATAGAATAATAAAATGAGGCAACATGTTGCACGGACCCTTTCAGGTTGGTTTAACTAAAGAATGCCATGTACATTTTCAACATACATGACACTTAAGTAAAAACCAATGTAACAAGATCCATGCAGCACACTGAATTAATATTTCGTAAAACCGGTTCTAAGCAGCACTTTGTACAGTGTAGATTCACACACAGACACACACACCTTTGATTAACTTTTGCCCTTTGCCTTGTGCTTAGCGTAATGTTTTCTTTTAAGTTTTGCCACCTGCTGTGGCCATCTTGATATCATTCAGAGATAAAGTCAGTAGGTAGCTCACCTCAGATGCCCTTTTTACCCCATGACTGACTTATTCTGTCCGGAGCTGTTTATTTACCTCTGCTGACCGGCTGAGTCTTATGTAGTCTCTTAAAATAAAAATGCATAACATGAGACATTTTTCCATTAGATAACAAAAAGACTGCCAAAAAAAACCTAGTATGATATGTTTGGGTCATTTTGTTTTATTCATGATTTATGAGACATGAGTGATGCATGCGTTTTAAAAATTATGACTTCTCTTTTTAGGTGTGCTCAAGTGAGGTCATGTGTTTAAAATTATGTTGGCACACCACACTTCCATTTACAGTTTAATTCAATTGAAACCGACAAATCTAGTATATGGCTAAAACTAGTATATGGCTAAAACATGTATTCATGTATGACTGCAGGTAGTTTTTATCAGATATCTCCTCCACCAGGTTGGATTACATGTGTTTAATTGGTCGGCTACAGTATAAATAGGGACAGCCACATGGCTGGGGGCTAGTTTGTCCCGCAGTGACCCCTGCTCACTTGGCTGAACTTGGCTGAGATGGTTGCGGTCATTCATCCATCACAGCACTATGACACGTAGGCGATCGTCTGCAGCTGTTCTCCCACACCTCATCTAATGCGGACATCCCAAGTCTTCCGCGACCTCCGCGAGTCTCCCACATTTAAAAAGCGACTCATGTTGTTTGGGCCTCTGTCACTGGTCACTGCAAGGTTGATGCTGCGGTTCATAGGCACGCCTCACTAAAGGCCGCATAGTATAGTGAAACTCTAGAACCTTAAGATATTCTAGTTCTGATTTTTCTCAAATGCTACGTGTAATGTCTAAATCAATACTGGGTTTGGTTTCGTTGGCGTGTGTAGAAGCCGACACAAACAAACGCAGAAACCGCGCCAAACATTTCCAACCTTGGGGTTCCTGCATAATCGATAACATCTGACACTTCATAAAAACCCTCCCAGTCTTTTAAAAAATTATTAGAAAATGTATTGGTGGGGACCATGTATTTAAGTGCACAAATTAAGATAATTGTGTTCCAGTCAGTGGTCGGGTGCAAGTGACTGGTACATACCATACAGTAGTCTGTGGTACATCCCTGTAAGGTTTCAATGTTGGGGATGCTTTTGAGAGGAATAGACTTAAATGTGTCCTCGGCCCGTAGGCACTTGTTATATGTGTGAGTTATTTTGCCTCAGCGTTGTCAACTGCTTTATTTATTTAATTTAGTTTAGTTTAGTGTTTAGTTACTATAGGTGGCTGGGATTTATTTTCTCTGTCTTTTTTGCACATTTTGGGGGACCACACTCTTTCACTTCCATTTGTCCAGTTGTTGCAAAGAATCTGACCAATCTCTACTAGCATATGCTTACTTTCTGGTGGCTAAATACTTTATGTGAATATCACAGATGATTGGAAACCAACAAGTTTGGTTCAGGCAAGCAGGAGCCAAAGTGGAATTGTCTGATGGAGCACTGGCCCAGCCCACCCGTGGCTACTATGTCTGTGATTCTGAGTTATCCAACAGCACCCTGAGCCAGAGCTTGACATGTTATCCCTAGGAAGGCTCCTCAGTATGCCAAACTGTATGGATTTGTTACAAGAACTCATTCATGCCATCTGCCATCAACATGCTAACTAAGAAGAAAACGCTGTAAGCCATAAGTGTTATTGCATACATTTTTTTGTAATATTTATTAGGTTCATTACATGTTGATTAAGTAGGCTGTATTTGTTTCCATTTGGCTACTGATCTATGCCCTGTAGGCCCATGTGAAGTTTAATTGTATTTCATGTTTTTAGGGTAACATGTTCAGCTGTGTAGGTGTTTGTGATGCTGTCAGACATGTGGGCTGTTGTGAAGACCAAGATGAATAAGAGCATAGATGCATATTCCTGCGTATTAAATATGGATGAAGAGCTTGCTAGCTGATCAGATTAAGTTTCTGCCCTTAGACTCTCCCAGATAGCCTCAATCAGTGGCGGCTGGTGAAAAAAATTTTTGGTGGGGCTGATGTGCCAATAGATTTCCCTGCCTAGTCCAGTGTAAGCACTCAAATAACAAATAAATAATCTGAAAATTCCACAATAATACTTTAATTCCAGTTTAAGTCCAGTTAGGCTCCATTTATGCTTTGGACAGCAAATACAAATAGTTTTTCACAAATTTAAATATAGTGCAAATACAAATACAATACAATTTTTATACAGATCAACTGTGCATGTGTGTTTACTACAGTTACTAAACTAACAATAACAAAAACAAAACAGATTTAGTCCTTGCATCTCCTCTGTCCAAACTGCAGAGGAGATGCAGAATTGTTACAAAACCATCTTGAACCAGGCTAATAGTAACAGCAATACATACCGTCGGCTATATTAAGCCTAAAAGAAACACCAATGTTATATTCTATCGATAAACTAAGTTGTCCCCTCATTGCGAGTTCAAAAGCAACACAGAACTTTACACAATCAATAATCTTACATAAAATGTGCCGGTTTTTGTCCACCTCTTCGTTGTGCCCCCTTACAGCAATTCGATGGCCATCATCTAGCTGCATTGCTATGCTAATCCCTCCGACCATAGCTAGCTTGACACAGTTTTCCATGTGAATTCTTGATCCTTCATGTTTCTTCATGCGTTCGGACAGGTGTTTTAAGCCGGTTTGCACAGACTGTGTCCACGTCGAATCACACTTGTCACTTTTAAACAGGATGCAGGGGAAACAGAAAAGTGCTTTGGCTATCCCACAGTCTGTTAGCCACGATTTTCATTCGAACCAACTCCTGCTAAAAGTCCTATTGTAGGATTTATCTTTTTCTTTAGTTGTCTGGGTGATGTTTATTTCGGTCCTGTCGGGTCCCAGCTCCTTAACATGGACTTTTTCGGCCATAGTGCTTCTTGGAAAAGGGTAGTTTAACAAAGGTCTCACCGAATTTGGTGGAAGCTGCTCAGTCGTTGTCATCGCCACCATCGTCTCTCAGTCTGTAACTGATCTAATGTTAACTGACGTAAGACGTTACGTTTAGCCAATCACCATGGTGACAGAATAGCAATACAAAACTTTCTGTCCTAGGGGCGATTTTTCTAGCGCCCCAAGACCATTTTATTCGGCGATGCTGATAGGCTGATAGGAATAATATTTGTAAAATCTTTCCCTAGCAACCACACAGGATTGGCTATTTCGCTACACTTCAGGGGCGCTAGAAAAATCGCCCCAAGAACGGAAACAGTACGACTATGTCGGTGGAAATTCACTGTTGAATAAGAGTCATTTAGTGGAAATGTTGTTGAATAATTCAGATTACATGTAGAGACACACAAATAATTAAAACCGACATTGATTACAAAAAAAACATATATTTTTAGTATTATACATTTTATATTTTTCCTCTCCTCTTTGGGAGGGCGGCGCCCAAGCGCCCCTTATGGGCCAGCCGCCACTGGCCTCAATGCTCAAAGTCAGCGCTAGACAGCAACTTAGCACACAAAAGCATAAGAGCATATCAATTTCAATGTCACTTGGTGACATGCGAGCACATTTTAAAAATATTTTTTGATAAAATTAATAAACTGCATAGAACAAACATGCAAATTGAGCCTTGATGTTTCCCTATATGTATAAAAAAACAAAATCAAAATGAACTAAAATATGAAAATCTTTGTACTCTTCTGTATGTAGGTTACATTCAACAGCCTCCACAGTTTTTCTTCAAAAGATGTGACTTTGAAGTCTAAAATGAACAGATGACTGTTGCAAAGCAAAACATTTGCCAAGCAGCTGCAGTGACATTGCCTCAGATTTGCATCAGGGTAGAATTGCAATATGATTGTGATACCGTGCAACCTACAATCATGCCATTCCTACATCTTCACACTAGGTGGCAGCATTGGGTTGTTTCATTGGCGGGGTTGCACTAACAGGAGTGACAATTTAATGTTTCAGTATTGGTCACAAGGGGGCAGAACAGGCTAAACAGCGGATCCTGGCAGTTGAACAAGACTTTCATCCTCTTTGCCAATCTCCCAGGGGTTTCAGGAGCACAATGACTCCTAGGTTCATCATGTTCTAGATTTTTTGTTTGTTGTTAGAGGCGTTCTGATGTAACGCATGAACAAAACCACGTATCTCTGTTGAAGAAGGCTGATAGGAGAAGGCCAAAAGGCAGTCCGCAGGCAGACTATGAGCTGAGCGTATCGTGCTGTTTGGGATAAGACTGATTTGGGAACTGGGGGAGGAGGAAGAGTAGGTCAGGATGGTGTAGCATTGCTGGCCTTGAGGCTTGGATAGCCATGTTTCTGTACGATTGCCAGAGTAGGGGGGAGTAAACCGAAGAAACGGCCTTGCCAGTAGCTCTGCTGTCACCAGGACAGGCTGGCTTGTACCACTGCGAACACAGGTTCGTCCCACACTGTGACTCACTTCCTTATCAGCACAACATGTCAGAAAGTAACCTGTATAAGGTGTCAGCCAGAGTTATGTGGTAGTATTTTTCCTCTGTGGAAAGGCTATCTGTGAAACTGGTGATAGATTTTTGATTGTTTTTTTTTATCTTGTACGTAAGCAGGTGATTAATTTCTAACCTTACTAAATTTCTAACCTCACAATGTTTCACAAGACAAGGAAAGTCTTCAGCAGGTCACAGACAATTTTCAGTGTTGTTTCCACTGAACTAGAAACACAATGTGAATGCAAAACATTTTTTTTCCTCAGGATTTTGGTGGTCTGCTTGTTTATATACTAGTGTTACTACTGTAGTAACTATGGCAGGGTTAAGCAGCCCTAGAAAGAGCTGTGTAAGGTAGTCATCCAGCTTTATCTTTCCATAGCTTATTTTGTTGTTAGTGTTATCATAAATTTTGTTTTAACAATTTATCTTTGTGCTATGGACAATGCTGTGAGTTTGTAATAAAGACTGAACTGTATTGAATATATGGGGGGCTTAGATATAGCAACAAGCACCAACCCACATTGCAGGTGAACAACACCTACACACGTCTGGAGCCTCACCTGTGCTCCTGCAGAAGTGTCAGCGCATAACAAGCCTCCTTTTCACACTGCATGAGTATGAGGAGGTGGTATACTAATGGTGTGTGGCCTAAAAACTCTTGTGCTGAGAAAAAAGTCAGGATGCAGAGCTGGAGGTAGTGATGAAATTGGATAGGATAGGAAATAAACCCATCTGAGGTAAAGCGCGTGTTAGATTGCGTGGTAATTGCATTACATTACACTTAGCAGACGCTTTTATCCAAAGAGACTTCCAAAAAGGAGGACATAATTAGCTAACAGAGGTGTAGAAGAACACAGAGTAAGCAGACTACCCTCATACACACAAGGAGATGCATGTGCCTAAATAAGTTTTTCGGGAGCAGGGGCACTACAGACACACATACCTCCTACACACGCAAACACTTATTATGGTGATATAGTCTGGCTATATAGTAAGTTTGGGCATGTAAATAGCACTGCTAGTGAACATATCCGTAAAAGGATGCTGAGGTTGAAAGCGCAGGAGACCTAGAGGAAGTCCAAAGAGGAGATTTATGGATGTAGTGAAAGATAACATAAAGTTAGTTAGTTTGGGAGAAGGGGATGCAGGAGAAGAAGACAAATGGTGGTATATGCAAAAACAAAGAATTTTCATTATGCCTGTTTCAATCCCAAAGGGTTTTTTTGCCTTTGTGTACTTTATGGAGTGTTGAGATGTATAGCCTATTTAAAGTATGATTGTATGTAAATGTTGTTTTCTTTTTTGGTAGAGGGAGTTTTATAATTACACAGCGTGCTTCTTCCAGATCAAGACAGTCTAATTTGGTATGTGTGTGTGTGTGTGTGTGTATGTGTGTGTGCTGGGCAGATGTCCTAGGGGAAAGGCTTTGGTTGTGTTCGCAATGACACCGGCAGCTGGGGGAACAAAGAGCACTGGCAGACACACACACACACACACACACACACACACACACACACACACACACACACACACCGCTGAGCCTCTAAATCAACCCCCCACCCCCAGAGAAAGCATCTCCACAACACCCTAACATAGGATGGCACGTGTCTCCTCTGATTGGTTCAAAGGGATCCAAACCCAAAACATGAGGATGATACCCCTTTAAAGCAACCCCTGCCCCCGCCCCCTGCAACACCCCCCCCCCCCCCCTTGCTTCAACACCCCCACACCCCCAGAGCCCCTCCTGATGTTTAGCATTTTTGCGTCTCTGGAGAAAATGCGCCCACCATTTGTCATCTTTGTCTGTGTGTTGTGTTGTCTGCCGTCTCCTTTATTTCTGTGTATTTGCACACAATGATGAGGCCGCAATGGAGATCGAAGAAGGCGTTTGGCCCCTTGACCGTCAGCTTGAAGTCAGTCTGGCCCTTGTCATTACTCACACACACACACACACACACAACAAAACTTGACAGAGGCACCGGCCAGCCCCTTGTCCACCCGAAACCAACGGCTATCGACAGATTACAAACCACCCAGGCCCTGAACTCTCTCTGTCTATCTCTCTCTCTCTCTCTCTCTCTCTCTCTCACTCTTTTGAATTGTTCTGCAAATTCAGTGGGTTTTTAATCTTGAGTTAACTGACTCGACCTGTCCACCAACGCAACAGCAGCTGTAAGGGCGCTGGGATTATCAAACCTTCCCATTCACAGCTCTTGCGTATCAGTGTTTTGCCTGTTGTCCAATGACAAAGACGGATGATCACCCAAGCAGTTACTTTGACAATGAAAACAATAGGGGTTGGCAACTTTTTGCATTGGCTGAGTTTGAGCGAAACTGTTCAATTGCAAGCCTTCAAGCTCGTCCCCAGCGATCGTCCCCTCTCCTAATTTTACCAGCGCCCACGCCAACTTCCAAGAATGCTGACCTCACCTATTTCGGCGCTGGTTTGTAATGATATATGTAATGGTGTATTTTAGGCAGCTGCATGTGCACCCGAGACGTTTGGTGTTATTTTTAAGGCGATGTGGGTTTTTCCTGAGCGTCTATAGGCTTCCCGAAAGGCAGAGTCATGTGAGGGAACTCTGCTCAGCATGTCAACCCGACATTTAGGGCTGAAGGCATCTGTCGACAACCTCTCAATTATAAGCGACTGGACCATCATGCTCATCACGGCTGCGGGTTTGTCCAAGACCACTGTCCCTGCCTTCATTTTTCCTTTTGGCACAAATAAAGTGTCTGTCAGTTTGTCTGTCTGTCTGTCTGTCTATCTGTCTGTCCACCCTGCCCATCTATCTATCTATCTATCTATCTATCTATCTATCTATCTATCTATCTATCTATCTATCTATCTATCTATCTATCTATCTGTCTGTCTGTCTGTCTGTCTGTCTTTCCGTCCATTGGTCGGTTTGTCGGTCCATCCTTCCATCCATCTGTCTGTCTATCTATCTGTGGGATTCAGGCTGAAACTGGGCCCTTATCGCTTCCGGTGTTCCCTATGGCCTTAATGTATCTGGCCTGTTTAGTGGCCTGGCACTTTTCTCTCTCTCTGTCTGTCTGTCTGTCTGTCTGTCTGTCTCTCTCTCTCTCTCTCTCTCTCTCTCTCTCTCTCTCTCTGTTTCTCTCTCTGATGTTATCAGGCGTGCCTACATGTTGTGGCTACAAGACAGCCCTGTACATTAAAAGCCCCCAGGGACTTCCTGGGTATATATAGGTCATTTAAGCCTCTACTCCCCCCCCCTTGCTGTGGAATGGTGCCTGGTTGCCCCAGCACAGTTGCTCATTTCATGCCAGTGGATCTGCTGTGTGCGCGGTGATCCATGGCCACTGGTGCTCGCCCTGGCCCAGGCTCTGTGATTGCGTTGCGTTTAGTGGGTCGTCAGCATGGTGTGGTGTGGTGTGGTGTGCCTCAGATCAGATCGTGGAGGGGGCTCCAGATAGCTCAGCTGTAGGCCTGTCGTCAGGGTGCTGTGAGGTGCTGACCTGAATCAGAGTGCTGATTTGGCGGCCCTTCGCTCTTTGTTCTTGCTGCGTTCCTGCACAAGGAAAACAACGAGGAATCACTTGGCACCAGAGTGAGGTTTTTGCGTGACCTGTGTGTATTTGTGTGTGTATATGTGTGTGTGTGTGTGTGTGTGTATCTGTGCATGCCAATAATAATGATTGTTTTTTATCTCTTCACAACATTAATGATCATCTGTGGTGGTTGAAGTTGCCTTGCTTGCAGTTTCCCATGTCAACTGTGCAATGAGCAAGCGTGATGCCTAATGAGCCAAATGGGGTTAGGCAGACTGCACTGGAGGTCGCATGGAGGAATGTCACAATGCCTTTTGTTGGCTTCGCTCTCTGCACTTTTGGGGGCGAAAAAAATCCATAAGCTCAAAGCACTAATACACAAAAAAATGTTTGAACAAATCACTTCCCCCTTTAATCCTTAATCCCTTTTTGCTAGAGGCCTGATTTGTTTTTTAGTGTTGCTTTTCTTTGTTTGATTTGAGTTGCTTTACTTTGTTTGATTATTTTCATTGGGCCCTTCCATCAGTTGCCAGGGCCACGCTGGATCTATGCCCGACGGGCCCCCCCCCAAAAAAATTCCAAACCTTCCTTTAGATGTCAGCGTGCATCCCGCAGGCAGTGATGAATCACCTGCCACACAAAGACGGGGAGGGCGGAGGGGGAGCGTGAGGGGGGGGGGGGGGGGGGGGGCGTGGGTGCCTAGCACAGGGTGCTAATTAACTTTATCCCAATGATTCTACCACGCTAATGTTCCCCCCCATCAGCCCTTTTGTGTTGCTCCAGCGGGGGCTTAGACACACAGCCTGGCCCACTGGTAGTTTAGTGGGATTTCATTTCATTCATTGCCTGTAATCAACTTTCTTTCTCCCCCCTCCTGAAAAACACTAACAGGAAGGCTGGTGTTTGTTCTGTCACTCCGATGGCAAACAGACTATTTAAATGTTTACAGAGGGATTGATCTCAGGTAATTCCTGACTGACATCAAACGGGCGCCATTTGAAGAGTGTGTGAACCAGGCTGGCATTGTACGCTAATTCCTAGTTTCAGATGTTGGTGGCCTGTCAGTCAGGCTTTTAGTAAAAGTGGGATCAGTTTTCCCAATAAGGCCTATGGTTGCTATGGGAGGTCTGTGGTCACACTTATGTGGAAATGCTCAGGCCTCTCGCTCAGGAGTCAATGAGTTCCTGCCCCGCTAATAAACTATTTTTTTTTTTTAAGTTCTATTCTTAGGTGGGCTGTTTTTGTGTGTGCAGATTGATGAGCGCCGTGTTCTGGGGAGCGGATATCTGGAAAGTAAATGCCTCTTTCGCTTTAAGGGCGGGGAAGGAATGTGAGAGGAAATTGTTTTTCCTCTCATCAGAAGTAACTCAATGAAAACAGCGGCAAAAGCGAACACTGCTGAAACACTGCTTTTTGTTGGCCTGTGAGTGTGTGTGTGTGTGTGCGCCCGCGCCCGTCTGTGTGTAAGTGCTTACACTTTTGTGTGTATTTGTGTGTGTGTGTGTGTGCGCGTGTGTGTAAGTGCTTACACTTTTGTGTGTATTTTTGTGTGGGTGTGTGTCGGCAGTTCCTTAGAAGTGTGCTTACAGATTTGCTGCAGACTCCCAGCAGGTGGGTCTCACCGAGCTGAAGCAAAGGTCTGTTTGTACAGCATATCACAAACACAGTGCACACCCATGCTATCCAAACGCACCACAGCGTTGGCAAAACATATTGGATACCACAGTAGCAGGCATTCATACACCTCTCTACATGCCAGGCCATAGATACACAAACACACTCATGTAGCGCATACATGCATGCACAGCGAAGGCCAGCCAGGAGCCAAAGGGATAATAAACAGTCAAATAATAAAACAGATTCTGTGGAGGAGAGGAGAGGAGGCCGCCCAATAGGTGAGCTAGGGACGGACGGGGAGGCAAAACATCAGCCCTCTCACCCCTCAGAGCCTGAGCATGCGGCTGCTTGCCAACATTGCGAAGTTATTGCTTCACCGCGCCATGGCCTCGCCATGATGAAATCACACAGCGCATCTAGCTAACAGCACACACCTCTGATGGGCCCAGACACAGACATAAGCATAATCTCCACACTTCTGAGTCTTCTCTGATGAGCCCAGACAGAGACATAAGCATAATCTAACTAACCGAACACCTCTGATGGGCCCAGACAGAGACATAAGCATAATCTAGCTAACCGAACACCTCTGATGGGCCCAGACAGACACAGACGCATAATCTCCACACTTCTGAGTC